>CM077148.1:195291837-195353390 GCA_039583875.1 Platanthera guangdongensis
GTATGTGCTCAGGGGGAGACACGTGTATGCCGACTGAAGAAGGCTATTTATGGCCTCAAGCAAAGTCCGCGTGCCTGTTTTGACAAGTTTAGCGACATTGTTGCGGCCATTGGTTTTACACGAAGCTCGGCCGATCACTCCTTATTTGTTCGGAAAACTGCCTCTGGTATGGTTGTTCTTGCGGTTTATGTCGATGACATTCTTCTTACTGACGATGACCAGGGGGGGGTAACGTTGACAAGAAACACCTCCGTCAACACCTGGTCACAAAAGATATGGGATCTCCAAAGCACTTTCTGGGGATTGAAATCTCAAGAAGCCCAACTCCATGTTCTTTCCAAAGAAAGTATGCCCTTGATCTTTTAAAGGAGGAGGGATTGACAGGTGCTAAACCTGTCTGTTGTCCTATGACTACTGGAGAAGACAAAACTTGGACAGATGACTCGCCTCTTCTATCCGATATTTCGAGGTACCGGCGTCTGGTGGGAAAACTCATTTATCTCACGGTAACCAGACCTGACATCTCTTATGCTGTTGGCAAGGTGAGCCAGTTTATGCAAGCTCCTCGGGAGTGTCATCTTCAATCTGCCTTGCGGATCTTGGAATATGTCAAAACAGCGCCTGAGAAAGGATTACTCTTTCAGAAGAATGGTCATCTGAGGGTTGAAGCATACTCAGATGCGAGTTACGCTGATGACAAAGTGGGTCGTAAGTCAACCTCGGGTTTCTGCACCTTTGTTGGGGGCAATCTGGTGAGCTGGAAGAGCAAGAAGCAGTCGGTTGTTTCCAGATCCAGTGCTGAAGCAGAATATCGTAGTATGACATCAACCACTTGTGAGTTAAAGTGGCTACGAGCTCTCCTACTGGATTTAGAAGAGGTGTACAACCATCCTCTACCTATGTTCTGTGATAACAAGGCTGTCATATACATCTCCAAAAATCCGGTCTTCCATGAAAGAACCAAGCACATTGAGGTCAACTGTCATTTCATTCGTGAAGAGATTCTGAAGGGACAAATTTGCACTCCCTTCGTCACTTCTGATAAAGAGCTGTCTGACATCTTCACCAAGCCAGTTTCCGCCTCGTTTCTTCATATTTGTGACAAGCTGGACATGATCGATATATATGCTCCAGCTTGAGGGGGAGTGTTGAAGTTGGTGACCGGGCGGTCTGGCGGTCTGGCTTGGCGGGTTGATGACTGCGCGGTTTTGCAGTTACTCGTCAGCGGTTTGGTTGTTGTGTGGTGTTGTCTGAGGTCTAAGCGGTCTGGCGGTTTGACTCTGGTGAATTGGAGACCGGGCGGTCTAGCGGTCTCCCATGACAATCTCTCTCTCTCTAGCAGTAGCCGAGCGGTTAGCCCGTCTGTCTAACCGCGCGGCTTGTGCGGTTTGTGTCTGTATAGTCCGCTTGTGCATGTAAATTTTTAGTCTCACATCTCTTATTTGTATTCTTTCTCCTCTCCTTCATTCTATATAAGGAAGGTCATACCTTTGTAATAGAAACTTTTTTTCAGATAATAAAGTTTCTGTTAAAACCACTTCCGGTTTGTTTTAGTTCCACTTCCGGCTTATTTTTGTTCATTTCTAACATATAGCCAAATCGCTGTCAATTCCCGACTTCTGCGTGGTAAACTCCTCTCCCCTCACCTTCGAGGGAGATAAATTTTCAACCCGCTCTTGATTTAGTTTTGTAAAATAAAATGTTCGTGGCATACGAATTTCTGTCATATCAGATAGCAAGTATCGCCAGTGATTGTTATTGAATGAGTTTAAATTAGGTTTCTTATTTTTGCTTGCGACGCTTAGTCATCGCCGTCAGTTTCAGTCTTATTTAAGGCAAGTAGAGAAATCTCACTCTCCCTTGAAAGCATTGAATTTAATTTTATGTATTCCTTTACATGTTATGAATTGCACTCTTCAATATCTGAACCATTAAATTAGTATCATGTCTTGAAATGTTATGAATCAACAAATCATGAATCTTTAAATTCATTAATGTTAGAAGCAATAATTGAAAGATAATGTTGAATTGATATGACACTTTGACTCGAGTTTTTGCTTGACTTGTAATAGGAACCAATGAATGATCATAACAAACATAAATTTTTTGATAAGCCTTGATGCCTTGTATCTATACACGTACTAGAACCATGTGCATCAAATAGAAACACTAACACCTTTCACAGATTACAACTTATGTCATTATGTGATAAAATGTCTGCTACTACGGAGTAGACTATTGATAACTTCTCAAAAAAATTTATCTTTTACTTTAATTCATATCTTTTTGGTTGAAATATTTGATAAATTCAAGTTAAAATATATTAAATAAAGAATAATTTAGTTTTTGATAAAAGTAAAAGTATTATGATCATTTTAATTTGCCTTTGTACAACCTCGGGCTCGCAAAAAGCCCTCAAAGAGCAAATAAGTCGAGACAGGCGAATGGGACCAGGGGGCCCACTCACAAGGGGCAAGATGATTGTCTCTTCAGTGAGCAAGGTACCTCATTTGGGGCGAGGAGACCTCCAGAGGCGAGAGGGCCTCCAGAGGCGAGACGGCCTCCAGAGGCGAGAGGGCCTCCAGCGGCGAGAAGACCTCATAGCGAAGGGCGCCGGCGAGACGGGCAGTGGGGTCCATCTCGCCGACAGGCGCTTCTCCACTCGTCAGGGCAAGACGAGACCATTTTTATATTTTTCATGTCAACAGGAGTTTTTTTACTCTTCTACCCCGGGTATTTTTACCCTCTTACCCTTAGTGGCCTGCATATAGCCCCTCAGAACAGCGGAGTTTGGCTGTTGGCAGACCCAGCCAGGGGTACCCCGGTAATTTCAGACCAGTACGTTTTGTTATTGGCAGTTCAGATTCCGAAATCTATAAATAAGCCCATAGGGCTTCCTCAAAAGGATCTTTTTTTTCCACTCTGAGGGAATCATCAGCATTGTCTTCTGAGGAACTCCAAGCCCAGCTTTTGGCTTTGGAAGGGAAGCTCTCAGTGACCTTCCGGGTAAGCGGTGAGACCTCCCTGCTGCGGCTTTGGGCCAGTTTTCTAGTCCTTCACGATCAGTCAGAGGTCGGAGCTTGAGCCTAGTAGGTGTCGGCTACGCCCCTATTTTGTGAACATTTGTCGGAGTCAAATTTTGGCTTCAACAGTTCTGGTGCGGTGAGCGTGGAAGGTAGCCGGTGCAAGAAAAGTTTGAGGTTTGGTCTTATGGCAGGAGGTGAAGGTGAATGATCTGGTTCCGGAGGTTCCCCCTCCCAGGTAGAAGAGGCGACAAGGAAGATGCTGGAGGACTTCAGGCGAGAGGTCATGCAGACCATAAGCTTGGACTTCTCGGCAAGGAGAGAGTGGGTGACACCTCAGGTCCCGATCGAGGTGGTCCCGCTCTTAGGCGAGAACGCCCCTGGTCAGTGCCCGGGGAAGGAGGTCTCGGCAGAGGCTGGCGAGAGGGATGTGGCGGCGCGAGAACTCTTCCCAGGCCAGCGTCCCGGGAAGGAGATCCCGGTAGAAGACGACGAGAAGAAGGCAGCTGTGTGAGAGCTCTTCCCTGGGCACGGTCTCACGGATCAGGCCAGCCAGCCGAGGCCGCGAGACGTGCCCTCTCGGCAAGCAGCCAGCGAGAGCCCGTTCAGTGAACTCGTTATCTCGGCTCCGGTGCCGGAGGGGTTCCGGGAGCCCGACATGTCCTACTACTCGGGGAAGGATGATCCTGTACAGCACGTGCAGTGGTTTGAAGACGTGGTTTCGATAAGGCAGATGACGGATGCGTTTAAGTGTCGGTTGTTTGCCATCATCTTGAAGGAGAAGGCGCGAGACTGGTTCCACCAGTTACCGGCAAGGTCGATCTATTGTTTCGAGGATCTGTGGAGGGGTTTCTTATTAAGGTTTTCAACATCGAAGAAGCGTAAGAAGGAGGCGGAGTGCTTGTTCTCGGTAAGGCAGAGGCAGGATGAAATATTGGGACACTACGTGGATCGGTTTCAGGAGGAGATCCTCCTGGTCCAGGAGGTCTCTGGATATACGCCGATGCTTGCGTTCACCCTTGGACTGAGGCCAGGCTTCTTTAGTATGTAGTTGAAAAGGGTGCCCCCCTCTCTTTTGAGGATCTCATGGAGAGGGCGGCGAAGGAGACAGATTTTGAGTGGGCCAATCCGGCGTTTGCAAGGAAGTTAGCCAGGTTGGCAGAAGACGATGTAAAGGAACCAGGAGCGGGAAAGCAGAAGGAGCAGAGGGAGCAGAGAGAGGAGAGAAGAAGAGAGGAACCCCGAGGTCAGGGGCAGCAAGGACAGCATCATCGGGGGGCCCGAGAGCCGAATAAATGGATAGGTTGGAGGCCTCAGGAGGGTCGCCCCCAGGAATTAGGAGGAGGCTTCCAGGGAAGGGATAACTTCCGTGAGCCAAGGAGGTTTGATCAACCGGCATGAAGACAGGGGGTGAGGGATCGTTTTCAGCATCAGCAGGAGGCAATGGGGATCGGTCGGGGAAGAGAAGCTCAAGGAGGAGGAAGAAGAGGAAGAGGAGAAGGAAGAAGGGTGGGGGTGGCGTTGCCTTTCTGTGACTTCCATCATGAGGAAGGTCACGCAACGGCCACCTGCCAGAGTTCTTGGAGATGAGAGAGGCCAGAGGATTGAGGAGGCAGGATCCGCCAGTAAGGATCGTGGAAGTGCAGCAAGGGGAGACAGGGGATAGGTGCGAGGACCGGGTGGATGTGGGAACCCGGGGAGGAATCGGGGCAATCCATGGAGGGATTGGGATCGAGGCCACCCGAAAGGGGAGCCTCCAGACCATGTTCCGAAAGGGGGTAGCCTCAACCTCCCAAACCCCGCCCCCGCAAGAAAAAATTACCTTCTCTTCAGAGGACATGCCGGAGTATGAGGACCCGTTCTGCGATGTCTTGGTATTCCAGACGGCGGTGGAAAACTTTACGGTCTCCAAGATTCTGGTGGATAATGGGAGCTCTATAAACGTGATCTTCAAGAGGGCCTTCGATGAGATGTAGGTGGAAGCCAAAAGGATCTTGGCCTCGGATAGACCGTTGTTCGGGTTCTCCGGAGAGAGAAAAGAAGTGGAAGGGGGAATAGGGCTGCACGTGAGGTTGGGGGGCGTGTCACGGAACTGCAGGTTCGTGATTGTAGACGCCCCGAGCAGCTACAACGCCATCTTTGGGTGTCCCCTCATCAGTGCCTTTCGCTGCGTCCCCTCCTCTTTTCATCAATGTCTCAAGTTCAACAATGGAGGGGTGCAGGTCAGGGTCAGGGGGGATCTGAAGGTGGCAAGACAGTGCTACGTCACAGCGGTCAACACCATATCTTGGATGGCGGAAGCAGAGAAGATTGAGAAAGAGATGGCAGCGCGAGAAGAAGCTGTCGGGGAAGAGGAGGTGAGCCCAGAGGAAGCGAGAGAAGGAACTAAAGAGGAAGTCGGGGGAGAGGAGACTGAGAAGCAACAAGGAGGAGGTGTGTAGGAGGTCCGGAGGAGCGGGGAGTCGGGGCCACGGGAAGGAAGGCAGGAGGAAGTGGAAGGAGAAAGGACTGAGGAGGAAGCCCGGAGAGGTGTGGAAATTGAGCTGCAGCAGGGTGAGGCGATGGAAGTTGAGAGAGCAGAAGGGGAGGAAGAGCCGGAGCTGGAGGAAGAAGCAAGGGATGGCTTGGAGCAGTCGCGGCTGGAGGTGGCCGAGGAAGTGGTGGAGATGGAGGTCTACACCAGCCAAGGGCAGGTACAAAGGGTGCGGATCAGCAGGGGCTTGAGCCCCGAGGACCAGGAGCGGATGCGGGCCTGCATTCAAAGCAACATCGACGTCTTCGCTTGGAGTGCGGTAGACATGACGGGCATCGATGCGGACGTGGACTGCCACCGCCTGAATCTGGACCCCCGGACGCGCCACATACGCCAGAAGATGAGGACCATCGCAACAAAGCTAGAGGAGCCAATACGTGAGGAGGTCAAGAACCTCCTGAAGGCGGGCTTCATCTCAGAGATCCAGTATCCAGGCTGGATCTCCAATGTTTTAATGGTGAAGAAGGGAGGTGGAAAATGGAGAATGTGTATCGACTTTCTTTATTAATAAATCATACCCTAAGGATTGCTACCCCTGCCTCGAATCGACGCGCTGTTGATTCAGCCGTCGGTTTTTCTATTATGAGTTTTCTGGATGCTTTTCAGGTTACCATCAGATCCGGATGCACCCTCCTGACGTCAAGGACGTTTCCTTCATCACAAGGGAAGGGTGCTTTAACTATAACATGATGCCCTTTGGGTTAAAAAAACGCAGGGGCTACCCACCAACGGATGATGGATCGAGTTTTCCAGAGCCAGAGGGGCCGGAACCTAGAGGTCTACGTTGATGATCTCATGGTGAAGAGCAAGGGAGTGAACTCGCATCTCCAGGATCTGAAGGAGACGTTCGCCACCTTGAGGAAGTTCAAAATGAGGTTGAACCCCTTAAAATGTGTTTTCGGGGCAAGTCGTGGAAGTTCCTTGGGCACCTTCTGACCCCGGCAGGAGTAGAACCTAATCCAGATAAAGTAAAAGTCATTCTAGAGCTATAATCACCGCAAAACGCTAAGGAGGTGCAGCGCTTGACAGGAAAGCTGGCCGGCCTTAGCAGATTCCTCTCCAGGTCAGGGGAGAAGTGCTCACCTTTCTTTAAAGTACTACGAGGGAATCAGAGGTTTGAGCGGACCATGGAGTGTGAAGAAGCTTTTCAAAAGCTGAAGGAGCAACTATCCCTGGCTCCTCTGCTTCAAAGCCCAAAGGAGGGGGAGGATCTGACCTTGTACCTAGGAGTAGGAGCAGAGGCGGTGAGCTCCGTCCTAGTCAGAGAAGAGGGGAAAAAGCAGCTGCCCATTTATTATGTTAGCAGGATCCTAAAGAAGGCGGAGCTTCGTTACCCTATCCTAGAAAAGCTGGCATACGCCTTGATTGTTTCGGCCAGGAAGCTCCGACCATATTTCCAAGCACATTCGATTAGAGTGGTGACGGACCATCCTCTCCGTAAGATTTTCGAAGGAGTGGAGCACTCGGGTAGGCTGGCCAAGTGGTCTATCGAGTTGAGTGAGTTCAACATTTCATTCGTACCAAGGCTCTCCATTAAGGCACAGGTAGTGGCCGACTTCTTGGCAGACTACGTCGCAGAAGTCGGGGCGGGGAGTCACGACCACAAGAAACATGGAAGATGACGGTTGACGGGGCCTCGGGAAAGCACTCCCTCGGAGCGGGGGTGGTACTGACAAGTCATCAAGGGGTGACCATAGAACAAGCGGTCGCTTTGCATTTCCCCACAACCAACAACCAAGCAGAATAGAAGACAGTGATAGCTGACCTTTGCTTGGCAAAGAGCTCGAGATTAAGGACGTTGAGGTTTTCACAGATTCATTGATGGTGGCATCTCAGATACGAGGAGAGTTCGAGGCTCGGGAGCCCACCCTTGTGAAATATTTGTCCAAGGTAAGGGAAATCATCGGGGGTTTCGGACGTTCTCCATCCAGCACGTCCCCAGAGAAGAGAGTGTTGTTGCCGATCGATTGGCTAAGTTCGGACCTCGGGGAGGGGGTACCCTGACTGATTTATTCCATCCCGCGATCAAAGAGGGGGAGCTAATGGAGGTGGATCGGCGACCCTCGTGGGTGGATCCCTTCATTACCTTCTTCTTGACAGGAACCCTCCCTGAGGGGATCAAGGAGGCAAGAAACTTTCGGCATAAGGCAACTCAATATCTCATGTATGAGGGAGGATTGCACTGAAGGATGCTTTCGGGTCTCCTAGCTCGATGCATGTTGGAGTAGGAGACCAGACACGTTTTGGAGGAGGTGCACTCCGGGGAATGTGGTAGTCATTCCGGAGGGAGGACGTTGGAAACAAGGGTGGTCAGACAGGGGTACTTTTGGCCCACCCTGAGGAAGGACGCGACAGAGTTTGCAAGGAAGTGCAGAAAATGCCAGCTCTACGCCCCCTCCGGCTCTTGTCGGCTCAAAGGCTCCGAAGTATCACAGCACCATGGCCTTTCGCCATCTGGGGAATGGATTTAGTTGGGCCTTTCCCTCCAGCTAGTGGACAAAGAAGATTCCTCCTGGTCATGATAGATTACTTCTCCAAGTGACTGGACGTTAAGACGCTAGCAACGGTGACCTCCCAAGTCATCAGGAACTTTGTCTGGGGGGAGATCATCTACATGCACGGGCTGCCTCAGGCCATCGTCACGGATAACGGTCCCCAGTTTGCTAGTGAAGAGTTCATCAGCTTCTGCACTCAACTGGGCATCGACCTCAGGTTTGCCTCCGTCCACCACCCCAGGAGCAACAGTCAGGTGGAGGCGGCAAACAAGATTATCGTAAACCTGCTAAAAAAGAAGGTGGATAATTTGAGAGGGAATTGGGTAGAGCAGCTCCACTCGGTCCTGTGGGCTTTGAGAACAAGCCCGAACACGGCCACTGGAGAGACTCCCTTCAAGCTTTCCCATAGATGTGAGGCAGTCCTACCCGTGGAGTTCGAGGTCCGATCCCCACGAGTTGCGGCTGCTGGTGATGGGGACGAGGCGTGGAGGATGGAAAATGAAGAAGGCATGCGCCTCTCGCTAGACCTGGCAGAGGAACTGCGAGACGTAGCAGCCATCAGACAAGAAGAGATCAAGCGTCGAATGACAAAGCACTTCGACAAACATATCAGGATAAAGCAATTCGCGGAGGGAGATCTGGTGCTAAAAAAGGTTGATGCGGCAGGGAGGTCCGCCCCGGTGGGAAAGCTCAATCCAAATTGGGAGGGACCTTATATTGTAGAGAGAGTGTTAAAAGCAGAAGGCTACTACCTCCAGGATGTGGAGGGTAGGACCTTGAGCCACTCCTGGAGTGGAGATGACTTAAAACGCTTCTACCCATGAAAAGGGAGAGCGGTAGATATGTACTCAAAGCATGGTCAATATAATATACTTCTCGAATTATTTCCTGTCTATTGTTTATTGTGAAGTCCTAATGACAGGAAGAGGTATCTTCATCGGCACCCCAAGCTCGGCTCGTAGACCTGCTGCGCAGACTCTCATCTAGCTGGCAGGTCCGAAGGCTCGCCTGTGGGGGATATGTTTGGATTGAGGTATCTTCATCGGCACCCCGAGCTCGGCTCGGCCCCAGGTAGACCCGCTGCGCAGGCTCTCATCTAGCTGGCAGGTCCGAAGGCTCGCCTGTGGGGGATAGGTTTGGATTGAGGTATCTTCATCGGCACCCCGAGCTCGGCTCGGCCCCAGGTAGACCCGCTGCGCAGGCTCTCATCTAGCTGGCAGGTCCGAAGGCTCGCCTGTGGGGATAGGTTGGATTGAGGTATCTTCATCGGCACCCCGAGCTCGGCTCGGCCCCAGATAGACCCGTTTCGTAGGCTCTTATCTAGTTGGCAGGTCCGAAGGCTCGCATGTGGGGGATAGGTTTGAACTGAGGTATCTTCTTTGGCACCCCGAGCTCGGCTCGGCCCCAGGTAGACCCGCTGTGCAGGCTCTCATCTAGCTGGCAGGTCCGAAGGCTCGCCATGGGGGATAGGTTTGGACTGAGGTATCTTCATCTGCACCCCGAGCTCGGCTCGACCCTAGGTAGACCCGCTGCGCAGGCTCTCATCTAGCTGGCAGGTCCGAATGCTCGCCTGTGTGGATAGGTTTGGATTGAGGTATCTTCATCGGCACCCAAGCTCGGCTCGGCCCCAGGTAGACGTGCTGCGCAGGCTCTCATCTAGCTAGCAGGTCCGAAGGCTCGCCTGTGGGGGATAGGTTTGGACTGAGGTATCTTCATCGGCACCCCGAGCTCGGCTCGGCCCCAGGTAGACCCGCTGCGCAGGCTCTCATCTAGCTGGCATGTCCGAAGGCTCGCCTGTGGGGGATAGGGTTGGATTGAGGTATCTTCATCGGCACCCCGAGGTCAGCTCGGCCCCAAGTAGACCGCTGCGCAGGCTCTCATCTAGCTGGTAGGTCCGTATGCTCGCCTGTGGGGGATAGGTTGGATTGAGGTATCTTCATCGGCACCCCGAGCTCGGCTCGGCCCCAGGTAGACCCGCTGCGCAGGCTCTCATCTAGATGGCAGGTCCGAAGGCTCGCCTGTGGGGGATAGGTTTGGATTGAGGTATCTTCATCAGCACCCCGAGCTCGGCTCGGCCCCTGGTAGACCTGCTGCGCAGGCTCTCATCTAGCTGACAGGTCCAAAGGCTCGCATGTGGGGGATAGGTTTGGACTGAGGTATCTTCTTCGGCACCCCGAGCTCGCTCGCCCCAGGTAGACCCGCTGCGCAGGCTCTCATCTAGCTGGCAGGTCCGAAGGCTCGCCTATGGGGGATATGTTTGGACTAAGGTATCTTCATCAGCACCCCGAGCTCGGCTCGTCCCCAGGTAGACCCGCTGTGCATGCTCTCATCTAGCTGGCAGGTCCGAAGGCTCGCCTGTGGGGGATAGGTTTGGATTGAGGTATCTTCATCGGCACCCCGAGCTCGGCTCGGCCCCAGGTAGACCCGCTATGCAGGCTCTCATCTACCTGGCAGCTCCGAAGGCTCGCCTGTGGGGGATAGGTTTGGACTGAGGTATCTTCATCGGCACCCCGAGCTCGGCTCGGCCCCAGGTAGACCCGCTGCGCAGACTCTCATCTAGCTGGCAGGTTTGAAGGCTCGCCTGTGGGGGATAGTGTTGGATTGAGGTATCTTCATCGGCACCCCGAGCTCGGCTCGGCCCCAGGTAGACCCGCTGCGCAGGCTATCATCTTGCTGGCAGGTCCGAAGGCTCGCCTGTGGGGGATAGGGTTGGATTGAGGTATCTTCATCGGCACCCCGAGCTCGGCTCGGCCCCAGGTAGACCCGCTGCACAGGCTCTCATCTAGCTGGCAGGTCCGAAGGCTCGCCTGTGGGGGATAGGTTTGGACTGAGGTATCTTCATCGGGCACCCGAGCTCGGCTCGGCCCCAGGTAGACCCGCTACGCAGGCTCTCATCCAGCTGGCAGGTCCGAAGGCTCGCCTGTGGGGGATAGGTTTTGGACTGAGGTATCTTCATCGGCACCCCGAGCTCGGCTCGGCCCCAGTAGACCCGCTGCGCAGGCTCTCATCTAGCTGGCAGGTCCAAAGGCTCGCCTGTGGGGATAGGTTGGATGGACTGAGGTATCTTCATCGGCACCCGAGCTCGGCTCGGCCCAGGTAGACCCACTGCGCAGGCTCTCATCTAGCTGGCAGGTCCGAAGGCTCGCCTGTGGGGGATATGGTTGGATTGAGGTATCTTCATCGGCACCCGAGCTCGGCTCGGCCCAGGTAGACCCGCTGCGCAGGCTCTCATCTAGTTGGCAGGTCCGAAGGCTCGCCTATGGGGGATAGGGTTGGATTGAGGTATCTTCATCGGCACCCCGAGCTCGGCTCGACCCCAGGTAGACCCGCTGCGCAGGCTCTCATCTAGCTGGCAGGTCCGAAGGCTCGCCTGTGGGGGATAGGTTTGGACTGGGGTATCTTTATCGACACTCCGTGTAACATCCCGACTTTTATTGGGCCACCAGAACCCTAGTGGGCCCAATAAAAGTGGCCCGAACCCTACCCATGACCCGGTGGGAAATAACCCTAGGCGGGAAATCGAGCTAGAGAACTCTGAATTGAGTTCTGTCAGTTCCTGTGGCCTCGTATAGTCAATACGAGCGCATCGGAACTCGTTCAGTTGGACCCTGAGGTCATATAGTGGATGTGACTGTTCCTCGTAAAACACAACGAGAGCGAGATTTTTGGATATCGAGCTAGAGAACTCCGAATCGAGTTCTGTCAGTTCCTATGACCTCATATAGTCAATATGAGCGCATCGGATCTCGTCGCGTCACGATCCGAGGTCTAACGACAATTTTTGCACATTTCGACCATTTTAGCGCGCTGCGACGCGCAAATTTCGGACTTTCGTCAAACGGACTCCGATTCAACCCAGTCAGTGGCGTTAGACTCGTGTGGTCAATACGAAGTCAACGGAAGTCGTCCCGGTCAATTTCGATGACGATTGGTCAACCCGTGGTCAAATCAAGCATAGTTGTGCACCGAAAAGCGTGCGCACACCAATTATGACACGACACCCGAACTTTGACCCGACCTCGACGACTTGGACCCACTTTGACTTTGACCAGCAATGGGGACCCACCCTATGGTTGACTTGGTCAAACCCTCCTAAAAATCCACTTTTGGATTTTTTTCTCCAAATGAGGGGCTCACCTCCTCTCCAAAAGAGGATGGCCCATGCCCCCCCTCACTCTCCATGGGCCCCCCAAACCAGCAAGCCCTAACCTAAAGCAAATGGAGGCCCACCTACTCCTTCTCCCACTCTCCCCTCTCTTTCTTCACCATGGAGGCCAAGCCCATGAGGCTTTTCCTATCCCCACATGGGGAATATGTGGCACCTCCAGCTGTCCTTGGACAGCTGGAGGGTGGTGATTAATCCCTCCCTAGGGAGGGATTAATCCCACATTGCCAATGGGAGGGAAGCTCCCCCTCCCCCTCCCTATAAAAGGACCCCACCCCCTCTTTCCCTCACAGCTCTCAGAGCATTCCCCTCCCCCTTCTCCCCCCTCTGCCGGAGCTCAGGTGGCCGGAAAAAGCCAAGCCGGAGTCTCCTCCTCCCCTCCTCCACCACCTTGAGCCATGTCCGACCAAGCCGGCCCCTCCCGAGCCCACCAAACTCAGGTGGAAGCTTTCTCCCTCCTCCTTCTCCATTTTGGACGTCTTGCATGGCGCTCCCGGCGGCCGGAGCGCCGCCGCCGTCACTCCTCCCCTCCCGATCAAAAATAAAAAAAATGGCTCCGGCGGCGGCCGGCGGCGGCAGGCCGCCGGACCACCGCCGGAGGGAGCCCCACCACCGGCGGGTTGGCCGGTGGTGGAGCCACGGCCGGCCGGTGGCCGGCCGGCGGCGGAGAAGCCCGTAAGGGCGCGGGATCGGTACAGCAGCGGGGTGGGGGGGGAGATGAACAGTAACTCTAATTTATATATATATAATATTATATATATTATTATAATATTATAATATTATAATAAAGGGTTGATTTTGAGAGTAAAATAGGCTCCTAGGGAAAAAGGTTTGAACATGAAAAATGTTCCCCTTATTGAGGGCTTCCTCCACAAAAAGTTTGAGAATTTTTGGTGTTGATTTGGTATTTTTAAAAGCCCAATTAAACATTATTTGGCCAAATTAAAGGGCCAAAACTCTTTGAAAAATTATGAAATTTTTCTATGCTCATTTTATACCCATTTAAGGGCTTGTATCAAAATTTGAGCTCATGGGATAAGTTCTGATATTTTCCCAAAATATGGAAGCCTAGGACCGCGCTCGATATTATTACGCTCGTTTTCTTCGAAAATGAAAATTGGAGCGCGCGACTATCCTCTCTAATTTGAATAAGTTTCATATCGACGAGAGTGGCCGAGGCAAGTGTCCAAGCTCCGGGTGTTTCGAGATTTCATGAAAACTGTCGAGCGCCTCGACTCTCGGGCGATTTGGGCACGCTCAGAAGATGAGAGCACGAGTGGTGAGTTATGAATTATTCTTGACGAATAATGAAAGTATAACTCATGATAAGCCCAATCCGATTAAGCCGTGGTTAATAAGGCGCAACCAACTCATAATCGGATCTTAATAAAGGTGTAACCCAAGGAAGCCTTTAAAAACTGAGATGGAACTGAATCTCTCCTGGCTGGAGATGGAACTGAATGCCTCCTGAATGGAGATGGAACTGAATCTCTCCGGGATGGAGATGGAACTGAATCTCTCCTGGATGGAGATGGAACTGAATGTGCCTCCTGGATGGAGATGAAACTGAATCTCTCCGGGATGGAGATGGAACTAAATATATCCTAGATGTAGATGGAACTGAATCTCTCCTGAGAACGGAGATGGAACTGAAGCCTCCTGTATGGAGTGATTGGACTACTAACCATTTTCTTTATGATTATTCCAGTCTTACACTGGTCCAGTCCTTTTATTCTTTACAGTTCAGTACTTTCAATTCAGTACTACTCCAGTTTCGTACTGGTCAAGCTTATTTCAGTACTTTCATTTCAGTACTACTCCAGTCTCGTACTGGTCAAGCTTATTTCAGTACTTTCATTTCAGTACTACTCAGTTTTGCACTGGTCAAGCTTATTTCAGTACTTTCATTTCAGTATAACTCCAGTTCGTACTGGTCAGGCTTATTTCAGTACTTTTTATTTAGTACTACTCCAGTTGCGTACTGGTCAAGCTTATCCAGTCTCGTACTGGTCATATTTCATTTCAGCACTTTAAATAAGCAGCATAACCACCGCACTTGATTTTATCGCAATTTACTTTTATTCCCGGGTCCTGCTCTGATGAGCAGTTGTTGTTTAGGTTGAGCCTTAGTTGGGGATAACCGGAGTTGAGGTAGTCCTCCAGGTCTAGCCCCAAATAAAGCGCTCCCACGCTCCTTGTCAAAAGTAGAGCAAAGTGCCGATGCCCGAAGTGTAAGCCTAGTAAGGCAGGCCGTCGTAGACCCGATGTTATATTGTTTGCAATTGTTTGATTGATTGTAAATTGCTTGCGGTGAAATGGTGGCGGGTCAGTCCCTTCCGCAGACCGTTCGTACCGGTGCGGCAAGGTTGACGACTCAAGGCGACAGGGAGATGAGTACCACGGGTGACCGGCCGTTTTATATTCCCCGTCGGGTTTTCCTCCGCTGGTCGGCCAAAATGATTCGCCGGATGTCGCTCACATCCAAGAGTACACAAGGTTGTACGTGAGGGCCTGGGGTTGTGCGGTACGATCACCCCCAGAAGTGGCAGGACTGGCCACTGTCACCGACGGCCACATCGGTGAGGCCCGCGGGGCTCGCTACCCTGCTGGAACAGAAGCGGTCCAAACTATGTCGACATAGGGTTTGTGTGCGCGGCTATGAATGCCTGCGATTTGTGTGCGCGGCTATGAATGCCTGCGGTGTGTGCGCGGCTATGAATGCCTGCGGCGTGTGCGCGGCTATGAATGCCTGCGGTATGTGCGCGGCTGTGAATGCCTGCGATAGAATTCAAGATATGAAAATCTGTTGTGCTGATGAGCTAGTAGAGCCTTGTTATAACCGTTTTATGTTATTGCTGCTTTTCCCGGTTATACTGCACTCTTTTATAATTGCTCCTAGCTGTTCATATATGAAATGTTATGCTAACCCTCTCTTGCTTCGGCTATTTACTTTTGTTGGGTGGGTGCGTGCTCGTCCCCAGGATGTGGATCCGGGGAGGGATTTGTTTCCACTTAGCTCTGTGACTAACGGTTATTTGATTAACCATTCACAGGAGGTGGAGCACCGTAGTGACCCGCTGCCGCAGGAGATTACGCCAGCAGCTAGGTCTACTCGAGCTGATGCACCCCTGCCGTCTCCGGTGTTTAGAGACGTGAGTACCGCCGAGCAGTTTAGAAGAGAGAGTGTGTGAGAGACTTATGTAGTACATGTATAGCCCACGGGCTTTTATAAATGCTTAGGCTTCGGCCTTAGAACCTCTGTATTAATATGAAATGTTATATATAATAAGTAGTGGTTTCCTGTTAATGCTTCCGCTATATTCTGATGGGTTGTGAATGTTATGATTCGAACCACTCAAGACGGCCATCTAGTGCTTGAATAGGGTGGATTGTTTCCCCTATAAGCCCTGGGTGGACGTCTTGGGCCAGTAGTACCCCTCCGGCCCGACCCGGGCAAAAGGTTTGGGGGGGAGGGGTACTACAAATGGATCAGAGCGATCACGATTCGTCCTTGTGGAGCAGTCTCAGGATCCCTCCGTCCCTCGCTTCGTTCTAGGTTCGGGACGAACCTTGCAGTGGAAGCCTGGTGGACCCTAGTGTAGAGGCTTAGGGATTCTAGACTGTGCGTTAGTACGCCCATACACCATTATTTTCCGCTTGGGTTGTCGCTTTTGCAAATTCCCTTACTTTTGCAAAATACTGACACTCTTTCATGTTACTTCTCCAGATACCGGAGTACAGTAACGGGGGATCCTCGTCCAGAGGATACGTTCCAGCTACCCCACCACCAGACCCGGTTGCTCCCGCAGCCGTACCGTTTGCCGAGTCAGATATAGGGCAGACACTGACGGCTATACTAGCGACTTTCCGAGATGCCCTGGCACAGCCACCGCGGGATATGACCGCACCCACAGATCTGCTGACGACTTTTCGAGGACTGAGGCCTCCCCCTTTCAGGGGTACAGAGACGGCCATTCAGGTAGAGGAGTGGGTGAAGCGAGTGGAGGAGCTGTTGGTAGGGATGATGTGCCCAGCTGTGGCAGCAGTCTCTTTGGTGGTGACCCTCTTGGAGGGATATGGGAGGGATTGGTGGAGAGCGTCTAGTCGCTCTACCTTCCGAGGTCGGCCGATGAGCACGATCCTTTGGGGGGAGTTCTCCGTGGCTTTGCTAGAATTTTTCATCACAGATGCAGACCGAGCCGCGCTGCAAGAGAGGTTCCTGCTCATTCGACAGGGCAACCGCACTGTGGCAGAGTATGAGAGAGAGTTCATACACCTGGCACGCTTCGCCGGGAACCTGGCTGCCTCCGACAGGGATAGGGCTTCTCGGTTCTACCGAGGACTACGAGACGACCTGAGGCAGTCCTTGATTATGCTCTCTCAGGCCACCTTCCACACCATAGCCACCCATGCGGCAGCTCTAGAGTTGGACCAGCAGATGGTGGCTCAGCGGCGCAGAGGTCAAGTAGAGCTTCCTCGAGACCAGAGGCGAGACGTTGGAGTCGCTCCCCATAGACAGGATAGAGAGAGCAGACAGCGACGCCGCAGGCTGCCTTATAGGCGCCCACCAGCACCCCCAGCACCTCCAGCTGCACAGCAAGACAGTAGACCAGCTCCAGCTCCACAGCCCCCACTAGTGGCCCGACGAGATGTTCCCTTCGCAGGGAACTGCTTCTTGTGTCAGCAGCCGGGACATATGAGGGCCTTCTGCCCTCAGGCGATAGGGAGACCAGGACTAGGAGCAGTCCAGGGTGGACAGCCGGCACGAGGACAGGGTCAAAGAGACCGTAGAGGCCGAGCTGGCAGGAGAGGCTAGCAGGGCCGAGCAGCTCCCTAGAAAGCCTATGCACTGGACCTGCAGCATGGACCAGCCCCTGACGTAGTCATAGGTATATATCTTAGGCGATAGAATATATCAGATCTTCCACTATTGTTGTATATTTCATGTATATATATGTATATGTATATTAGTTGGACGATATATATCTATATGTTTTCCTATGACGTCAGGAATCTTGTTGGTAGAAGGTCACCCTGCCAAAACCCTTTTTGACACAGGAGCGACTCATTCTTTCGTCTCCCACGATTTCATCGCAACAAAGGGAAATGTTATTCGCTCAACCGGACTGTCTATACGAATCTGTTTACCAGACGGGTCGGATATGACATCCACCGAAAAGTGTTCGTTCCAGGCTACGCTGGGAGAGGTAGAGTTTGAAATCTACGCAACCATCCTAGCTATAACTGGGTTTGACATAATTCTGGGAATGGACTGGCTGGCCGAGCACCAAGCCCAGATAAACTGTTCCACGCGAGAAGTCCGGCTACAGAATCCAAATGGCCAGAGCGTCGCGTTGACAGGTGTGCCATCTGTCTCTCGTATTATCTTGACTTCTACACAGATGGTGAAGTCAGTCCGTCAGAAGGATGAAGTATTCCTTATTTATTTCGAGATGGAAGATAAGACTCAGGTGCTTCGGTATTCTCCAAAATGGACCTGAGGTCCGGCTATTATCAGGTTCGGATCCGAGAGGAAGATATTCCTAAGACTGCCTTCAGCTCCCGATACGGTCTTTACGAGTTCCTAGTGATGCCCTTCGGGCTCACCAACGCTCCCTCCGCCTTCATGGCCCTGATGAATAGAGTCTTCGAACCCTTCTTGGATCACTTTGTCATCGTCTTTATAGACGATATCCTAATCTACTCGAAGACCAAGACGGACCATACTCGGCACCTGCAGATGGTTCTATTAAAGCTCCGGGAGCACTCTCTCTTCGCCAAATTCAGTAAGTGCGAATTTTGGCTAGAAGAAGTTGGATTCTTGGGCCACACGATAAACAAGGAAGGAGTGGCAGTGGATCAAGCCAAGATCCAGGCAGTACAAAGTTGGCCGCCACTCAGGACGGCTGCGGATATCCGGAGTTTCCTCGGCCTTGCCGGATACTACAGGAAGTTTGTCGAGGGATTTTCCAAGATTGCCCTACCCCTGACTGCTCTCACCAAGAAGGACGCCGTATTTCGATGGACGCCGGAGTGCGAGGCTGCGTTCATCGAACTGAAGAAGCGTCTGACTTCCGCGTCAATCCTTACGATTCCTTCAGGGACTGAGGGATTTCAAATCTACACTGATGCCTCCCTGAAAGGATTGGGAGCAGTCCTAATGCAGCATGGTAAGGTAGTGGCCTACGCTTCGCGGTAATTAAAGCCCCATGAATTAAACTACGCAGCACACGATTTAGAGTTGGGCGCCGTCGTCTTCGCCCTTAAAATCTGGAGGCATTATCTGTACGGAGTAAAATGTGAGATCTTCTCCGACCTCAAGAGCCTCAAGTATATTTTCACGCAGAAAGAGCTGAATCTCCGGCAGCGCCGATGGTTAGAATTCATATGCGATTACGACTTCACTCTCCAATATCACCCCGGGAAGGCTAATAGAGTCGCTGACGCCTTGAGCCGCCAGCCTGCGATAGTCGGGAGTTGGATGGAGCAGATCCCTAAGGAACTTTTCCAATCTTTGATAGACTTGGAGATTACCCTGGTTGCCCGAAGAGATCCGGAAGAGTACTATTCTCAGCTGTATTGGATGGAGATCCAATGCGATATCCCGGACCGGATACGAGAAGCCAGAAGATCGACCCAGATGTAATGTCGATCATCCGATCTCTGCAAAGAGGGGCACAGGAGGATTATAACTTGCATGATGGGATTCTACAATTCAAGCATCGCATATTTATTCCCGCTACTGGAGGGATTCGTGGGGAAATTCTGCAAGAGGCCCATCAGTCGAGGTACTCGATTCACCCTGGCGTAGTTAAGATGTACGTGGACTTGCGTAGGACCATTTACTGGCCCGGAATGAAGAGAGATGTCACCGACTTCGTGTCCCGGTGCCAGACCTGTCAGAAGGTCAAAGCTGAATGCCGCAGTCCAGGAGGCCTATTGCAGCCCCTGCCGATACCAGAATGGAAGTTCGAAGACATCTCCATGGACTTCGTCCACGGCCTACCTCGATCCCGTGCTGGGAATGACTCAATATGGGTGGTCGTAGATCGACTCACCAAGGTAGCGCGGTTCATTCCAAACCGATAGGGTGACGGAGTAGATATCCTGGCCAGGATGTTCCTAGAACAAGTGGTACGATTTCACGAAGTACCAAAGTCCATCGTGTCTGATCGTGACGGTCGTTTCACATCTAAGGAATGGATGCGGGTGCAGGCATATTTGGGAACCAAGTTGGCCCTCAGCACTGCCTTCCACCCGCAGACAGACGGATAGACGGAGAGGACGAACCGGACGATGGAGGATCTTCTTCGACTGTGCATAGTGGAGCACAATGAGCCGTGGGAGCAGCTGTTGCCGTTAGTCGAATTTTCGTACAATAACAGCTACCAGGCTAGTATTAAGATGGCTCCGTACGAGGCATTGTATGGAAGGCGTTGCCGAACACCGTTGACTTGGGCTCAGGAAGAGGACCCGGAAGCCTTGGGAGTGGCCTACATCGATGACACTACGGCAGCGATACGGCTGATTCAGGAGCGAATGCGGGAAGCGCAGAGCCGGCAGGCTAAGTACTATGATGCGCGACACCGACCGGTGGAGTTCAGCGTGGGGGAAATGGTGTTTCTGAAAATAAAACCCATGCATGGTGTCTCCCGGTTGAGGAAGCAGAAAAAGTTAGACCCCCGCTTCTTGGGCCCCTATCCGGTGATAGAGCGTGTTGGCCCCGTCGCCTATCGTTTAGCCTTACCCCTAGAGTTGGGGAATCTTCATAATGTGTTTCATGTCTCTTCCTTGAGACGAGTCCTCCGGCAACCAGAGCAGTACCTTCCTACCCCTCCGGCGCAACTACTGTCAGATAGATCCGTCCGGCTCGAACCCGTCAGAGTAGTAGATTACAAGGTGAAGACACTACGGAACAAAACCATTCCGATGGTTAAGGTGCTATGGTCAAACTGTGGACGAGAAGAGTTCACATGGGAACCTGAAGCACTCCTCCGAGAAAAGCACTCAGAGCTCTTTCCCCAGGTATGTTACTTTTTCTCCCTACTTCAAGCAAATTTTCGGGGACGAAAATCCTTTTATTTTTATTGGATTGTAACATCCCGACTTTTATTGGGCCACCAGAACCCTAGTGGGCCCAATAAAAGTGGCCCGAACCCTACCCATGACCCGGTGGGAAATAACCCTAGGCGGGAAATCGAGCTAGAGAACTCTGAATTGAGTTCTGTCAGTTCCTGTGGCCTCGTATAGTCAATACGAGCGCATCGGAACTCGTTCAGTTGGACCCTGAGGTCATATAGTGGATGTGACTGTTCCTCGTAAAACACAACGAGAGCGAGATTTTGGATATCGAGCTAGAGAACTCCGAATCGAGTTCTGTCAGTTCCTATGACCTCATATAGTCAATATGAGCGCATCGGATCTCGTCGCGTCACGATCCGAGGTCTAATGACAATTTTGCACATTTCGACCATTTTAGCGCGCTGCGACGCGCAAATTTCGGACTTTCATCAAACGGACTCCGATTCAATCCCAGTCAGTGGCGTTAGACTCGTGTGGTCAATACGAAGTCAACGGAAGTCGTCCCGGTCAATTTCGATGACGATTGGTCAACCCGTGGTCAAATCAAGCATAGTTGTGCACCGAAAAGCGTGCGCACACCAATTATGACACGACACCCGAACTTTGACCCGACCTCGACGACTTGGACCCACTTTGACTTTGACCAGCAATGGGGACCCACCCTATGGTTGACTTGGTCAAACCCTCCTAAAAATCCACTTTTTGGATTTTTTTCTCCAAATGAGGGGCTCACCTCCTCTCCAAAAGAGGATGGCCCATGCCCCCCCTCACTCTCCATGGGCCCCCCAAACCAGCAAGCCCTAACCTAAAGCAAATGGAGGCCCACCTACTCCTTCTCCCACTCTCCCCCTCTCTTTCTTCACCATGGAGGCCCAAGCCCATGAGGCTTTTTCCTATCCCCACATGGGGAATATGTGGCACCTCCAGCTGTCCTTGGACAGCTGGAGGGTGGTGATTAATCCCTCCCTAGGGAGGGATTAATCCCACATTGCCAATGGGAGGGAAGCTCCCCCTCCCCCTCCCTATAAAAGGACCCCACCCCCTCTCTTTCCCTCACAGCTCTCAGAGCATTCCCCTCCCCCTTCTCCCCCCTCTGCCGGAGCTCAGGTGGCCGGAAAAAGCCAAGCCGGAGTTCCTCCTCCCCTCCTCCACCACCTTGAGCCATGTCCGACCAAGCCGGCCCCTCCCGAGCCCACCAAACTCAGGTGGAAGCTTTCTCCCTCCTCCTTCTCCATTTTGGACGTCTTGCATGGCGCTCCCGGCGGCCGGAGCGCCGCCGCCGTCACCCTCCTCCCTCCCGATCAAAAATAAAAAAAATGCTCCGGCGGCGGCCGGCGGCGGCAGGCCGCCGGACCACCGCCGGAGGGAGCCCCCACCACCGGCGGGTTGGCCGGTGGTGGAGCCACGGCCGGCCGGTGGCCGGCCGGCGGCGGAGAAGCCCGTAAGGGCGCGGGATCGTACAGCAGCGGGGTGGGGGGGGGGAGATGAACAGTAACTCTAATTTATATATATATAATATTATATATATTATTATAATATTATAATATTATAATAAAGGGTTGATTTGTTGAGAGTGAAATAGGCTCCTAGGAAAAAAGGTTTGAACATGAAAAATGTTCCCCTTATTGAGGGCTTCCTCCACAAAAAGTTTGAGAATTTTTGGTGTTGATTTGGTATTTTTAAAAGCCCAATTAAACATTATTTGGCCAAATTAAGGGCCAAAACTCTTTGAAAAATTATGAAAATTTTTCTATGCTCATTTTATACCCATTTAAGGGCTGTATCAAAATTTGAGCTCATAGGGATAAGTTCTGATATTTTCCCAAAATATGGAAGCCTAGGACCGCGCTCGATATTATTACGCTCGTTTTCTTCGAAAATGAAAATTGGAGCGCGCGACTATCCTCTCTAATTTGAATAAGTTTCATATCGACGAGAGTGGCCGAGGCAAGTGTCCAAGCTCCGGGTGTTTCGAGATTTCATGAAAACTGTCGAGCGCCTCGACTCTCGGGCGATTTGGGCACGCTCAGAAGATGAGAGCACGAGTGGTGAGTTATGAATATTCTTGACGAATAATGAAAGTATAACTCATGATAAGCCCCAATCCGATTAAGCCGTGGTTAATAAGGCGCAACCAACTCATAATCGGATCTTAATAAAGGTGTAACCCAAGGAAGCCTTTAAAAACTGAGATGGAACTGAATCTCTCCTGGCTGGAGATGGAACTGAATGCCTCCTGAATGGAGATGGAACTGAATCTCTCCGGGATGGAGATGGAACTGAATCTCTCCTGGATGGAGATGGAACTGAATGTGCCTCCTGGATGGAGATGAAACTGAATCTCTCCGGATGGAGATGGAACTAAATATATCCTAGATGTAGATGGAACTGAATCTCTCCTGAGAACGGAGATGGAACTGAAGCCTCCTGTATGGAGTGATTGGACTACTAACCATTTTCTTTATGATTATTCCAGTCTTACACTGGTCCAGTCCTTTTATTCTTTACAGTTCAGTACTTTCAATTCAGTACTACTCCAGTTTCGTACTGGTCAAGCTTATTTCAGTACTTTCATTTCAGTACTACTCCAGTCTCGTACTGGTCAAGCTTATTTCAGTACTTTCATTTCAGTACTACTCCAGTTTTGCACTGGTCAAGCTTATTTCAGTACTTTCATTTCAGTATAACTCCAGTTGCGTACTGGTCAGGCTTATTTCAGTACTTTTTATTTAGTACTACTCCAGTTGCGTACTGGTCAAGCTTATCCAGTCTCGTACTGGTCATATTTCATTTCAGCACTTTAAATAAGCAGCATAACCACCGCACTTGATTTTATCGCAATTTACTTTTATTCCCGGGTCCTGCTCTGATGAGCAGTTGTTGTTTAGGTTGAGCCTTAGTTGGGGATAACCGGAGTTGAGGTAGTCCTCCAGGTCTAGCCCCAAATAAAGCGCTCCCACGCTCCTTGTCAAAAGTAGAGCAAAGTGCCGATGCCCGAAGTGTAAGCCTAGTAAGGCAGGCCGTCGTAGACCCGATGTTATATTGTTTGCAATTGTTTGATTGATTGTAAATTGCTTGCGGTGAAATGGTGGCGGGTCAGTCCCTTCCGCAGACCGTTCGTACCGGTGCGGCAAGGTTGACGACTCAAGGCGACAGGGAGATGAGTACCACGGGTGACCGGCCGTTTTATTCCCCGTCGGGTTTTCCTCCGCTGGTCGGCCAAAATGATTCGCCGGATGTCGCTCACATCCAAGAGTACACAAGGTTGTACGTGAGGGCCTGGGGTTGTGCGGTACGATCACCCCCAAAAATGGCATGACTTGCCCCTGTCACCGACGGCCACATCGGTGAGGCCCGCGGGCTCGCTACCCTGCTGGAACAGAAGCGGTCCAAACTATGTCGACATAGGGTTTGTGTGCGCGGCTATGAATGCCTGCGATTTGTGTGCGCGGCTATGAATGCCTGCGGTGTGTGCGCGGCTATGAATGCCTGCGGCGTGTGCGCGGCTATGAATGCCTGCGGTATGTGCGCGGCTGTGAATGCCTGCGATAGAATTCAAGATATGAAAATCTGTTGTGCTGATGAGCTAGTAGAGCCTTGTTATAACCGTTTTATGTTATTGCTGCTTTTCCCGGTTATACTGCACTCTTTTATAATTGCTCCTAGCTGTTCATATATGAAATGTTATGCTAACCCTCTCTTGCTTCGGCTATTTACTTTTGTTGGGTGGGTGCGTGCTCGTCCCCAGGATGTGGATCCGGGGAGGGGATTTGTTTCCACTTAGCTCTGTGACTAACGGTTATTTGATTAACCATTCACAGGAGGTGGAGCACCGTAGTGACCCGCTGCCGCAGGAGATTACGCCAGCAGCTAGGTCTACTCGAGCTGATGCACCCCTGCCGTCTCCGGTGTTTAGAGACGTGAGTACCGCCGAGCAGTTTAGAAGAGAGAGTGTGTGAGAGACTTATGTAGTACATGTATAGCCCACGGGCTTTTATAAATGCTTAGGCTTCGGCCTTAGAACCTCTGTATTAATATGAAATGTTATATATAATAAGTAGTGGTTTCCTGTTAATGCTTCCGCTATATTCTGATGGGTTGTGAATGTTATGATTCGAACCACTCAAGACGGCCATCTAGTGCTTGAATAGGGTGGATTGTTTCCCCTATAAGCCCTGGGTGGACGTCTTGGGCCAGTAGTACCCCTCCGGCCCGACCCGGGCAAAAGGTTTGGGGGGGAGGGGTACTACACTCCGAGCTTGGCTCGGCCCCAGGTAGACCCACTGCGCAGGCTCTCATCTAGCTGACAGGTCCGAAGGCTCGCCTGTGGGGGATAAGTTTGGACTGAGGTATCTTCATCGGCACCCTGAGCTCGGCTCGGCCCCAGGTAGACCCGCTGCGCAGGCTCTCATCTAGCTGGCAGGTCTGAAGGCTTGCCTGTGGGGGATAGGTTCGGATTAAGGTATCTTCATCGGCATCCCGAGCTCGGCTCGGCCCCAGGTAGACCCGATGCGCAGGCTCTCATCTAGCTGGCAGGTCCGAAGGCTTGCCTGTGGGGGATAGATTTGGATTGAGGTATCTTCAGAAGTATCAAACTGACAGGGCAGTAAATTCACTTTGGCAGAATAATGGGGAAAGTCTCCTTGAAAGCGACATTTCACCTTAGCATCTCAGCTTGGTCCTAGGGAACAAAAAATAAACTAAGGTAAAAGGGGGAAGAGTAAGGCGAGTGGCGGCACTCGCAGCAGGCGATCTCGAGCATCGTCTCGCCTTTTGCGAGGGGACACTCGCGAGACAAGGTATCGCACCGTGTTGCAGGTGTGAGGGGATCAAGGAGGCGTCTCGCGTAAGTCAGAGAAAAAGGCAAAACAGAAAAGGCTAAGCGGCGAGACGGAGGGATAGCACTGTCTCGCAGGCCGGAGCAAGCCAAGGATTAACTTCACAAAATAAAGAACAAAAATAAAGACAGGACAAAAATGAGCATTCGCTCGTCACTTGACAGATACCACAAAAAATATGTATTATTTAAAGTTTTACAACAATGAAAGGTGGAGAGAGTGATTCTAAATCTTAGAAACGGCACATCAGTCCTCCTCGCCAGATGAAGAATCATCGCTCTCCTCGCTATAGAGTTCTGGGACCAAGTCGCGAGCAGTCACAGTCTCGGAATCGTCTTTCACAACCCCCAGATCCTTCATCATTTGCAGCACCAGCTCTGCCGCCCGAACGCCAGCGTCTCGGCATTGCTCCTCGACTTTCTCATGGGAGTAATGTGGCGGAGGCGTCCGGAAGGGCTCGCGGCGAGACGACGACCCGACGTCAGCCTGAAGACGCGCATTCTCAGCAGTCAATACCCGGACCTCCTCCTCCAAAGCCGCCACGCGCGAGCGCAATTGTTCCGTCGTCTCGGCATCCTGCGGGACGACCCAGCAGTTAGCCAAGAATGATGGAAAAATAAAAAGAAACCAAAGGAAAAAGTCTTGAGGCTTACCACACCGCCTTGGGCCTTCGCGAGGAGGGACTCGGCTTCAGATAGCCTTTTCGCTAGCTCGGTGGACTTCTCTCGCTCCGCCTCCATGTTCTCCTCTCTTGCTTTCCACTTTGAATTGATATAAATAAGGCGGCGAGAGGAGCGGTGTGAGAACTCCAAGGCCCGCATCTGATGGTGGGAAGTTTTTAGCACGAGATCCTTGGTGGACTCGCTTTCAGGCGAGACGGCGTCAAGGCCGCCATAGAGGTCGTACCCCACGGCGAAGGCATGGCTGGTGGGAACCTCTTGCTCCTTCCAAGAAGGAAGGAGAGTGGAGATGGACACGTGGTTGGCGTCCCGCCCCCACAACAGAACTGGGTCGCCGACGACATCATATACCACGGGACCCAGGTTGTAATTCATATAGAAGGAGGGGGCGGGACGGCTAGAGGAATCGCCTTCGTGAGAGGAAGTGACAGCCGCCTGTTCAGGAACAGCAGCTTGCGGGTTGGACGCCATAGCAGGTAGGTTGGAGGCAGCGACCAGTTGATCAGGGAGTACCGTCTCGCGAGTAGGCGAGACGGCCTGGTGGTTAGGCGAGAGGGTGGTGGAGATTCCCCTACAGAAATAGGGCTCCCTTGGGGAGCTTTCTTCTTTTCCTTAGCGATGACTACATCCTTTTTCATCTTTTTCTTGGGAGGGCTGGAGCGACAGGGGGTCGTGTCGCCTGTGGGCCTCTTCGGCGGGATGGGCGCCAAGGACTCTCTCGCCGCCTCTGCCGCTGCGTTGGCGAGATCGAGACCTCTCGCTGGGTGGATGTTACTCTTATAAGGAGGGAGGACTGGAACGATTCGCTCACCTAAAAGCAAGTAAGGGTTATTAAGCGGCGAGACGGCAAATAGCGAGACGCGAGAACGAAATAACGAGAATACCTTCACTAGGGAGCACGGGGGAAGCGAGTCAAGACCTCGCCGCAAGAAGTTGACTTCGAAATTCTTGCCGACTAGGCATTCGCACAGCAGCTTCTCTGGGCCACTGACTTGTGGGGTGGCGTAGAAGCTCTCTGGCGGAGACACCGGCGCGAGAGGGATGCCGCCGATATCAGCACGATCTCCCCAGATGAAGACAAATCGAGTGAGCCAGTGGTGGTTCTTATTGGGCGTCTCGCACACTTTAAGCCCCTGCCCAGTAAAGTACGCGACGCCATCGGCGTTGGCGTGATAGATAAAGAGCTTGCGGAAGGCCGTCAAGCTGAATTCGATGCGCTCCCGGCGCATATAGCAGGCGAAAACGATCAACACCGAGATGGCGTTAGGGTTGAACTGCGCCGGGACGACACCAAAATATTTGAAGACCTGTTTTACCTCAGGCCAAAGGGGCAGCTGTAACCCCGCCTCAAAATGCGAGACGGGGAAGGCGAGTTCTCCCGGGTAGTAGGTATTGATGCACTCGCCGACTTTGGGGGGACGCGACTCGACACCATCCCCCAGGTACTCGTGGGCAAACCTATGATAATCTTCTTGAGGGAGCCGGCAAAGCGGGAAGTCATGGTCGGTGAACCTCTTCCCACAGCGACTGCGCCCCTCACCTTCCTCAACCTTCTTCTTACTCATCTCCTGCTGTGAGATGATCTTCGGCGAGACGGAGGGAAAAGAAGAAGTTGGCGAGAGAAGCGAGAGAGAGGAGCGAGAGGGCTCGGCGAGACGAAAAAATCAGAGAAGCAAGAGCTTGGGTAGCGGCAGGAGTAAAAAGTGCGGTATCCATCTGATCCCGGGCCAGGCATATTTATAACCGATACAGAGCAATGATTGATGGGCGAGAAAAAAGTATAAGGGGAGGGGAAGAGTCGGCATTCGTTTCTCTCTCCTAAATCTCGATCGACGCGACCCATCACAATCAAAAAAGAATATATGTATAATATATTAAAAAAATAAATTAGAAAGGGAATAAAAAACCAGCAGTAAAGATACGTATTCAGAGATCATCCTGCGTATAGCGGGCAGCCAGTTTCTTCATGATTAGACGAGACGATGTTACAAGACTGCTATTATTACAACATTTAAAAATAAAAAGAAGCGGCGAGACGGACGTCCTTCAGTACGGGTGCCATTCCCAACGGCCACCGCGAGCTCCCGCACAGGGAGGTCTACTCCGCGAGTGGAAGGCGCGAATGGATTCAAGACAACGACGCGCGAGACAGAGCTGCATATCAGTCTCATTAATGATGGCTTCAGGGTTGGTTCCATCGATATCTAGCTCGACATTAGCTTCGGAGGATAGGCGAGCGCATTCGTTCTCCAACGATTCGATGCGGCTCTCCGCGGCCTGCTTATCCTGCGCCAAGGAGTGGATGATGCGCGCGTGCTTCCGAAAAAGCTCAGCTGTCTTGCGCTTCATTTCCGCTGGATTCGAAGGGTCACCCAGATAGTCTTCAATCCCATCTACAGGAGGAGGCGAGACGGAGAGTCGCTTTGGTTGTTCCTCAACAGGCGAGTTGGCCCGAGAATCTGCGCAAGGGGTGCAGAGGCAGGGTGGAAGTGGCACTCGTAGAAGGGTGTGAGAATAACGAAGAGGATTCAAAAGGGCGAGGGAAGGTCTCTTACCAGGAAGGCGAGAGGTCTCGGCGGTCGGGGAAGGGTCGTCCCTCCTCTCGCTGGGAGTAGTTGGGGGAGTAGAAGAGGGATGCGAATCGTACTCCTCGCGGTGGACGGCAGAACCATCTCGCGGGCTCTCAGGGTGCTGCGAAGTCACAAGAACTCCCTGAAAAAACACTAGTCAACGAAAGAGAGCACACGATTGCAGAGATGACAGCGGCAGAAGCAAGTACCCACCTCTTTCTCCTTGGAAGATACATGAGGGGAGGGAACGGTTTCCAGGGCAGCGCGAGACAGGTCTCCTGCGGCAGGCGACGGACCACCGGCCTTCATCTTTTTTAGGCGAGACGATGGAGGGAGAGGGCGAACTAATGAAGAGGTAAAAGAGGCCATGTTGGCCTTGTGCTGCTCTCGCACCAGTGCGAGACGTTCACGAAAGCTCTGACTGTGCGTCATGACGAAAGTTTCAAGCTGGGGGAGGAAGGATATGCAAAGTAGGACGCCCGGTGTGCGGAGCAGGAATTCTATATTTATAGGCCCCGGTGGGGGCCTCATAAAAGATTCCTCATAAATACGTTTTTTAATGCGCCTTAAATAACGAGCCTCGGTTGGACATTCTTTTCGAGCTTAGAATAATCTCGAAAAGAGCGGGGAATGTGTACAACCTCGGGCTCGCAAGAAGCCCTCAAAGAGCAAATAAGTCGAGGCAGGCGAATGGGACCAGGGGGCCCACTCGCAAGGGGCGAGATGATTGTCTCTTCAGTGAGCAAGGTACCCCATTTGGGGCGAGGAGACCTCCAGAGGCGAGAGGGCCTCCTGAGGCGAGAGGGCCTCCAGAGGCGAGAGGGCCTCCAGCGGTGAGAATATCTCATAGCGAAGGGCGTCGGCGAGACGGGCAGTGGGGTCCATCTCGCCGACAGGCGCTTCTCCACTCGCCAGGGCAAGAAGAGACCATTTTTATATTTTTCATGTCAACAAGGTTTTTTTTACTCTTCTACCCCGAGTATTTTTACCCTCTTACCCTTAGTGGCCTGCGTATAGCCCCTCAGAACAGCGGAGTTTGGCTGTTGACAGACCCAGCCAGGGGTACCCCGGTAATTTCAGACCAGTACGTTTTGTTATTGGCAGTTGAGATTCCGAAATCTATAAATAAGCCCATAGGGGTTCTTCAGAAGGATCTTTTTTTTCCACTATGAGGGAATCATCGGTGTGGAAACCACCCGTCACCACACATCTTCCCAAAACCCCGAGGTGATGGTAAGGGGGGACGGGGGTACATAAACACCAAGAACCACCCGCTGCAGGCAATGTGGGACTAATCCATCCACGGGATGGCGGGGATATTCCGCCACACGGGGGCCCACCGGGGTCAACACCCAAACCTGGAACGCGATGGGGAAGCCCAAATATGCGGTCCCACACACACCCAATCCTGCTGGACCTTGGTTCTCAACACACCCCCGTAGCGGGATGGCTCTGATACCATGTGGAAACCACCCGTCACCACACATCTTCCCAAAACCCCGAGGTGATGGTAAGGGGGGACGGGGGTACATAAACACCAAGGACCACCCGCTGCAGGCAATGTGGGACTAATCCATCCACGGGATGGCGGGGATATTCCGTCACACGAGGGCCCACCGGGGTCAACACCTAGACCTGAAACGCGATGGGGAAGCCCAAATATGCGGTCCTACACACACATAATCCCGCAGGACCTTGGTTCTCAACAATCGACATTGTCTTCTGAGGAACTCCAAGCCCATCTTTTGGCTTTGGAGGGGAAGCTCTCAGTGACCTTTCGGGTAAGCGGTGGGACCTCCCTGCTACGGCTTTGGACCAATTTTCTAGTCCTTCACGACCAGTCGGAGGTCGGAGCTTGAGCCTAGTAGGTGTCGGCTACGCCCCTATTTTGCGAACATTTGTCGGAGTCAAATTTTTGGCTTCAACAGCCTTTTGATGTAAAAATTCCAATATATCCACCTCGAACATTCAATGGTTGAGCTTATTTGAAGTGCATGAAAAAGTTGCAAAAGAGTTGTAATAATTTAATTGTATTTTGGAGCAGTTTTTAGTAACACAGGAAATATGTTACAACATATTTCTACAGTGTAGAAATTATGTTACAACATATTGACGAGAATGGAAATTTGAATTTCGAAAATATTCAAATTTGAGCTATTTCAAACGCTAAAAGAGACATCTATTCAACATTTAAAATGTTACTTTAAGGGATGAATATTTATAAAAGGGCTGAGGAAAACTAAAATGTGATCTTTTTCAACATTTTTATTAGTATTCAAGAGAGATCTAGGGTTTTGGAGGAGAGGAAGGAGGAGCCGCACTAGATCTACATCAAAGAGGGATCTCTAAACAATCAGGTCTTGTAAGATTTCTCTAATTTCATGGTGTATCTCCCAAATCATGAACTAATTCCCTAGATTTTATATTTTGAAAGTACATTGTTTTATTTTTGATGTGATCTTTATTTTTATTTTGATTTATGAGAATTTTGGTGTCATTTTTTTATTGAATTTTTTGATCTCGATGATAAAACTTTTGGATTATATTTTCATTATATTCTCTGCTTTGAGATTCGAGAGATGAGATATGTGAGTATATGAATGAAAATTATTTTACTACGAGGTAAAATTTGAGAGATGAGTTGCGTAAATCTTTAACTGAAATTTTTGACCTATTTTATTGTGCTTCGAGATTTGAGTGAGGAGAGGCATAAGTGTATCATCAACACAATATAGTATATAAGGGAGAAACAAATTTCACATATACGTTAGGAACTTTAATTTGTATTATGATTAATATTATTCGATTCGCCTAAGTTAGAGACTACAAGGAAATGAGATATATAATGATTTTTAATATCGAGAGATACAGATCTCTGTCTTAAAATTGTTGCAGGAAAACGCACTAAGTTTTCTCATAAATATCTTTTATCGATCCACCCTAATAGACTTAGTAAATCAAAATACAAGAATGCTTTCTCATCATTTGATAAAAATTAATTTTAGAAAGTCGTTAATTTTTCTTAGAGTTTTAATTTAGTTTCAAAAATCTTTTAAATTGATTCACTTGGATTTTAAAAAAAGGTTAGCTAGTATTTGCGAGCGATAAATTAATCACCTTTCCATGAGAAAGATCTTTATTTACTTTATATTATTTGATCTAGCACGTGCACTTGCGTTAATACGTGATCTATTTCGGACGTATCAGCTATTAATTAAAGTTTGTTGGGAATATTGTCCACAAGATTCCTGATTTGAAGAAGGCCTCAAGATGAAAATAAACATCTTGTATTTGATGGACTATTTAGTTTTGGTATGACAGGTAGAACTATGTTGGTCTTTGTCATAATCATATATTAGACATGTCACTATCATGGGGGAATGCCTCTAGAATTATCAAAAATCAATGACAAAAATAAGAAATTGTCTAACTAAAATATCGGGTGCATAGACAAAATACTAAGTATTTTGTCAATTGTTTCGACTACATAACTCGTGAAAATATTGAGTGCTTCAAAAACATAGCTAAGGAAAAGTTTGAGTACATCAGATTCAAACTTAAGTTCTTTATAGACTACATTAACTGCATCATTGAGAAAAGTATTGACTGCATCGACTGTATTGTTGAGAAAAGTATCGATGGCACATCGACTACATCATTGAGAAATCTGTCGACTGCATAGTTCAAAGTCTGTCGACTACATCGACTGTATTGTAAGAGAAAACCACCCAAGAGATAGGGTGGCGCGGTGGTGCTGGGAGCAGGGCCATCGCCACCCGAGCTCTCGGGTTGGTGTATTCCGGCGGGGGCCTGCGGCGCCAGGCCGCCGGACCACCACGCAGAAGTTCACCGACCCCCAGCGAGTTGACCGGGGGTGGCGCCGACGCAAGGTAGTTGCGGGCAGACGGGGGCAGAGCTCTAACCGCCTGCGACGAGCGGTGGTCGTTCGATCTCCGCCCAGAAGATCGAACGACCACAATTCCGTTAAATTACGCGCCAACCTTGTTTTTCGGGCCCCACAACGGACTCGCACTGGATCTGATGTGAGATCAGAAGCACTAGATGCCCTGTCCTGCTCAATCTCTGCAGCAGATTCATGTTGATCTGCTAATTGCAGACCAAAATACATAGCAGAAAATTGTGGAATTTTCTGGGCCAAATTGAAGCCCCTGGGGGCAAAGTGGTCAACTTAAAAAATGTTCTCCATAATGAGGCTAACTCTACAAAATTTTGAGAATTTTTGAAGTTGTTTTGGTAATTTTAAATCCAAATAAAATTTGTTTAGCCAAATTAAAGGTCCAAAATTGCTCGGAAAATTTTGGAAAAATTACTACACTCATTTCAGGCAATCTTAAGGGTTGTATCAAAATTTGGGATCATGGTAATAAGATTTGATATCTTTACCAAATTATGGAAGCCTAGGGTCGCGCTCAGAATTTATTTCGCTCATTTTCTTCGAAAATGAAAATTGTAGCACTCGACTATCCTTCCTAATTTGAATAATAAATTCAAAATTATATTATCGACGAGAATGGCTGAGGCAAGTAACCAAGCTCCAGGTGTGTAACGCCTCCATTCGTCATATGGAATATAACGGTGGGTCCGGCCGGGGCACCACGACATATTTCACGGACAAACGACGGAATTACGTATGAATATCAAAATCACGTTCTACTCGCATCCTAGCTCAGAGCATTCTAGCGAAAGCATTTTAAGTTGCAAGAACTCATCACAATGAATGTCCACTAAATATATAAACCACGCATTTATATATATCACAAGGAATGTATACAAATACACAAACGCTCATGGCTTTAAGGCCTTACAAGTTTCTCTTTACAAATATATGACTTCATACATCGACATGTAGGTCGGCCACACATGAAATCCAAGACTTCGCACATCCTTCAAGGGCCTTTAAGCAGCAATGGCTTCAACCAGTTCAATCCATTTCAGTCTGTCAGCACCTGCAGTTGGACATCCACCCCAAGAGTGGTAAACAAAGCAACGGTCAGCATTAGCTGACCAATTATAACGACCCTACCCCTTACCCGGGGCAGTGGTTCCTTCCTTATATGCATCACAATTACAACATATAACTATCACAACAAGTATCACAACAGTATCAAAACAGTATCACAAGCGCCCACCTCCGCCAGACGCTCCGTGCACTCAGGGCACATTACGGTGGACCGGACTCCTTGGCACCACCATCGAGCAGAGGTTTTTAGCTTGTTGGTTGGGCTGTCCTAGTCTACCAACACGCATGTTGGGGACATTCCGTCCATCCCACTCAGAGGTGCTAATCTCACGGCAAACTTGAGCATTTAGATCGACCCACCATTGTGGTGTGACAAACCGGGTCGGGGCCGCATCCGCCCATGCTTTGCCACCAATTGATCTCTCACAAAACAGGTCCAGGTCAGCCTTTTCCCGTTGCTCAATTCATCAATAGTGCAGATCTTGATGCGGGTCGGCCTTCCCTTTCCTGCTCCGCACACAGCTCTCGCAGAGCCGCTTTCCGGCACATCCAGAGCTTTCTAGGTATTCACAATCCATAATCATACACACAATACACGGAGTCTTCTCTGGTTCACAACATAAACATCACCAATCCAGACTGCCCGTCCGGGTGGGCTTCACACAACATGCCTATACCGTACTACATATTTCCGGCTCTGGATGCAGAATTAACCTGGATCACTTATGCTATCCACCGCTTGGTGGAGGATTCCATGCTTATGCATAACGTAGGACTTTGCTTGTCCAAGAAGGAGATCGTTACCCTTGACGATCACTTTGGAGTCATGAACTAGCCGTATGGAAACCACCGCCACAGCCTTGCCTCCACGAATCTGAGCTCGGCTCTCGATTCGACACGCTAAAGATCATCCGGCAGCCGACTTCCTTCCCTTCCTTCCTTCCTTCCTCTCCTCCCTTCCTATCTCTTGAGAAAGAGTATGTCAAAGATGAATGGAAGTTATCCTTTCATTCTCGGTTTTATAACAGCAGGGAAGGTCCTGGACCCTTAGATCCAAGTTGAAGGAAGAGAACAACCACTATTTGCCCAAAAATATCTGTTTTTGGTCTCCTTGGGGTCTCCTCTCCAAATATCCTCCAACCACCAAGTGAGCTTACAGTCCTGCTAGCTAGGTGAGAGCCTGGTCAGCGGGTCTGCTTAGGGTCTCCTCTCTAAACATCCTCCAACCACCGAGTGAGCCTACAGTCCTGCCAGCTAGGTAAGAGCCTGGTCAGCAGGTTTGCTCGGGGTCTCCTCTCCAAACAACCTCCAACCACCAAGTGAGCCTACAGTCCTGCCAGCTAGGTGAGAGGCTGGTCAGCGGGTCTACTCGGGGTCTCATCTCCAAACAACCTCCAACCACCGAGTGGGCCTACAGTCCTGCCAGCTAGGCGAGAGCCTGGTCAGCGGGTCTGCTCGGGGTCTCCTCTCCAAACATCCTCCAACCACCGAGGTAGCATACTGTCCCGCCAGCTAGGTGAGAGCCTGGTCAGCGGGTCTGCTCGGGGTCACCTCTCCAAACAGCCTCCAACCACCGAGTGAGCATACAATCTTGCCAGCTAGGTGAGAGCCTATTCAGTGGGTCTGCTCGGGGTCTCCTCTCCAAACAACCTCCAACCACCAAGTGAGCCTACAGTCCTGCTAGCTAGGTGAGAGTCTGGTCAGTGGGTCTGCTCGGGGTCACCTCTCTAAACATCCTCCAACCACCGAGTGAGCCTACAGTCCTGCCAGCTAGGTGAGAGCCTAGTCATCGGGCTTGCTCGGGGTCTACTCTCCAAACAACCTCCAACCATCGAGTGAGCCTACAGTCCTGCCAGCTAGGTGAGAGCCTGGTCAACGGGTCTGCTCGGGGTCTTGCCCTCCATCCATTTCACTCGCATGCCATGAAAGAAGACACCTGGGATTCCATTATATCAAAAGGTCAGCACAAATTTACAAGTATTGAAAGATGGGAAAAGTTTATGGATAGAATATTTTTAAGTCGTCGCCGCTTCGGGCACGATCAAGGGGGTACCCCATCCACATCCTGGAGGTGGTACCCTCCTGACTTCAGGACCTCTTTCACTATAAAGGGGTCTTCCCAGTTGGGATTGAGTTTCCCTACCGAGGCCCCTCTGCCCGCTGTGTCTACTTTTTTGAGGACCAAGTTTCCCTTTTGAAACTTTTTAACTCTTATATGTTTATCAAAGTATCTCGCCATCCAGCGCTTGATTTATTCCTGACGGATCAATGCCAAATCCCTGAGTTCTTCTACCAAATCAAGAGAGAGTTTTTGTTAGTCCTCATTCTCTTCCCTCCATCCCTCATCTTCCTTCTCTGCACTTGATTTCCCCTGTGGCGGTAGTTGGTGTGGTCCTTAAGGCCTAGAGAACTGAAGGGAGCTGTTCCACTCAACTTCCACTTAAATTCTCCACTTTCTTCTTCAAGAGATTCATGATAATCTTGTTTGCCGCTTCCACCTACCCATTGCTCCGAGGATGATGAATCGAAGCGAAATAGAGGTCTATGCCCAGCCGGATACATAAATCCATGAATTCTCTGCTGGAGAATTGTGTCCCATTGCCAGTAACAATGGCCAGCGGAAGCCCATGCCTGCAGATGATCTCTCCCCATATGAATTTTTTGACCACCTACGACGTCACCTGTTTGGCTGCACACTGGAATTGACTTTCTAAACTTCAAAATTTTAAAATTTAAACAGCTTTAAATTAAAGCAACAAAATGAAGTACTGACATTGAAAATTAATGTTCCAAAATAAGAATAACTGATACGACATAAACATAGTCCATAATTAAAATACAAAAACATGATATGACATAGATAAAAGTCTAATGTTCATTAAACGAAGACACAAATCTAGCGATCAAACTGCATTCGCAGTCACCAATGTCTTCACCTTCAGCCACTTTGAAAAGTAATCCACCATGACCAGCAAAAATTTCCTTTGGCCACTAGCTTGGGAAAAAGGACTCACTAAATCTAGCCCCCACATTGCAAAGGCCAAGGGGCCGTGATCGTGCGTAATCTTTGGGCGGGAAGGAGTTGGGGTGGGGTGAACTCCTGACACTTTTGGCATCTCTTCACGAATTCCTTTGCATCCTTCCCGAGGGTAGGCCAGAAGTAGCATTGCCTCAGCACTCTCCCCTTCAAGGTCCATCTCCCCGAGTGACTCCTACATTCTCCTGAATGAATTTCTTTCAGGACCCTTGGAACCTCCCCCTCAGATGCGCATCGAGCCAGTAAACTTGATAGTGTCTTACAGTATAATGCCCCATCCTTCAGCAGGTAGTATGTCGATTTATACCTGACCCGCTTCTTATCGAGATCCTTCTCGGGAAGTTGTCCCGAGGACAAAACGATGATGACGGGGTCCATCCAAGACCCTTCCTGGTCTACCTCCATTAATTCTCCCTCTTCTATGGATAGCCTGAAGAGTTCCGTCACCGTTCCTCCAGCCCGGGGGCCGTATTTGGTAAGTAGGTCCGCCTGAGCACTTTCATCCCTCGGGACGTGTTGAATCGAAAAGCTGCGGAATTGCCCGATGATGTATTTGACCTTTACCAGATACAACTGGAGGGTGGGTTCCCTCGTTTCAAATTCTCCTCTGATTTACCCTGCGACCACCATAGAGTTCGTGGAGACCTTAATGTCCTGTATGCCCAACTCCCGGGCTAACCTGAGTCCCGCGATAATCGCCTCATATTATGCTTGGTTGTTAGTGATTGTGAAGTGGATCTTCAGAGCCTACTCAATTCTGGTCCCTTTTGGACTTACCAAGATCATCCCTCCTCCAAAAGAATTGTTTCCCAGTGCTTCATCCACCAGTATCTCCCAAGCAACTCGAGAGGGTGCCGCCGCCTCTCGGACCACGACTACGTAATCTGCCAGGAAATTGACAACTGCTTGTGCTTTGATGGCTAGCCGAGGAGTAAAAGTGAGGACGAACTCACTGAGCTCTGTCAACCATTTGGTCAACCTTTCAGAATGCTCCACCCCCTCCAGGATGCGGCGAAGGGGATGATCCGTCACTACTTGAATCGAGTAGGCCTGAAAGTATGGCCTAAGCTTTCTAGTTGATATGATGAGAGTGAATGCCAGCTTTTCAAGGATAGGGTGCCCGAGTTCCGCCTTTTTCAGGACCCTGCTCACGTAATAGATTGAGAACTACTTTTTCCCTTCCTCTCATACAAGAACCAAACTCATGGCTCTGATCCCCACTCCTAGGTACAATAACAGACGCTCCCCTTCTCTTGGCCCTTGGAGTAGAGGCGTCCGGGTGAGCTGTTATTTAACAGCCTAAAAGCCTTTTCATATTCAGGGGTCCATTCGAATTTCTTCCCCCCTCTAAGTGTTCGGAAGAAAGGCGAGCATTTCTCCTCGGCCCGAGAGAGAAACATGCTTAATTCAGCCATATTGCCGGTGAGACGTTGGACCTCCTTGGCATTTTTTGGAGATTCTAATTCTAGGATTGCTTTCACCTTTTCTGGATTGGGTTCTACTCCGGATGGTGTAAGGTGGTGCCCTAAAAATTTTTCCTCTGTTGGCTCCGAAGACACATTTTAAAGGGTTAAGTCTCATATTGTATTTTCTTAATGTTCTAAAGGTCTCCTCCAGATCTAAGATGTGAGACCTGAGATCTCGGCTCTTGATCATCAGATCGTCCAAATAAACTTCAAGGTTCCGCCCCTTCTGTTCCCGGAAGATTTGATCCATCATTCTTTGATTAGTCGTCTCCGCGTTCTTCAAACCAAAGGGCATCGTGTTGAAACAGAAACACCCATCTTTCGTGACGAAGGTGACATCTTTGACGTCCGGCGGGTGCATGCGTATTTGGTGATACCCTGAAAATGCATCTAGAAAGCTCATTAGTGAAAAACCGACTGCTGAGTCAACCAGCGCGTCAATTCGAGGCAGAGGATAACAATCCTTAGGGTATACTTTATTCATGAGAGAAAAATCCACACACATCCTCTATTTCCCTTCCCCCCTTTTCCCCATTACAACGTTACTCACCCACCCTGGATATTTACATACAGATACGAACCCCGCCTTAAGCAGCTTCTCTACTTCTTCTCTGATGGGTCCGACCATCTTAGTGGCGATGACTCTCTTCTTCTGTTGTACAGGACGAGCGTTGGGGTAGAGGTTGAGACGGTGGCACGCCATGTCCGTGTCAACCCCCAACATGTCGGTTGTGCTCCAAGCAAAATGTCAATGTTTCTCCGTATGCATGTCCTGATCTCTTCCTAGTCCTCGGGAATGAGCTCTCCACTGATTTTTACCTTCTCTTTTCTCCCTTCTTTTGTAAGGATCTCCATCTCCAGCACCTCCACCGTCGCCTTCAGCCTCGACGACTCCTCCTCTTTCTCCTGCTCCCCCAGCGTGTCCTCCTGTTCCCCGGCTTCACAGTCTACTGCCTCGTGCTCCACAATGGCCACAACCATTTTCTTCAAAAACTTCCCTATCTCTTCCTCACTTGGGATTCCTTCTTCCAACAGTGAACTTCCTCTCTTCTTCAGTCGGGCTTCCCCCCTGGATGACTCCCCCATTTCCTCCATCTTCCTTTTTTCTTTTCTCCCCCAACTTTTCCTTTGACTCCACCTCCCTTTTCTCCTCCTCTACCCTCATCTCTCCTTCTTTCTCTCTTATCATTTTCAGCTCCTTCGCAATGCCTCTCTCCATCTCCACTTCTCCTTCCCTTTCGACCTCCCTTTCTCCTTTTTCCTCCTCGTCCCCCCATCTCTCCTTCTTTCTCTCCCGCCATTTTCGGCTCCACTGCAATGTCTCTCTCCACCTCTACTTCTCCTTCCCCTTCGCCCTCTCTTTCTCCTTTATCCCCCTACTTTGCCTCCGAACTCCTGTTCCCATCATTCCATCCTCTTCTCCATTTCCTCAGCCTCTCCTTGCCAAGAAATCGTATTCACCGCTGTCACATAACACTCCAGGGCGGCCTTTGGATCTCCTCATACTCTGATCTGGGTTCCCCCGGCATTGAGCTTCATAAATTGGTGGAAAGATGACGGGACACACCTAAAGGCACTGATCAAAGGGCGCTCAAAATGGCATTGTAACTGTTGGGGGCGTCCACTGTGACAAAGCGACAATTCCTGGACAGTCCCCCTCAAGTCACTTGGAGTCCTACTCCCCCCTCAAATTCCTTCATTTCTCCCGAGAATCCGAACAACCGTCCATCTGCTGCCAGCACTCTTCGAGCCTCAACCCTCATCTCATTGAACGTCTTTTTGAAGATTACATTTACCGAACTCCCATTATCGACCAAAATCCGCGACACCGTAAAGTTTTCGATGGTGGTCCGGATCACCAGCGCATCCCAAAAAGTATCTTCGTGGTCTGGTATGTCCTTCCGGGAGAAGGTGATCTTCTCGTCCGGGGGAGGGGCTTGTGACGTCGAGGCTACGCTCCGACGGTATATGGTATGAAGGCTCATATTACGGGCAGCCTCAATCCCAACTCCCTCATGGATCACTCTGATCCCCCTCGATCCCCTATATCGGTTCGATCCACACACCGGTCCTCCTCCCCAGTCCCAGTCACCTCCACTATTCGCACCGGTAGCTGTTGTTCACATGCTCCCCTAGCTCTCTTCATCTCCAAAAATTCCAGGCAGGTAGTCGTTGCGTGACTTTCCTCCTTATGGAAGTCACAATATGGTAACACTACCTCCTCCCCTCGTCTCCCCTCCTGTGGGCTCCTCCTTCTTTCCGCTCCTGCTCCTACTCCTGCTCTTCCTCTTTCTCTACCTCTACCTCTCCCTCGGTCGATGGTCATAGCTTGCAGAGGTGGGGGTAGGGGTGGTCTATGACCATATCCCCACCCCGGCTGGTTGAACCTTCCCGGTCCTCCTTGATGGTTCCTTCCTCCCTGGGGGAGACCTCTTCCTTGCCCTTGGGCAGGGCCTCCTTGGTGCCTCCACTCCAATTCTTGATATGCCGGCGCCTTCGGTTCTTCCTCCTTCGACTCTTCCCTCCTTCTCCCTTCTTGTTGTCTTCTCCCTCCTGGTTCCCTTGATTCGACCTCCGTCAATCTTGCCAGTTTTCTAGTGAAGGCTGGGTTTGTCACCTCCATCGTTATCTCTTTCGCGACCTTCTCCATCAGTCCCTCAAACGACGGCGATGTCTTCCTGTTTAGGCTTATCTTAAAGAAACCCTCCTGCAGTCCAACAGTGAAAGCCATCTGGAGAGCAAATCTAGGCACTTCCTGAATATCCAAAGTCTCCTCCTGGAACCTATCTATGTACTGGGCCAGGGACTCATCCGCCCTCTGCCGGATCAGAAAAATCGACTCCGAAGTCTTCTTCCTTTTCTTCGAGGTTGAGAAGCGCAACTGGAAGCTTCTACTTGGGTCTTCAAAGCTGTATATTGAGCCTGTCAGAAGTTGATGAAATCAGTCCCTAGCTTTATCCTTCAAGGTGACGACGAAAAGACGGCACTTGAACGCGTCTGTCATCAGACTGATGGAAACCGCATCTTCGAATCATTGCAGGTGCTGGAGAGGGTCGTCTTTTCCTACATAGTAGTTCATCTCGGGCTCTCTGAACCCTTCTGGGACTGGAGTTGAAAGGATCAACTCACATATGGGACCCTCTCGCCATGGGTCTAGTCGCTCCCACTCGCGCAACAACGTCTCCTGGCGAGACGGCACTCGCAGGGCTCGGGAATAATTCCCTTCCCGCCAGGTCTCGCCCGCCTCCTTCTATCAGCACTTTCTTGTCGGGCCGCCTCCCGGGGGCGTCCATCCAATTCTTGTCGAGACGAGCTCATCCTGTTGCACGAGAGCAGGCGCCTGAGGTAAAGGAGTTGCGCAGTTGCCCTGCTGCGAGATACCCTGTAACATGTCCATGATGCCCTCGATGGACGCTATGAATTCCTCCCTTCCCACGAATCCTAACGGGTTCTCAGATTCGTCCTCGTCTCCTTCTCCATGACCTCCCACCATGAGGTACCTCAAGATTCTTCTGTGTATGCTACGGTACATGCTCACCACACCAAAAATATTGAAGCCAGTAACCCGGCCTCTCATAGAGTTCGGACTTGAAGTTGCAGCTCACACCTACTCTTCTTGGACCACCCTCTTGACGTGAGTCTCAGAATCAGAAACAGACCGAGGGCTTCAACTTAGAGGTCCCACCTCTTTCCCGGAAGAATCAGAAGATCTTCCCCTCCCTAGCCAGTGCTGAGCTAGGTGCCTTGGAGGAAGAAGATTGAAAGTGTTCCACAACTTTTTCAAGGAACCTTATCGGTTTATTTATAGGCCTCTGAGCTTGACCTGCTAATAACTAAACTGAACCGACCTGAAATTACCAGAATACCCTGTACTGGATCTGCCAACAGCTAAACCCCGTTGTTCTAAAGGGTTATATGCATACCACAAAGGGTAAAAGTGTAAATTTATCTGGGGTAAAAGAGTAAAATCCCCCCTTGGGGGTAAGAAGGCAAAAACACCTTTTCCCATATGTCGTGTGATAAAATAGCTGATGGGCGAGACGAGCCTATCTACTGTCTCGCGAGTCCCCCACCTTGCTAGAGGCGTCTCGCCACAAAAGGCCAGCACGAGCCGCTAGGGCCGTCTCGCCTGCTCCGCTAGGGCCGTCTCGCCTGCTCCACTGCTCCCGCCTCTTTCTTTTAAGATATCGGCGAGTTGACCCTATGGTCCCACTCGCCCCTACTGTCCTCTCGGCCCTCTCGCGGATAACTCAGCACTCCTCCTAGAGTTGCCTCCCGCGAGCCCAAGGTTGTACAATCACAATAACCGCTTAAAGCCTAATAAAAGAGTTGCGGTTAGACAATTAAATTATTCTAAACAGATTGGTAGTCTCATGTCTGTTATTCTAAACTGACATAACTTTCATAGTAGGCATGTTAAATAGATTTACGAGTAATCTTGGCCAAAATCACTGAAATGCCCTTGATAGGCTGATGAAATACCTTAAACACACTCAAAAGTATGCTTTATGTTACAATGATCATCCTCCAGTTCTTGAATGATATTCTAATGCATCATGATGCTTAAAAATAAACGATGGCAAGTTCTCTAGTTGATTTATTTTCACACCAGGAGGAACAACTGTATCCTGAAAGTCCAATAAAAAATCATGCATTGCTCTCTCCTCTATGAAATCCGAACTCCATGCTCTAGCTTTAGCAGGAGAATAAGTAAAGTGGATACGAGATTTGATTATGGATATTCCAATAACGAGCCCGAAAATGAGTTCTATTATAGTTTACTATGACAGTCAAGCTATAAAAATGATTGCTACAAACACTTTATTTAATGACAAGAGATGGTAACTAAGGATTAAACAAACTCGATTGACCTCTCTCATAAGTCAAGAGATCATGACCCTGATTGATGTGAGGTCAAAGAATAATATTACAAACACTTAGATAAAAGGCTTAAATAAAGTTTTCACAATCAAAACATCGGGGGGGGGGGGAGAATGAGATTGAATTTCATCAAAATATGAAAACTTATGTTTTGATGATAAGAATCTATATCTGCAAACATTCAAACATCTAATAACAAACTTAAAGTCTCAAATAATCTTTTGATGAAAACCCAAGATGATTAGATGCTAATCATCCCACTTTTGATGACTCAATATCTTTCTCGTTGCAAGTTGATTCAAAGTTTATTAAACTGAGAATAAAAAGTCGTTATAAAAATTAATTTAACATTAATGATCATAACACATTATTCCACTTTTGATAAAGTTACAAATATTGTTGTGTCAAATCATTCCATATTTGACAATAAGATACATAATAAATCATTAATGAGTAAGATAATAATGTCTGGTTTATTAAAATATTCACTTAACTGATCCAAGCTAGACTAGTTGAGATGCTGTCATTGTTACTTCATTACTGCTACAAGTACCAAACTCATTTAGGTTGAGCTAACTTACTTTAAATGTCATTGCATATGTTTTATGAATTCATTGAGTTTAAACTCATGAAATTTTTTGCACACTGGTGAAGTTGGATGAGAAAAAGTAGTTTTTGACATGAATGATGATGATATACTTTTTGAGTAAAATTGTTACATGTTTGATCCATTATATCTATGTTTTCAAGTTTTTGCTCTCGAGTTGTATTTTTATATTTTGTTGTTTGTTTTTATTTTGCAAAACTCCCTTTGTACTTTAGTTGTGTTGTCTTCTTTGAATAATGAGTAAAGTTTGAAATTTGATATTATCTACTTTCCTACACTCTGAAATGTAAACGTTATATATTACAAATATAGATGAGACTGTTAATGTATATTGAAATATATAACGACTTCAGAGGCTTAACGAGTCTAGTACGGATATTGCGACATCTGATAACCGTTCTAACCCAAGGGTTTGCCTATAAAACCCCAGCTAGGGGCAACAAGGAGGTAGTTCCACTTTGACCACCACCTAGGATGTTTCGAGCGACATAACAAGCATCACCCTAGGCAGTTTTCCTTGACATTTTGCACGGTCTTCGAGTGGGTTTCAACGCAGGGTTTACTGTGGGTATCCAGCAGTTCCCGCTGTCTATTCAACAGTGACCTCCCTAGCAGTTTGGGCCGCCACCGACAGGACAAACCTCAGTAATGGCCGAAATCTAGAGGGGATTGGGCGAACACCCTAGGAGTCCGCATGAGCTCCCCTCCTCAGTTAGGAGTGGTTTTTGCAATTACAACCTGATGTAGCACGAACCCTCCTCCATAGTCAGCAGTTACTTGCGCGGTTACATCACGTTATAACTACATGAACTCTCCTCCCTAGTTAGCAGTAGCTCGTGCGGTAACAGCCTGCTGTAACTGTACGAACACTCTCCCCTCCTTAGCTAACATGGACTTGTTCGGTTATAGTTTGTTGTAACCACACAAACCCTTTGACATTCATTACACCATTAATTACACTCAATCGTCGGGGGCAACCCACCCTTCTTGTATAAATTGGGAGCTGGGGTGCTTAGAGGGGGACAAAATTTGAGACAGAATATATCTACCAAGTAATAGATGCGATTAAAAGTTTCAAGTCTCGGTCGGATGCTTAGAATTCTCTCCTACTAGCCCCTTGTAATAGCTTGTTATAGCAAATTTGGTCGAATAATACTGTCTACAGCCGGCGCAACTCGCCGCTGGGGGTATATCTGATGTTCGTCGCTACTAGCGGCTTGCTCTTTTATGTGCCATATTCACTCGACCCTCAAGAGTTAGTAACAGATTGCTTGCGGTTTTTGATTCTCTCACTATCCCCTCACCCATTGCTAAGTGTGAATGTTGGCGACAACTTTGACATCAGCATAAAGGCCACTGGATGCAGGAGATTGCATGCTTTATAATGCATGAAATGAACTCCTCTAATCAAAGTGTAGGAGGCTTAAGAATGCATGGCAACTTGAGCCAATTCGAAACACAAGGACATAGCCCGAGGACGCTGATGCCCAAACATCGGTTTAAGGAAATGCAAAAACAAATAAAGAAACAAATATAAATTTGTAGTTCATATAAATAAAGACAGTTTCTCTCTCGTCGATTTGTGCCGCCGATATTTCGATGCGATTGCTCAATCCCGCCCTCCCACCACCAACGTTACTTCCCACGCGACCCCGCCTTCAAATCAATCTCCTCCATGCCCAACAAGCTGCCCGCAAACTCTGGTTTCCTTCTTCCAGCTCCGCCACTCTTCTCCCCTTCTCCCACAGCGGCGCTTCCTCCCGCTGCTCAGCCCTTGCCGGCGGCGATGAAACCAACCGAGGGTTCGACGAAGAGCTCTCCCGCCTCCTCGTTCTTCTCCCGGGTGAAATGCGCAAGCGGGTCCAGGACCATCCGGAGCTTCGGCACCTCGTCGAGATCGTCATGGATCTCGGCCGCCGACCGCTTGCGCGGTTTCCGTCAGGAGACTTTGTGCTCTCAGACCGCTTCATCAGTGTTGAAGATATTCTCCACGCCACCACCCAGGTGGGCGATTTCGCCGCTGATAATCGGGCGGGAATCAGCCGGACTCTGCATCGGATCAGTGGTATTAGGAACCGAAAGGGAGAGATCATTGGGCTAACTTGCCGTGTGGGGAGAGCGGTTACTGGAAGTGCGAATTTGTTGAGAGATTTGGTCAAGGATAGGGGCTCATTGCTTCTTATCGGCCCTCCTGGTGTAGGAAAGACAACGATCATCAGGTTTATTTTTGCCCATTAATAGTTTGAAGGATATAACTGTGATGCTTTTCATAGAACGGAGTCAAATGTTTTTTTTTGGCTTGTTTGTTGCAGTAGTTATTATGATCACTTTTTTTTTGCAATTCATTACATACAATATAATGAAACTCCAATTTAGTGTGCCCAGTAAAGTACATTCCATTTTAACTCCAATTTTTGATTATTTTGACCCTTTTATGCACACAAGTGTTTGTAATTGATTGGAGTTGAGTTAGAACCCGTTCGTTTGCACGGTTTTCACAGCCGATTTTCGTTTCGAGTTTTTGCAGTTCCAATGTCGTTGTTTGTTTGCCTCTATTGTGGTCTGTTTTGGTTTTGACCCAAAACCATACCGTTTTCATTCGTTCATTAAACACCCCCCTCAAAACAGACCTAGGGAGGTCTGTTTTGGTTGATTTTGATAATAGAAAAGCTCCTTATTTCTACCATGGAGGACAGCTCGTCGTGAGGAGGATGCACCGGAGCCGTGGTCGGACTTGCAAGGGGTGGAGGAGTTGGAGCTGAGATCGCCGTGAGCTGAGCTCGCTAGAGGAGGAAGAGCTGTGAGGGTCTCGTTTCCTTCCGCCGTCAAGGCACATGAGAGGGTCAAGAGTTTTTTTGCCCTAACCTAAGCCATCGTATACATATATATACAAATAGATTAATATATATTATTTAATATTATGATTGTTATTATTATTAGTATTATTATTATTATTAACAATAATGCTCAAGCACTGGCTATCTTTTCGGTCAATTTATTTTGCCCTAATTATGTATCATTCGTGATCTTGCTCTGCTCTCTATATTCATTTGCTTATTGTTTAGCTTCTTTGATATGCAACAGAACGTCTGGATTTCCCTATTTTTTGTAAGGATTCAGACATGAATGTTCTCCTCATGTTTTCTATTTTTTCTGGATCGAAGCATTCATGAAAACCAGAGAAAATATATGGATTTGAAAAATGAAAGTTGTGTTGCAGCAAACATAAGTTTTCGTTTTATCTCAAAAGTCAAAACAGACTTGAAAACCATGCTGCAAGCGAACATAAGTTTTCGTTTTACCCCAAAATGAAAACACTCAATTTTTTCGTTTTGAAGCAAAACAAAAATCTAATATGAAAACGGTGCAAACGAACGGGCCCTTACGAATATTTCCATTAAAGCACATTTCAGTGATCCCTATTTGCTTTGTAGATACTCACTTATGAACTCCAAATATATGTTTGTTTTGGTTGATCTGTGTTTTACTTTTAATCTCCCTCCATTATTTCAAGTCAAAATTAATCTAATCATTATCAATTTATTTTATCATTGCTTGCAAAAAAAGTATAACGAGAGCTGATTTCTATGCCTCTGTAGTTAAATTTTTTTGAAGTGTATGGAGACAAATATCAATGATAGGAACTCAAAATAAATTAGCCATTTTGTCATAGAAATTTGTTATGAGCCACTCATTCAGGTTTTGAACCTCGGTCGAGCCACATAACAGGGTTGCAACCCACACACCTCAACCCATCACCGCACTTGTTCTAGGCCCGACAGATTGTTGAGGCTGGGTCTCGATCTCTTTACCTCCTTTATGTAAGCTCTTAACGTCAGCTCACATCAACAACCAGGTAGAGGAGGTAAAGGGTTTGAGACCCGGCCTCTACAAACTGCCGCGCCGAGAACACTTGTGGTGATGGGTTGGGGTGTGCGGGCTGCGGCCCTATTATGTGGCTCGATTGGGATTCAAAAGCTGGATGAGCAGCCCATTACAAAATTTTGCTAATTCTAATAGATAATCCGTTTCATCTTGCCCAAGCATTTTCTTCTGTCTTGAAGATATGAAGTATTAAAAATTGAGAAACCTTTTTTGAAGCATGCTTTTTTGCTTAGTTCTGTTGCATCAATGATTTTCTGTAATGCAATGAATTGATAACAACCTTTGGCTGCTATTGAACATCCTCTTCTATTGACAACTCACATTTATTTAGGTGGATTTTTTCATAACATTTTGTGCTAGCATATATATATATATATATATATATATATACACTTTTTAGTACTCTCTGGTTCTCCCGGAACTTAGTTCACTATATAATATCATGCATATATTCTATCCATACAGAGAGATAGCTCGAATACTTGCAGATGACTTTAAGAAACGAGTAATGATTGTCGACACCTCTAATGAGATAGGAGGAGATGGTGATGTCCCCCATCCAGGAATAGGCAGTGCTCGCAGATTACAAGTACCAAATTCTGACATGCAGCACAAGGTGAAATGTTTTCTAACCTCTGCATTCCATTTCACTCTTAAAGTCAGAATATTTCATGTGTTGTGATTTAGCTGTTTCTTTCGTTATGGAGCTATCTCTAATATCAGCACTATTCCTTCCAGGCTTTAGAAATGCTAGTTTCACCGAAATGAATATAAACGACAGGTTTTTCCCATTGGGGTTGTTGATCTCTTAGAATTGTTCTAGGTCAAAAAATATGAGGAAACGTCTTTATAAAAGCTATTTTTGCAAGAAGTATGAATAACTTTCGTTTAGATCTAGTCGTTTGTGTTCATCATACTTTTTTTGAGTTCATTTTGGTGGATCTAAAGTACCTACAAAGTTGTTCACTAATATCCGTATGGGTTTGTTTGGTTGGACGGAGTTAGGCCTTATGATATGAAATTGAGAGATCCAATTTAATTCCACTGTTTGTTTGCGTGATTAAATGTGGAACTGGAATTCCAGTCAATTCTATGAGAATTAAGATTAGACTACAAATTTAATTCCCCAATTATTACTTCAGAAGGAAGGAGCTGAAGAATTTGGCTATTACATTTTTTTTACAACAACAACACTCAAGCCTTTATCTCCCGTAGTGAGGTCGGCTAGATGGATCATTTGTCTTCATTGCACTCTATCTTTAGGGCCTATTTGAGAATCTATTTGCTCTCTATTTCATTGAGGCTCTACCGGAGGTGGGGCGTTTGAGAAACCAGTGCTAGGTCTGGTTTAAAACGACCGGTGTGAAAGGTCGAAAACTGGCCATTTTGCCGCTGGTCAATCGAGCACCAGCGCGCCCCATTTGCAACCCGCCGTTTTGGTTTTTCTCTTCCTCCTTCGTGCCACCAAAAAAATCCCCAGCTGCAATGCTTCCACGACATTCTTCTTGCAGGGATTCCACGACAAGCCTCCTCCCAGCGAATCGCCACTGTCGCCGAGCTTTGTCGATGCCGATCCAGGCGGATATCGATCGTCGATGCCGATTTGTCTTGAGTTCTACTCCAGTGGACACGATCATCCTTATCGATCTACATGGATCTAATTTATGTGGATTGGTTGATTCATTTATTATTACTTATGATGTTACATGAATTTCGAGGATGGCCCAACTCTGGCTAATGGAGGATTTGTTGTTCAAGAGAGATGAGGAAACCCTGTGAGGGTTTTTTTCTTCAGAAAATTGCACCAAAAGTTCAAATAAAAGTGGATTGTTGCAAAATAGATTTATTCAAATAAAAGTATGATATTATTCGAAATAATTATGAGCTTTACAACAAAATATAGGCTATAACTCTTAACATTTTATTTTTAATCGTCACCGGAACGGTAGTTTCCCAAACAGATACAATATTTTTCAGTTTTGAAATTGATTGCAAACAGAGATTACTCAAACACTTTTCTCAATTTTGAAAATACAGTTTAAAATCTCTCTTTTGAACGACTATTTTTAAAACGACACCGACATCCTAAACTCAGCCTTAGTCATAATCTCACTAATGCCTAAGTACATCATCTCTTTCCTTATAGTTTCATTTTGAGTTTTTTTTGTCTACCCCTCCCTCGTTTAATATGCCTAGTATCTAAACCCTCACAATGCCTAACATGCGTCTTTAATGATTTTCTTTGTGCGTGTCCAAACCATCTTAATCGAGCTTCTCACATCTTCTATACAATTGGTGCCACTCCTGTCTTATCTCTGATATATTTAATCCTAATTTTATCCAGTCTCGTGTGTCCACACATCCACCTAGACATTCTCATCTCCGCAACTCTCATTTTTTTGCTCATGTACATAATTCACTGCCCAACACTCCGAACCGTAGAGCATCACAGGTCTAATTGCAGTACAATAAAACTTGACCTCAAGTTATAATGGTACTTTACGATCACATAAGATACCAGACGCGCCTCCCCACCTTAACCAACAAGCTTGTATTTAAGTATCACATCTTTATCTTCATCTCCATCTTTTTGAACTATTGATCCCAGATATTTAAATTACTCACTACAAGAAATATCTCGGTTACCGAACTTAATGACATAATCATTTGTCCTTTTTATACTACTAAATTTAAGCTCTATATATTTCATTTTTGTACCGCTCAACATAAAACATTTCATTTCTAAAATTTTTCGCCAAGATTCAATTTTCACGTTATACACTCCCGCGCGTCTCAATGACCAAAACAATATCAGATGCAAACAATAAACACTAATGTGTTGCTTGTTGGATATGTTCAGTGAGCTCTTCTAAGACATGGGTAAAGAGATAAGGGCTTAAGGCTGACCCTTGATGTAAGCCAATAGTGATAGAGAATTACTGTGTTAATCCTCTAGATGTCCTCACCCTGATTCTTGAATTTGTATATATATCTTTGATTACGTCAATATATGATATATTTACACTTTTCTTTTGTAAGATTCTTCATAAGACCTCTCTTGGGACCCTATCATAAGCCTTCTCAAGATCGATAAACAAATATACAAATTTTGTTTTTTTTCCGATAGTTGTTAATGAGTCTCCACAAGAGGTGTATAATCTCTATGGTTGAGTGCCCTGAGATAAATCCAAATTGATTCTCCGAGATGCTAGTCTCTCGTCTTACTATTTTCTCCATTACTCGTTCGCATAGTTTCGTGATATGACTCATTAATTTAATTTATTTTTAATTGACATAATTTTTTATATCTCTTTATTTTTATACAAAGGTATCAAAATATTCTCTTCATTGATCCGACATTCTCTTTGTCTTCAATATCTTATTAAAAAAACATTTAAGACATAAAATTCCTTCATTTTTTAGGCATTTCTATACTTCAGTTGATATATCGTCTGACTCAACTGTCTTTTCAATTTTTCATTTTCTTCAGACATCAGTTACCTTCGATACTTGAATTATACGATAGAAAATTATTTTTCTATACTCATCCGATTTACTTACAAGCTTAGCTCATTATATTTTTTCGTTGTAGAGTTGGTAAAACTATCTTTTTTTTCGCTCTTTAATAGGCACATCATCCGTCATAACCGTAAATGTTTCATTCTTTATGCATTTAACTTGATTTAAATCTCACGTCTTCTCCTCTCTAGCTTGAGTAATTATATATATATATCACACTCTACATCTTTGATATCTAGTTGCTTGTAAAATTATTCTTAAATTTGATTTCTTGTTTTACTTACTGTTTTTTTAGTTTCTTTCTTGATGACTTTATACCTTTTCAAATTTTCATCAATCCTACAAATGTAGAGTGCTTTATAGCTAACTCACTCTCTCATTTTGTCTTGCACTTTGTCTTTCCACTGCAAATTTTTTTGGGTGCGCACGACCTTTTGACTTTTCAAGTACATTTTTTTGACATAACTTCTCACGTGATACTAAGATCAACATAAGGATCATCAACTAGTTGTTCCGTATCAGCTGCCTTGAAAATAACATATATTTCCGTTTTCTCTTATATTTATCTTGCGAGTCATAAAATAGTCAATTTGTGATTTATTTTATCCGCTCTTAAACATAATTAAATGTTCTTCCTTTTTTGTGAATAATGTATTTCATAATTTGCTCAAGTGTTATGACAAAGTCTAAAATTGTTCCCCATTCTTTATTTTTTCTCTATACCCAAATCCCTCATGAATGTCTGTATAATCTGTATTTTCTTTTCTATGTCCAGTAATTTTCCTCCCATGAAAATCTTCTCACTTTGTGTGATTCCTCTTATCAAATTATCTATGTCTTCCCAAAATTACACTTTAATAGTTTCACTTCTCTTAGTTGTGACGCATAAGCACTAATCACATTAATAGTTTCATTTTCTACGACTAATTTAGGAGCTAAGATTTTATTACCTTTTCTACTTACCCTAACAAATTCATCCCTCAAAGTAGTATCTTCCATAATATCTACTCCATTATTTGCTTTATTTTTTTCTTGTGTACCATAATTTAAAATTTGAATTATTTAAAAATTTAGCTTTTTTACCCACCCATTTAGTTTCTTACGATTGCTATTAATTTTTTTAAGTGAAAAAATTCATTGTGAGATAAATTTCTACAGAAAGAATGAGATTTCAAAAACTTCCCACAAAGAAATTTTCGATTGGATATATTTTTTTTTTTGTAAAAGAATAAGTGAAATAGAATCCTTGAGAGAGATTTGTAATTAGTCAAACATACTGAGATTTTTAGAGAGGAAATTGATTGAGAGAATTTTGAAGTGAGGAAGTTGTTGAGTGAGAGAAACCTAGTTAAATAGAACTTATGACAATTAAATTTTTGAGAGAATTTTAGTGAGATTTATGGAGAAACATTTTAGAGTGTTTACGGAGAAAATTTTAGAGAATTTATTTTTTGCATTATAATCATAGGAGCGATAGATTTATAGAGAGAAATCTAGTGAGATTTTAAATGTGAATTTTTATAATGTGAAAATATCTTTGAGTGGAAAGTCCTATTGTGGTAAAATCTTTGAGAGAGTTTGACGCATGATGGATGTAGCGAGTGTGCATGTGCCATAACGAAACTCTAATAGATGAATGCAAGTGTTGTGATGTCTGGAATTCTAAATGATATGATGCACAAGCAATTGCCCAACATTTAGATAACAATAAAATTTGAAATTAATAGAAGAATTCACAAACATGCACGATTGAGATTAGACGTTAGAAACATAAAGAAGATCCAATTAAAATTAAAGTAAAGAGAGATTCATTAAATGATGGGCAAATAATCATTGAAAGTAGCATAATTAATGAGTTAAAAAAATATGAATTGATATCTCAAATCATATGTTTTTCAAACTATATTCAACACCAAGTAGAAGAACTCTCAAATCTCAATTAATAACTTACATAAGCAATTGAGATCCACTGGAGATGTATGATTGATGCTTCTGATATTGGACAACAAGTGGGACATAATCCCTGCACCGATAGAACAATCTCCTTACACTGTTTTAACTTCCAAAGTAAATGCTGCCATAGGGAGGGCAACTGAGGAGTGGACGGAACTGGTGGACAGATGGTAAGACTGAAACCGTCCTAGTGGAGGTTGTCACAGGTGTCAAATTGCAGGAAATGGAGGTTCAAGAACTGAACATCAAAGAAATCAAGCCTACGAGCGCAAACAGTGGGATTAAAGCAATTTCTCCACCGGAATTACTGATTTCTGCATTGATCTACATTTTCCAAGCGCTGAAATAACATTGGACTGCAACTGATTGAAGAAAAACACCGGAGATAGCAGAAGGAAGATGCTGACCACACTAATCGGTTACTTCTAGTGTCTTGAATTGAATTTCTACAAGCTTTGAAACACAGGAGGGGGTCGGTGACTGTTTTGGACGGCTGGATATAGAGGCATGTCGCCGAGATTACTTGGAAATAACCTAGGTTCTCTTCAGGATGTGTCGATGCAAGAGGTAGGAGAGAGGGAGGTTGTTGAATGGGCCGAGGGAAACAACTTGATGGAGAACCCTCACGTTTGAGCATTGGCGTGACTGGGATGGTGCATAGGACTCTTCGTTCTTGCCCAGGAAGGGGCCATCAGTTCTTGGCATGCCTCACAATCAACAGGAAAGCTTCGTTCCCGTTCAGGGAAGGGCCGACAGTCCAGAATTTGCTCGGAGTTGCGGTTATTCGGCGGTTCTAGACAGTTTGCGGGGAGTTATGGATGTTTACTTGAGGAATCATGGGTTTAAGTTGTGAATTAAGGTGGATGGGCGGTTGGGATGAAGAGGGGTGGGGGACTAGGCCAAGTGATGGGAAATAAAAAAACTAGGCCGCGACACCCAATTTTCACAGATTTGGCACTGTGAAATGATCACAAACTTTTAAATTCACTCCAAATTCTGTAATGCCCACAAATAAACTCCACACACATATTTATAAGATAGATACATAATAGAAAATTATGATTGGACACCACAATACACACAAAAACATACAAAATTAACTTTTGATAAATAAAACCAACGCAGAAAATATCATGTCGACGCTCTGAACGTGACGATGAGCTTGAATCGTCCATATGACGACCCTAGTCCCCCCTCGTACAAGTGTAAACCCGAAGGGCCCTGATGCGGGTCAGCCCGCCCGTGGACTATGATCCCCATCAGAGTTTCTAGAGACAATCCTTATGAAATTTCTATTAGAAAATTACTAGCTAAAAAAATTCAAGGGGCTGAATCTTAATGAGGTAGTGAGAGAATGTTAACGAGATTTTTAGAGAGAGATTGAAGAATGTTTTGTTGACATGTGAACTAATATAATTCTTGTGATGCATTTAAAGTTTGGTGTTTAGTTAGTTGCGATGATGTTGTGATACAAACATAAAGATTGCACATTGAATGAAAAGTGGTGATATAAAGCCGCGAAATATGCTGATATCAAGCTCTCGAGGGTTGGTTCACTCTAAGAGTTTCTCTCCCAAAGAGAGCTTACAATACTTCACCGAGATATCCTTCGAACTCATCTATTCTCCCTTGTATAGGGAAGACACTATAATGACTAAATTACCAAAATGCCCCTTAAAGTGTAACACCTCAACTTAGTTTAACAACAAATCAGTAGTTCGTCCGGGCCCCGTGATAAGAAGTAAACTAAACAACGATACTAAAACTGGTACATAACAAACATAAATAAAAGTTCTAAAAAAGTTCATAACGGAAGTAAGAAATGCGGTTAGGTGTAAATAGTGGTATCTCAAAATTGATTCACAGAGCCAACTATTAAGGAAAAAAATAGTAAAATCTAAATCACTGAAAGCTTACTTAGTGTCTGTTACATTGAAAACATTAGACAATTCTAGTACATGAAGTTCAAAGAACAAGTACAACTATTGAAATAAAATACAACTGAAGGAAAAGACAACCTAAAGTGAAGAACCGAGACGCTTGTCCTAAGCGTAGCTCCCCACCGGTGCCCCTGTAAATAAAATGTTCGGAGATGAGTCAACGCATCTGATGAGTAAGAAAGACTATTCATCACAGTAACACTAAAATATATAGTTTGCTTGTATATAAAAATGAGTTTTTGATTATTAATACATGTTTCTGATTAATCCAACTGTGGGTTATTTTCTGCATTGATGCATATATGTTCTGTCTTATTATCTGAGTTCTTGCTTATACTAATTTTTGGTAATTTTTTCTAAAGATTGAGTAATCAAGTTTCTTAATTTTATGATTTATTGTGCTTATTCTGATTATGGAGCCCAAATGACGACCCAAAAACACCATGAACTAAAGTGCTCTTTGAGTGGAACACAACCTCGTAACTGAAAGTTTCCAAATCCGGAACTGTGGCTAACGATCCCACGTCTGAGGCTCATATGGACCGCAAGATTGTACTTTTGAGATTTAATGTACTTAATCTGATTATGGAGCCCAAATGAGAACCCGAAGGTGCCCTGAACTGGAGTGCTCCTTGAGTGGAACACAGACTCACATCTGAAAATCTTCAAGTCTGGAATTGTGGCTGACGACCCCACGTCTGAGGCTCATGTAGACTGCTTGGCAGATGAGAATGAGGTCACTGATCTGAAGCTTATTATGTGTCCTGAGCTTTAGCACTTAGCCTAGTCGTAATTAATCATTTCTTTATTAACAAAAATTATGCCTTGGGTATTTTCTTTTATATGTTTTATTCTGAAAGACAATTTACATTAAATTAATTGAAACACCCCAACCTAGTTTAACAGGAAATCAACTGTCTGGCAGGACCCGCGATAAAAAGTAAACTAAGTAACAGTATATAAACTGATATAAAATAGGTAAAAATGAAAGTGTTAAAAAGAAACTTATAGCGGAATTAGAGTAAGAAAACTAACTATGAATAAAAGTGTATCTTGTCATTCTGAATTCACAGAGCCAACTAGAACTGAATATAACACTATGAGATTGAAATACTGATAAACTGTAATAAACAAGTACATCAAATATAACTACAGTACAACACATAATGTCTGCAAGTAAAATGAGTATAATACACAAAATAGTACAACTAAAATGACTGACAACAACGATGACTGCACCGCCTATCTTAAACGCATCCCCTGACCTGAGCCCCATGTAAAAATAAGTTTCAAATGAGTCAGGCTCACTGGAGAGTAAGAAAAATTACTCCCGTCAGCAACACGTAAAGAAAAATATAAATGAATAATACTTGTATTTTTTAAAAAATATGCATAATTTGTTTATTATTAAACTTGGCACTTGAGTTCATGATCTGACATAGAATCGACCTACTGTGTGATCTGACACACTTTTCTCAATTGTATATATATCGTTGATTTCAGAAGTTTTGGAATTGTGACTGTTATAAGTTACAACAAGTTTCATTATTATCTTATTAAATCTTGTCACTAATGACGACTGTGCATAAACTAGTAACCGCAGTCTGAGTGACAAATCTGATGGTGCCCTGAACTGGATGTCCCCCAAGTGGAACACAGACTCCTATCTGTGAAGTTCCATTTCTGTAACAAGGGTCATTGACCCTAAGCTTGAAACTCGAGTGGTGGCCTACTGGCCCTGAGAACACGGTGGTGTGCCTTCACTAGAAACACGAGTGTGAACCTTTCTCACCACTTTTTTGAATTAATCTAGACTAGTGGTCAGTGAGTCAAACACGGGATAACGTTCTAGTTAAATATACTGAGCTTAGGATTTTCATGATACTTAATCGACTAAGTTAAATAAGCATATACCTACTCCTTTGGCTTGATTCTGACTATAGGAACTTGTAACTTTCAAGTGTGTCTACCAAAATAGTTAATAACATGAATTAAAAATAATCTAAACTATCTAACTAAAAGGAGTCAAATTTCTTACAACGGTATTTCGACGCTCCTACACGCGGCAGAGTGACATGATGCTCCTTCCCAAAAGATTTGATCACTAAGAACTTCTCCAACTAGAGGTGAAAAACTCCTTTTTCCGAATGCTAGGAAATCCTTAATATGAAATCCATACAATACTTAGACTTAGGACTTAGGAGCAATTCCCAATAAAGAATATTATGTCATCTGAAATCAAAACAACTTGAAGAGAAAAACGGAGATCAAAAGTCTCACCTTGAATCGAAGTAAAATGCGTAATTCTCCAATCCTTTGCTCCAACGGTCATCAAAAAATCTGAAATCTAACGGTAACCCTAACTTAAGTGTTTCCCCCTTAGTGTTTTTGGTGGGAAAAACTCATAATGATGACAAATAATTATCTATGAAGGAACAAGAACACAATCGCATGCATTACCTCGATCTAAAGACGGGGATTTACACAAAAAATGGTCAAGCCTTTGCACGCGAACGAGTTAACCCCTTTCAAATCTGAAATCGAAAAGCAATTGAGTTTATACGCAATATAGAAGCGCAAAATACCCTAAGATAGAAGGAGAAATGACAATCCGCACTTACTGAAATTGAAAACGACAAAAGGGAAGACTTCCTACACCGACTAGGGTTGGAGACAGGAACTCTCAATGCGCTGGACAAGAGAAGGGGGGCTGTCGGAGTCTGTAGAGGGAGGAGGAAAGACTGGCGTTCGATTCTGGCGAGACTGAAGTGGTCGATGAGGGCTGGCGATTCCTCGCTACACGCAATAACAGGAGACGAATTGACGGCCTGATGTGGAAGAATTTCTGCTCGGCTTGAGGAATATCTGTTTTGGGAGAGGGTTATCGGGGAGGGGGGCGAGTTTAATACTGAACCGAGAATTTTTTAATTTAATTTAATTGCTTCCAATTAAGATAAAATTATCCATTACATGCTATTTTGAGCATAATAAAACTCTCGAAATCTCAAAGTCGCGCCGTCGATATAAAAAATTCAGTTACGAGTTGACTTTTCATTATCTGATAACCTTGTATATTAATTTAATTAAACAAAAATAGATTGTTACGTCCGCAAAGCGTTAGCTCGATTAATTTTGTTCGCGATCGAGCCCTGAAATTAAAATTACACGCGACGATTAAAATCTTGGGTGTTATAAATCTCCCATCCTAATATATTTTCGTGCTCGAAAATTATAAACATACATGAATCGAAGAGGAACACATAATCTTCATTGTCGTGGAGTTCGTCCTTTCTTTCCCAAGTAAACTTTGATCGACCACAATTCATCCAAAGGACCTTAACCATATGGATCTCTGTTCCCGAGCTTCTAAGTCCTCGAGTCCACAATCCTGACTGACATAATACTGATACTCATTTTGATTCAATCAGCGCATCCTTAGTATTGATCACCTGATTAGGATCTTAACTGCTCTCCTCAAATAAGAGACGTGAAATACATCATGCAATCCACTCATATCCTCGGGTAAGGCCAACCTGTATGGAACCTCACCAATGCGCTCTAGAACCTCAAATGGGTCAACAAATCTGAGACTTAACTTTTCATCGCTTATCCTAGAGACTCACTTTACTGGTCTAACTTCAGATAAATGTAGCCTTTAACATTGAATTCTACCGCCCTTTGTCGCTGATCGTAGTACTTGGCTTGCCTTTCTTGAGCAATCCTCACGCGCTCCTGAATGAGTCTGACTCAGTCCGTGGTCTTATCTATCCATGTTTTATTGCTAGAAGCTATCTCTTCACTTTCTGCTCAATATAAAGGTATCCGACAACGCCTGCCATACAAAACCTCAAATGGTGTCATGCCGATACTCACTTGAAAGCTATTATTATAGGAGAATTCCACCAAAGCCACATACTTCTCCTACTTGCCGCCAAATTCTGAGATACATATACGAAACATATCTTCCAAGGTTCTATTTGTATGCTCTGTCTGTCCATCAGTCTGAGGATGGAAAGTTGCGCTAAACTTCAACTGAGTACCCAAATGCTCCTGAACGCACCTCCAATCTCTGGCGGTAAATCGACCGTCTCTATCTGACACAATAGACTTCGACACACCATGAAGTCGGACTATCTCATCCACATACAACTGAGCCAACCTTGGACCCTGGTCGGTCCTCTTGATGGGAATAAAGTGTGCAACCTTGGACAGTCGATGAACAATCACCCAAATCGAGTCATTCCCACTCTGGGTTTTAGGGAGGCCATGCACAAAAAATCCATAGAGATGTCTTCAAAGTTCCACTCAGGAATAAGAAGAGATTGTAGCTTGCCTCCAAGCCTCTAACACTTCGCCTTAACCAACTTGCAAGTCTCGCATTTTCCTACATAATCTGAGACATCACCTTTGAGCCCTGACCACCAAACTGACTTCTTGAGGTCTGTATACATCTTTGTGCTGAACGGATGTATGAAATACTTGGAGTTATGGGTATCAACTAAAATATCCTCACGAAGATGACCGACATCATGAATGCACACTCGACCCTTAAATAACAACCCATCACAGACCATGAAATCATCTCCCAGATCTGCCTGTGTCAAATCAAAAATCTCTGCCATCTTTAGATCTAAGGGCAAGGCATCACAGATCCTCTCATTGATGTCCCACTTAATCTCAATCCAACCCAAACTGATAGGGCCAAAACCAGTGTGCGACATCACATCTCTAGCCTTTCCAAGGCTCGCACCAACTCTTCCTGTTGGGTGTTGAGAGAATAATTAGAACTCCTTTTATTAAGAGCTTCTGCTACTACATTAGCTTTTCTCAGATGGTATTGAATAGTCACATCATAGCTGCTAAAAACTCGAGCCACCTACACTGCTCATGTTGAGCTCCTGCTGATCAAAATGTACTCGAGACTCTTGTGATCCGTGAAAACCTCACACCGTACACGTAGAGATAATGCCTCCAAATCTCAAAGCGTGGATGATAGCTGCTAACTCCAAGTCGTGTACTTGATAATTCCTCTCATGATTCTTCAGTTTCCTGGACGCAAAAGCTATAATCTTCCCATGCTGCATGAGAACACATCTCAGACCCTGGCCTGAAGCATCATGAAAAATTTGAAAGCCATCCACGCCTGAAGGTAGACATAATACTGATGCTTTGACAACCTAGTCTTCAACTTCTCAAAAGCAAACTCTCACTCTGAGGTCCAAATAAAAGCTCTTCCCTCCTGTAAGCGAAGCCAACAAAAGGGCTATCTTCAAAAAATCTTAATAAATCTTCTGTAGTAGCCTGCCAATCCCAGAAAACTACGGACCTCTGCAACTGTCTTTGGCCTTGGCCAATCTCTGATCGCCTCAATTTTCTTTGGATCAACGACAAGTCCATCTCTACTAACCACGTGCCCCAAAAATGCCACCTCCGAGAGCCAAAACTCGCACTTAGAAAATTTAGCGTATAACTGATTCTGTCTAAGGTAGCGTTTGATTGGGCTTTTTGCCACGGTGCGTTTGAACCGCACCTCAATTTTACGCATAAGTTATGTTTGGCGTTGCTGTTTCAAGAACCGCCGGTTCTAAAATTCCGCGGCTTCCTATTGATCACGATCCGCTGTAAAATGTTGCGTTCAGCCGCAACCTTTGCGTTCTCCCGCAACCCTAGAGCTCGATCGGAGCACGACGATGAGGAGAGCTCGAAATCCTCAGGGTGAATCCGTGATCCCATCCAAGAGGAAAGGAAGAGCCGTCGAGAGCTCGAGATCTCACGATGAGCGGAGCGCGACGAGAAAGAGGGGAAGATCGCTCTCCTCACGCACCTCTCCTCGTATTCCTCCTCGCCCTGCATTCCGATTCTCATGGTCCTCTCTCACTCGATCTCTTTTCTCTCGATACGGATTTGCTTTCTGTTTTGATTTGATTGGTATTTCTCTCCTCCTGATCGGGATCTGTAATTCGTGGACTCGACAATCTGCTAGCTGTTATACACAATTTTCATAGTCTGCTTGCGATCTGTAGTCTCAACAATATTCTAGAGTTTTCACTAATCTCTATTAGATCCTCCTTGCTCCGATCTGGAGTTAATGTTTTTGAAATAAATTTCTATTTAGCTTGTAGCATTGAACATTCATCAGATGTGGAAGTGAAACAGAGGTATAGATTTAAATCATGAAGCACTTCAAATTACTACTTCCTAGCTCACGGATACAGTTTGTTTCAGATCTGAAAATTACAGGAAAATTCAGGATGAACGAAATTGCTTAACATTTGCATTAGAAAACATTTTGCATTCAGGAAATTGCATAACATTTCCAAATTTGACCCAAACAATTTTTTTTATTAGGAAAAAAAATTTCACTCAAAACACCGTTTTGTATCCAAACAACTTTTTAACAAAACTCTGTTTTTCAGAATCAGCACTTTTTCTATCAGCAACAGTTCATCAGCAGCTTTCCATCAGCAACAGCCCAACCAAACGGAGCCTAAGAGTGCTCAAGACTGTCCCGAGGTGTGCGACATGTTTCTCCTTATTCCTGAAACATACTAAGATATCATCAATAAAAAAAATCACAAATCGGCCCAAGAATCTTTGAACACCCTGTTCATAAGATCCATAAATGCAGATGGGGCATTGGTCAACCCAAACGACATGACCACAAACTCAAAATGTCTGTATCTGATACTAAACGCTGTTTTTTTGGATATTCTCATTTTGAATCCTCAACTAATGAGTAATGGTATCCTGACATCAGATCTAACTTGAGTATATCCAAGACCACTTGAGTTGATCAAACAAATCATCTATTCTTGGAAGAGAATACTTGTTCTTAATAGTAAGTTTATTCAACTCGCGGTAGTCAATACACAATCTCAAACTGCTGTCCTTTTTCTTC
>CM077148.1:195353890-195459918 GCA_039583875.1 Platanthera guangdongensis
CAAAATCATCAAACTTTGAACAGTCGCTGATATATCTGACGATAAGAATCAAACAAATAAGAAGCCCAAGGACTTTGAACATCGTTTTAGACAAAGTAAATTTCATATTATAAGAAAAAAAGCCTCAACTAAGATGTCAATGCCTTACCTTCCATTGACCATCAAGATCTAACTTGAGTATATCCAAGACCACTTGAGTTGATCAAACAAGTCATCTATTCTTGGAAGAGAATACTTGTTCTTAATAGTAAGTTTATTCAACTCGCGGTAGTCAATACACAATCTCAAACTGCTGTCCTTTTTCTTCTTTACAAAAAGGACTGGAGCTCTCCACGATGACGTACTGGGTCCGATGAATCTCAAATAAAGCAACTCCTGCAATTGGATCTTTAACTCAGCCAACTCTCTGGGAGCCATACGATAAGGAGCTTTGGCCACAGGTGTAAATCCAGGAATAAGAACAATCTGAAAGTCAATCTCTCTGGAGGGAGGGGTACCAGGTAGCTTTTCGGGAAAGACATCAGGAAACACACATACCACTAGTACCTCCTGCAAAATGGTCTTTTGCTTCCGCATGCAACAGTACCAAGAAGGTGGAACACCCTTTACTGACATGCCTCATAGCTTTTACAGACGAGATGATCAACTTGAAAACTCCTTTCAAGTTCAAAAGGTAATGACAGACTGATCAGGTCCTTTTAACTGAATCTCCTTCTGCAATCTATCTTGACATTCACGTCGCTCAGCCAATTTATGCCCAAAATCAGATCAAATTCAGCAATAGGTAAAAGGGACGCCTCCACTACGATTTCTGCTTCTCCAAATAATACTGGTGCTCTGCACTTACAACTTGTCTGCATCATTGAACCGTTAGCATCATGACATCTAACAAAGTCGGATCGGTGATGACTTCTAGGCCAAACTTACGTGCAAAAGATTCCGCTATGAACGAGTGTGATGCACCCATATCAAAGATAATCTTAGACGATATGCCATGAAATATGAGGATACCTATATGCAAACTTATATTATTTTAATTAAGTATTGCTGTGTGAGAAGAAAAAATAAGACATTTTAAATACTAAAGTTCCAAATCTGTCACCACGTCCTCCTGCTCCTTGATCTCCCGCTGACGCGAGACCATAAGCTCGAGGCTGAAGCAAACCATGCCCTGAAGCTGGCTTCGGATCAACGACCACCACTGCCTTCCCTTTATCGATCCCACTCAAACCGCCATGCTCGAATTTCGACTGAAAGTCATGATACAGTATGAGTGTTAAACTTACAAGAAAAGGTCCTGGTTAAAAGAAAATCACCAAGATTAAGGTCAAATTACCTGATTATCCGCAGACTCTGGGTAATTCCGCGCAATGTGTCGTGCTCTCTGACACTTGTAACATACACCTGATGCAGCCAAACATTCTCCATAATGACGACGATTGCATTTAGGGCAAAAGGGGTAGTCTATAGGCTTGCCCCCAGACTGATGCCCTGTTTAAAGTCTGTCTTCCGCTTTTTACTCCAGCGGTCCCTTGACTGATTCTTGTCCTGCTGAAACGGTGACCTACCATGGGTGGAAACTATCGCGCCTTTGAACTCGCTGCTGGTCGGCCTCTAATATTCTTGCCGTATCCACCAAACTTCTGTAATCGTCATTGACCATGGTCATCAACGGTTGTCTCAAAGAGTCTCGCAGGCCATCATTAAAACGATTGCACTTCTCGGATTCATCTCCTTGCATTGAGCCCGCATATCGAGACACGTAAGTTCTCGCTCGTACTCGGTAACAGTCTTATCCCCTAGGAAGTGCCTGAGATACTTCTCTTGGAGACCTCGACGAGCGAAAGAGGGCACGTACCAGTTCGCAAGAGACTTAAAAAATTTGCCCCAAGTAAACCTATATGTTGTACGACCTGACAAGGATATAGGTCACATTACGACACACTAAATAGATAATAATTTCTAATAAAAAAGAGAATTTAAATTGATGTTTTACCGGCAAGATCATCTGCTAGATACTTAGTCCATCAAATTTTTGCCTCATCTCGAAGGAGAGAAGTTGCCAGTGGAGCCTTTTTATTTTCTGGTCATTCCATAACATTCTGCAAATCTCTGGTGTTTGCAATCCAATCTTCTGTATCTCTGCGGTTCCATCTCCACTGTGTAGTTGGAAGCGTGAAGGTCTGTAAAATATCTTAAGTAACGATCCATACCGACCTCCACGGCTATTGGTGCAGGCACTGGTGGTGGGACTGGAGCTGGGATCCCTGCAACCTGTCCTTTCTGTAACTCCAATAAAGCTACAACCACTGCCTTGACAATCTGGGTTACCAAATCAGCCGGTTCTGATGCAGCTGGTGCGGGTGGCGCATTAACATCACTCACGACAATATCAGGAGCAGTGTTCTGATGTGAGCGTTCCCCCACTTCACTGGCTTGAGGTGCCTAAAGGACATAAAAAATGGAATTATTACTACGAAATATATCTGAAAACTCTGTACTGAAGGTATTTTCATACACCCGCAAAATTAAAAGTTAGACTAACTCGATGACTCTACTAACGAGGGTTTGATTCTGACACAATCCAATGACTCTGTGAATTGTCTGAGTGCAGGGATCCTAAACCTCGATCTGATACCAATTGAAACACCCCAACCTAGTTTAACATGAAATCAACAGTCCGATCAGGTACACGATAAAAAGTAAACTAAGTTCCGGTATATAAACTGCTATAAAGCAGGTAAAAATGAAAGTGCTAAAATGAAAATTACAGCGAAGTAGAGTAATAAAACTAACTATGAATAAAAAGTATACCTTGCATGCTGAATTCACAAAACAAACTAAAACTGAATATGACACTACAAGATTGAAATACTGACAATCTATAATAAACGTGCACATCAAATATAACTGGAGTACAATAACACAATGTCTGCAAGTAAAATGAGTACAATACACAAAATAGTACAACTGAAATGACTGACATGATAAACGCATACGATACTGCATCCTATCCTAAGCGGATCCCTGACATGAGCCCCCTATAAAAACAAGTTCTAAATGGGTTAAATCCACTGGAGAGTAAGAAAAACTATTTTCTCCCAGCAACACTTAAAGAAAATATAAATGAATAATTTTTGAATTTTTAAAAAATTAAGCATAATTTGTCTAACATTAAACTTGACATTTGAGTTCATGATCTGACATAGAATCGACCTACTGTGTGATTTGACACACACTTTTCTCGATTGTATATATATTGTTGATTTCTGTAGTTTTGCAATTGTGACTGTTGTAAGTTACAACAACTTTCATTATTATCTTATTAAATCTTGTCACTAATTCCGACTGTGCATAAACTAGTAACTGCATTCTGAGTGACAAACTTGATGGTGCCCTGAACTGGATGACCCCAAGTGGAACACCGACTTATATCTGAGTTCTATATCTGTATCAAGGGTTATTGACCCGAAGATTGAAACTCGAGTGGTGGCTTACTGCCCTGAGAACACAGTGGCGTGCCTTCACCAGAAACACGAGGGCGAACCTTTCTCGCCACATTTTTTGAATTAATCTAGACTAGTGGTCAGTGAGTTAAACAAGGGATAACGTTCTAGTTAAATACACCGGACTTAAGATTTCCATGATATTGAATCTGCTAAGTTAGCCTCAGCGTATACCTACCCATTTGACTTGATTCTGACTATAGGAACTTGTAACTTCCAAATGCTTCTACCAACATAATTAATAACATGAATTAAAAATAATTTGAACTGTTTAACTAGAAGGAGTCGAATTTCTTACAATGGTGTTTCGACGTTCGTACACGTGGCGGGGTGACATGATGCTCCTTCCAAAAGATCTGACCACTAAGAACTTCTCCAATTAGAGGTGAAAAATACCTTTTTCCGAATGCGAGGAAATCCTTAATATAAAATCCATACAATACTTAGAGTTAGGAATGATTCCCAATAAAGTATATTATGTCGGCTGAAATCAAAACAACTTGAAGAGAAAAACGGAGACCAAAAGTCTCACCTTGAATTTGAGTAAAATGCGTAATTCTCCAATCCTTTGCTCCAACGACCACCAAAAATCTGAAATCCAACGGTAACCCTAATTTAAGCTTTTTCCCCCTTAGGGTTTTTGGTGGGAAAAAACTCATGATGACAAATAATTATTTATGTAGGAACAAGAACACAAACATGTTCGTTACCTCGATCTAAAGGCGGGGATTTACACAGATCGGTCAAGCATTCGCACACGAACGAGTTAACCCCTTTCAAATTTGAATTCAAAAACAATAGGGTTTATACGCAATATAGAAGCGAAGAATACCCTAAATATAGAAGGAGAAATGGCAACCCGCACTTACTGAAACCGAAACGGCAAAAGGGAAGACTTCCTCCACTGACTGTGGTTGAAGACGGGAACTCCCGATGCGCTGGAAAAGAGGAGGGAGGCTGTCGGAGTAGGCAGAGGGAGGAGGAAAGACTGGCGTTCGATTCTGGCGAGACTGAAGTGGTCGACGATGGCTGGTGGTTCCTCTCTACGCGTGATAACATGAGACAGAGCGGCGACCTGATGTGGAAGAGTTTCTGCTCGGCTTGAGGAATAACTGTTTTGGGAGAGGGTTGCCTGAGAGGGGGCGGTTTTAATACTGAACTAAGAATTTTTTTAATTTAATTTAATTGCTCACTGTTAGAGAAGCCCAGTTTAGGGCCCATCTAGTGGCCCAATTTTTTCCCTCTTTTTCTCTCTTTTCCTCCTCATTGTATTAGTCCCACATGTTAGATTGAGATTTCTCTTATTTCTCTTTTCCTATATAAATGTATTCATACTTGTAACTATCAATTCAAGAAGTATATACAAGGTTTTGGGCCTCTCTTTATATGGTATCAGAGCCAACCGGTCTCCTCCTTGTATTTGTTTTCGGTCTACTGTTCGCGGTCTCCCGATTCTGTCCGCCCGAGCTTGCTTGTCCGGCCTGTCCTCCGGGACACCGAGCGGCCTTTTCTCCTCCCTCTTAGCCGCCATATCGTGCGGCCTGTCTCCTTCTAACCGCTCTCTCTACTTTGTCTCCTCGTGGCTTCCACTTCTCCTCCTCCTCCTCCTCCTCCTCCCTCTCTTTTATAAACTCTCACGTGGGACCCACCTTCTCTTTAAACTGTCCGCGCGGTCTTCCTCACTATCCGCGCGGTCTGTTTTTCTCTCCTTTCCGCCTCCCGTCACTTCTCTAGTTGCCACGGTCTCCCGCTGTCTTTGACCGAGCGGTCTCTCTTGCTATCCGCGCGGCCACCCCCTCCTCCCGGCCTTCTCTCTTCCCGCTTGTCGTGCCTTCTCTCACGTTGCCGCGGTTTCTCCTCTAGCCGCGTGTCCGCATCTAGGTCGTGGCAACTTTACTTTCCGCTGGTGGCCTCACCTTGACCGTGCGGACTCCCTATCCTACCTCTACATCACCTAGCCGCTGCGACTTGTCTTGTCGTTAGCGATCTCTTCTCTTCATGCAGGCCGCATCCTTGTCGCGACTCTCCTTGTCGCTGGTGTGTCCGCCGAGACCGTGCGGCTTCTGCTTCTACCGCTCCTTATCTCTCTATTCGACATCCCTCTAGCTGCCCGACTTTCTGTTTTAGCCTCCTGGCCTTCTCTACCAAGCCGAACGCCTTCTCCTGCTAGCCGCCCGGCCTCCTCCTGCTATCCGCCCGGTCTTTTCCTTACTCGCCCCCCGGTCTTTCCCTCTGCTAGCCGCCCGGTCTCTTCTGATAACCGCATGGCTTCTGATGATTCTGCTGTCACCTCTGCTCCTCCAGCCCGTGCGGCTACCCCGGCTTCCGAACTCTGCGATGAGCTCCTGATTACTACCATTTCACTGACTGGAAAACAGAACTTCGTTGAATGAGTTCACTCGGTTCGACGTATCCTGCAGACCAAGGGTCTTCTTCACCACTTAACCCGGGCTACCCCCGCTGCTCCCTCCGATGACTGGTTTCGCGATGATGGTCGGGTTCAGTCCTGACTCCTAAATTCTATGGATACTGAGCCTTACATGATGACCATGTATCATGACACTACCAAGACCATGTGGGAGGAACTCCACTCTTTTACTCGGGGCACAACAGTCTTCAGCACCTCTATGATATTCTCTCCGACCTTCAAAACCTCACTCCAGCTGCTCCCGGTGATATGATATCTTTTGTTGCCCAAGCCAAGACCCTGACCGAGGCCTGGATTCAACATCAGCCTCCAACCACTGATCTCGCTACTCAACGGGCCCAGAAAGAGGCTGTCACCATCGTGATGATGATGTCGCGTGTTCCTCCCCACCTGCATAGTGTTCAGGCGCAGATTCTCTCTTCTACGACGGCTCCCTCGTTATCAAATGTCTGCTCCATGCTGCTTAAAGTTACGCCTCCTACTAAGGCTCCTCCAGGATTTGCACATGCTCTCCTTCAGCAGCCTCTCCTTCCAACCCCTCCTCCTGCTCGTGGCTCTTCCACCCGGGGGGCCGACCTCCGTCTCGGGGACGAGGGCGTGGGGGACGTTCTTCTATGAAATGCATCTACTGTGGCCGGGATGGTCATCTCGACGCTACTTGTTACCACAAGCATGGTCTGCCTCCCCACCTTGCGGCTACTTCCTCTACTGCTTCTGCTCCCAATGGGGATTCTACTCAGGATTCGGCGTCTACGACTCGCCAACATATCGATGAGCTCCGCACCCAACTCCAACAGCTACAGGGTGTCCTCGACTGCTCCTCCGGCTCGGTTACTTCTTTCTCTACGAAAGGTATAACATGTCTCTCTCATAGCCCCCGCTGGATCGTTGATTCTGGCGCTACACACCATATTACCTCCCAGAAGCCTTCCTAGTATCTCCAGACAGCTCATCCTTCGCATGTTACTGTGGCCAATGGTGACACCTTACCGGTTTCTGGCGCCGCCGCTCTCCAACTTACCCCGACCCTTTCTTTCTCCTCGGTTCTTCATGTTCCGGGGTCGTCCTTCAATTTACACTCTGTTAGTCGCCTAACACATGAACTTGATTGTTGCATAACCTTTTCTCCTTTCTCTTTTCTTATGCAGGATCGTTGCACCCGGAGTATTATTGGTGAGGGGCAGCTGGTGAATGAGCTCTATATCCTGGATATACCGTCCACTCTTCTCTCCACTGTCTCCACCATCGACTAACATCGCCGTCTTGGCCATGCTCCTCTTCCGATCCTCTAGCGAGCTCTTCCCGATGTTCCTCTATGGGAGTTCTCTTGCGAATCTTGTATCTACGGTAAACAACATCGTTCTTCCTTCCCTCTGCATGTACCAGGAGTAGTACTCTTTTATCTCTAATATACTCTGATGTATGAGATCCCTATAAAGTCCCCAGTATCTTTGGCTTCCGCTATTTTGTCACGTTTATTGATGACTACTCGCGTGTTCCATGACTATATTTACTGCATGATCGTACTGAACTTACCTCTGTGTTTCGTGCCTTTTTAACTGAAATGCGTACGCAGTTTGCCACCACTCTCAAAGTCATTCGCACTGATAATGCTCGCGAGTATACTAGTCACACCTTCTCCACTCTTTACACCGAATTTGACGTCATCCATCAAACTTCGTGTGCGCACACCCTTCAACAAAATGGGGTGGCTGAACGAAAAAATCGCCACCTCCTTGATGTTGCTCGGTCCCTTATGTTTCAAATACAGGTTCCGGCCGACTATTGGAATTTTGCAGTCTCCACAACATGTCATCTCATCAACCGTCTACCCTCTTCTGTTCTTGACTTTGCCATACCTATTCAACTTCTCTATCCTTCCACGAATCCCACCTCTCTCACCCCGCGAGTCTTCAGGTGTGTTTGTTATGTTCACCTTCTTGGCCCACCTTCCGATAAACTTGCTCCTCGGACGACCAAATATATGTTTGTTGGCTACTCTCGTACTCAGAAGGGGTATGTTTGCTACTCTCCTTCTGATGACAATTCGGTCGTCTCGGCGAATGTCATGTTTTGCAAAGATCAGCACTTCCACTTACCTGCATCCCCTTCGACCACCTCTCCTCTTCTTCCCCGGACTGCTATACCTATCACGTCCTCTTCTCTGCCATCTCCAACCACCTCTCTCCCTGACCCCCCTCGGGTTCATCCACCCCTTATCCGTGTCTACACTCGTCGCTTCAAGGATGCTTCCCTGCACCAGCTACCTCCCTCCAGCGATACCCCGACAACGACAGTTCCAGCTCCCGCCTCTACATCTCATCCCTTGGCCAACTATGTTTCTCTCCATCGGCTGAGTCCACCTCTCTACACCTTTGCCACCTCTCTTTCCTCTATCTCTATTTCTAACACTGTGCAGGAGGCGCTGCAACACCCGGGGTGACAGGCGGCCATGGACGATGAAATGCGGGCTCTCTGGGCTAACCGGACTTGGGATCTGGTTCCTCTTCCCGCAGGGCAGCATTGTGTGAGCTGCAAGTGAGTCTTTGTTGTTAAACATGCCACGAATGACACAGTGGAGCGACTTAATGCCCGCCTCGTGGCTCGGGGTTTTACTCAGCGACATGGTTTGGATTATGAGGAAACCTTCTCTCCGGTGGCCAAATTTAACACCGTCCGCGTTCTTCTCTCCTTGGTTGTTCATCGACATTGGCCCCTTTATCAGCTGGATGTTAAGAACGTCTTCCTCAACGACGATTTGCAGGAGACTGTTTACATGCACCAACCTCCCGGGTTTGCGACCACGGGGGAGCCTTGAGTCTGTTTTCTTCGGAAGTCTATTTATGGTCTCAAACAGTCCCCGCAGGCTTGGTTTGAAAAATTCAGCAAGGTTGCTGTGACATCGGCTTTATTCGGAGCTCGACTGATTTCTCTCTCTTCACCCGACACCGGGCAACCGGAACTGTGATCATACTTGTCTATGTTGATGATATCCTCATTACTGGCGACGATACTACAGGGATACAACATATCAAGGAACAGTTAAACTCTGCCTTTCAGACCTAGGACCTTGGCAACCTTCGCTACTTTCTTTTCCTTGAGGTTGCTCGACGCCCATATGGTCTTGTGTTATCACAAAGGAAGTACTGTATGGATCTTCTTCATGATATCAGCTATTCTGGATGCAAACCCGCGGATACTCCTATGGATGCTAGTCACAAGCTCTCAGCCCACAGCTCTGACTCCGATGAGCTGCTTACAAATCCAGAATACTATAAACGCTTGGTTGAGAAGCTGATCTATCTCACAGTTACTCGCCCAGACATCTCTTTTGCTGTAGGAGTTGTGAGTCGTTTTATGCATGCTTCCCAGACATCTCATCTTCAGGCTGTTGAGCTCATCTTTCGATACCTCAAGACCGCTCTAGGACAAGGGCTGGTGTAGAAGCCATCCACATCTCTATCTCTGTCGCGTACTCTGACGCTAACAATGCTGGATCCATTGATGATAGGCGCTCCACAACGAGTTTTTGTACCTACTTTGGAGGACATCTCATAACTTGGCGTAGCAAGAAACAAACCATGGTTGCTCGCTCTTCTGCTGAAGCCGAGTACCGAGCTATGACCGCTGTCGTTTCTGAGTTAACTTGGCTCGAGGGCCTTCTGGGTGACTTAGGTTTTCGTCTTTCATCACCGACGACCCTATTCTGTGACAGCCAAGCCGCCATATATATTGCCAAGAATCCGGTCTTTCACGAACGCACAAAGCATATTGAAGTTGACTGTCATTTTATCTGGGAAAAAGTACAGTCAAGGAAGATAGAGTTGGAGCATGTCCCTGCTACAAACCAAGTTGCTGACATCTTGACTAAAGCTCTCTCCCGGCCGTTATACTATCAGTTTTTATCCAAGCTTGGTGCCTACGACCTGTACGCTCCAGCTTGTGGGGGAGTGTTAGAGAAGCCCAATTTAGGGCCCATCTAGTGGCCCAATTTCTTCCCTCTTTTTCTCTCTTTTCCTTCTCATTGTATTAGTCCCACATGTTAGATTGAGATTTCTCCTCTTTCTCCTTTCCTATATAAATGTATTCATACTTGTAACTATCAATTCAATAAATATATACAAGGTTTTGGGCCTCTCTTTATACTCACAATTAAGATAAAGTCACCCATAACATTCTATTTTGAGCATGATAAAACTCACGAAATCTCAAAGTCGCGCCGTCGATACATAAAAATTTCAATTACGAGCCGACATTTCATTATCTGATAACCTTGAATATTAATTTAATTAAAAAAATAGATTGTTACCTCCATTGAGCGTCGGATCTATTAATTTTGTTCGAGATCGGGCCCTGAAATTAAAATTGCACGCGACGATTAAAGATCTTGGGTGCTACATTAATTATCGAACAATTCTTAGCTATACATGAAGTGATCTGATTTGTTTCATATAAATATATACATATATATCTTACTGTTGATACGTACTAAAAAAATTTTAAGTTCTGCTCATATGATTTTCTGGAGTAAACTAGACAATAATTTTATTACAATGATATGTCTAGTCAAAATGAGTCTAATTTTTTACCGAAATGGTGTGGCGCTCATACATGCGACGCAACGACGCATTCCCTTTGAGATTCTTGAAAAAGTTATTAATCTTTCTCCGATCTTATGTCGTGAACCAAATGACCATTCCACATTCATTCCTGAATTCGACTATGATCCTTAAGTAATTAATTATCAACACTACGTGCAAATTTACATCCATTCAATGTTTTGCCGGAAGGATCCGACATATCCAAAATTGACAAGGCTACAAAGTGCAGTGAAAGAACGCTTCATGAACATAAAAGGGGTTGTTACCTCTACCCAAATAGTGGAAAACTACCGACAATCGATTAGAGTTCTGCAGGAGTCGAGATCTCCAATTCCTGAAACCGAAAACGAAGGAAACATAAGACGACTTGAACTAGTGAAATAATGACGAAATAATTTCTGTGTCGGAAGGGGAAGTAGGGTATGGCTAATTGGCTATGTGCCAACGCTTCACAAGAATTCACCAAAAACGACAAGATCTACAAGCTGGGGCTGGAAGAGATCGATTGATCTCTTGCATGAAATTGCTGGACGAGTCGATCGAAGGATGCAAACCACAAAGGCGGCACTGATCTCGACTGGAGGGTTGAATCGTCTCGAAGATTTTGATCGGTTGATTAGTGCATGGGAGAAGGTGACCGATGTTTTATGATACCGACCTCCCTCGGAACAAGGCTTCGCGATCGATGAAGAGCAGAAGGCTTGCCGTCTGGCTGGGATGAGGAAGCGAGGCCGCTGGAAGACATCAACGAGAGGAACAAACGATGACTCAATTTTTTTCTGTTCGGCGACATCGGGAGTGGGGGGTTCCTTGATCGAGGGCTTGCGAAAAACATATATAAGCGCGAACCGCGTGAATTTGGTCTCATATTATTACCAAATTGTCATTGCTCTCTCACTTGACAATTTAAAATGTTTAACCCTCGTGAAATGAAGACTTATGCGTTGAAATAAATTTCATATTGAAAGACATTATTTATATTTCTGATTGACCCTCAAAATTAATAAAAAGGAAGGCAAATACGTCAAATTGTCACTGACGCTGATCCTAATTAAAACACAAATCTTATCCTGAAATTATCAAGGATTTTGCCCAAAATTTCGGATGTTACATAAAGGACATTACATAAATGCACATTACTAATTAAAAGATAAAATTAAGAGATGGTAAATGGATAGATGACTCCTAGTTTCAGTAGTTGCGATGAAGGCATTCATTGTGCATATTCGTATTATCCTATAAAATATGTTATGAGTGACATTTGATACTCATTTATTTTAATTTTAGTCAAACTTGTCTTGTGATTGAATTCATCGCAGCATCCTTAATTCATAGCTGCATCCTAACAATAAAATTCTACTGTTCCAGTTATGTATAACATCCTAACAATAATATATGTATAACAAAACATCAAAAATGAAATTCAAACCTCTTCAAATTCCTGCAATTTCTTGTGATTGAATTAATATTTACATCTGAAAGTAATTCATGTATCTAATTTCAATTCTGTCCAATCTAGCATACTCTTATATATTATCTTCGGATAAAAACAATGGAATGACAATATGTAATTAGGTTAGCAGAAAATGTCTTATGCTTGTCATGTTGCTTGGTTCTCTGTGTACTTTTAAATAAGAAATAAGATATCACTAGTAGAAGAAGAGAATGTTATTTTTTTATGTCTACTTGGTACAAGAGGGAGGTTGAAAAACTGGTTCAGAGAAATCCCGCTTCCGTGCCCCCAACTTTGATTCTCCCGCACCCGCACCTCCTCTACTGGCATAGGAACAGCCGCGGTGACTCGGCTCTAAGCTGCGCAGTAGGAGTGCGGTAGCAGGAGGAGAGTGACACAATTGCATGGAGGCTTGGGTGTGCGCGCTTCTAGGATTGCAAAGGGAGTGCGATAGAGGCCTGGGTGTGCTCGCTGCTAGGGTTGCAAAGGGAGTGCGGTAGTGCGAGGGCTTGAGGCCCGGGAGTACGGCAGTAGGAGTGTGCAGCAGTCGCAGTAGGAGTGCGCATTGTCGCGGAGAAGAGCGGCAATGCGGGTTACTGCGAAAAATCTTTGTTGCGGTTCTGGAAAGAGGCACAATTTGGCAACTCTTCATGGGCGTCTCTTCACACAATACTGCATGTGAGATTGGTGTGGGCGAGGAGCGGCATCGTCGTGGACAAAAACTACACTGCGGGTCTCTGCAGGAGTGGTACTGCAGGTTACTCCACTGTGGCACTGGGAAGGCCGAAACAAACGAAGCCTAAATAAGCACTTCGGGTTGCTCCACTCTGTTGCGGCTTCAGTTGCTTGGCGCGACAGTTACAGTTGTTTGTTTTAGTAGACAACAAAGAAAAATGTATTTCGTTGATTCTAACACATGACAAGGATACATATATAATACCCCAAACATGTGACATATCACGTGGCACATAATAAACAAAAAAAATTTAAAAGACGCATATTCAACTCTCTCTCTCTCTCAAGTTGGGAGTATATATCAATCATTCCCAATTTGATCTTATCATCCATAAAGGTGTCATAGCTTAATCCTTTGGCGAAGACATTGGTTAGTTGAATACGAGAAATCACGAAGGGTGTGCAAATATTTCCCTTGTCTAGATGATCTTTGATGAAATGTTGGTCAACTTCAGCATGTTTCATCCTATTATATTGAACCAGATTGTGAGCAATATTGATGACAACTTTGTTGTCGCAATAAATAGTAATTGGTTTGTTCACCTGGAGTCTTTTATCATATAGAATTGTCTTCAACCACAACCCCTCACATACTGCTTGTGCCATAGCCCTATACTCCGCTTTGGGACTTGAGCGAGCAATAACATTCTGTTTCTTGCTTTTCCACGATACTAGATTTTCTCCCACAAATGAGCAATACCTAGTAGTAGATTTTCTATCGTTTTAGCTACCGACCCAATCATCATCTGTAAATACTTCAATTTTTAAAGGTTGGTTTGCAGTGAACAAAATCTCACGTCCTAGAGACTTCTTGAGGTATCTCGATACCCAATATGCAGCCTGCTGATGGCGAGTTGCGGGAGAGTGTATTAATCTACTTAGGACACCCATGACATATGTAATATCAGAGGGAGTATGAGATAAGTATATAAGTTTCCCAACCAATTGTTGGTACCTTGAGATATCAACTTTCTCTTCTTTAATATCAACATCAATCTTGTGATTAACCTCAATAGGTGTATCCACACGAGCACACTCAAACATACCAGTTTCTTCCAAAAGATCAAGGGTATACTTTCTCTGAGAGGTGAAGATCCCTCGACGAGACCTTACTATCCCTAAGAAGTATTTCAACTTTCCCAGATCTTTGACTTCAAATTCCTTGCCCAACTATTATTTCAAGTGCACGATTTCCTCCACGCCATGTCCCGTAATGATGATGTCATTCACATATATAATGAGTATTGATATTTGAGTTCCTCTCTTGTTGAAGAGAGTATGATCATTCTGTCCTTAAGTATAACCCAATTGTAGCATGGTTTTGTTAAACCGTCCAAACCAGTCTCTAAGGGATTATTTCGAGCCATATAGAGATTTTTGCAGTTGACAGACCTTTCCATTGGACCCTCCTTTGATAAATCCAGGTGGGATGGTCATGTAGACTTCTTCTAGATCACCATGCAAGAAGAAATTTTTGACGTCAAGTTGTTATAGCTCCCATTGTCACGACCCGTCTAAAATTAAAACCAAAGTACGCTTCAGGTGAGTCGTGATGTTACATGGGGGAAAAATTCCATGTTTGTTAGGCGAGAGTTAATTTAATGTTATTAGATTTAAAATAATTAATTTAGAGTAAAATAGTTTGTTTTATGCAGAAACATTAAAAAATTGCAATGAAAGTTAGATGCATATGTATTTTAATAAAATTCATAATACATGTGGTGATACCAATTTTATGCAATAACAATCCCAAAGGAAATGAATATGCACTAATATCAACTTCTATTACGTAATTTATTTAGCATAGCAGCTGTCCATAATAACAAAGAAAATGGCTGATCATAATTATTAAATAAAAAAATGTCCAACAATAAAGAAAATAAAATACATGAAACCTGACACAACGACAAGCAAGATAAACCTCCAGAAGCAGCAGCTTGACACAGATCAGGCTCAAGTAGCAGGCGACACAATCACGAATGTTAAGACAAATTCCAAAATAAGAAAGAAAAAATCTCAGAACATTGATAAATGTAAGCAAAGTAAAAAAAACTTAACTAGTCAGAAAATCAGAAATGTACGCGTACCAATTTTTTTAGGAGGCAAAACTAGTAAAACAGACAAGTAAATGAGTCAAACAAAAAATAACTAGAATTATTAGTCTACTCCGGAGTATAACATATATTTGTTAGTGTAATGTCATAAGATGTAACCAATGAAATGTGTAAGTGTTTTTATTTGATGCATAAGAGTCTTCAAGTTTAGATGCAAGACTTATCAGAGAATTCATGCTTGCTATGACCATTCAATTGTTTCTGCTATGGAGTCGAGTGAGAATTGAAGTCAAGAAGTTGCATCAATTAAACACTACATTTTAAGAATTGCTTATGATATTAATGAATTAAATAATTCATGGTTTAATGATTCATAACATATCAAGACATGTTATAAATTTAATGATTCACATATTAAAGAGTAGAATTCATAAACATGAGAAGGGGGTGGATGAAATTAAATTCAATGTTTGCAAGCGAGAGAGATTTCTCTACTTGCCTCACGTAAAGCTTAATCCGACGACAACTAAGCGGCGCAAGCAAATTTTAGAAACCCTAATTAAACCTGTTCAAGGACAATATAGTCGATACTTGACAAACCATACAATAGCACATGATATTTATTTTACAAAATCTAAATTCTAAACATGAGGGGGGGGGGGAGGAATTTATCTTCCTCAAGGTGAAGGAGAGGAGATTACAACGCGAAAATTGGAGACTTGACGACACTTGACTAGGAGAAACCTTAAATTGGAAGGGGTTTTGAACGATCATGTCAATTGGTTCAGTGAACGACACCGTATATCACAAATAAATAGTGGTTAGACGATTGAAGGATGAACACAAACTTGGATCACAAAAATACTTGGAGCGAAAAAAATAATAATTGTAAAGGACAAAAAAATCTTAATAAAGATGATTGAAGGGGGTTCCTTACCCAAAGAAACCAAATCCGAGCCCAAGAAAGAGAGGGAAGAAAACTCTAGTCGTGAAAATGCAACCCAAGGAGGAGTGGTGGCCGTCCCTCCCTCAAATTGCCAGCCAAAATTCAAGAGGGAGGAAAATGGTGCTGTTGCCCCTTAGAGGAGAAGGAAGAGGGGGAGTTGCTGCTGCCGGCCCCTTTGGAGGAGGGGAACTCGGCTTGGGGAGGGGAGGAGTTGCCGACACTTGGAGAGGAGGAGGAAGGAGTAGACGCTATCGCTGGCCTAAGGAAATGGAGAGGAAGGCTGGCTGCCGGTTAGGGGAGGAGGTTGCCGGCCAGAGCAAGGAGGGGAGAGCAGGAGGCATCAACGACCATGAGGGGAGGAGAGGCAGGAGGCAGAATCAACAACCACAAGAGAGGGAGTTGCGGGAGACAGCGGTGCTGCGAATCGCGGGAACGGGAGGAGCGGGAGATGGGCTTGGGAAAGCCCTAGGCCGAAAGATTTTAATCCATCGGGGGACGGCTGCTCGGAAGGAAATAGAGAAAGGATTTAATCCGATATTTACGAATATGTCCTTATTTCAATTTCTTTTATTTTTTTTGAAAATCTGGGTTGTTACACCCACCCAAGACATGCAACGCAATAGAGGATCACACAAATAGAATTCATCTTTGCAACAGAGGCAAAGGTTCTTGGTAGTCAGTTCATTGGGTTTGGGTATACCGCTCCACCACCCCATTTTGATTCTGCTTAATCGAGAAAATCCATCGTGATCCAACTGTTCGCTTCCCAGTGGGAAGACTTGCAAGTCGCCATTTCCCATTTTTTTTCCAAAGCACAAATCTCTTCTTTCATAGTCTGTTTTCACTCAGGTATCTAACCAGCCTCTTGCCAGGTCTTAGGAATCACAATAGAGGAAAGTGATGAGATAAAAGTTTTGTGAGCATGTGAGAGGTGATGATAAGAAATGTAATTGACAATGGGGTATTTGGTGTCGCCAGTATTACCTTTTGGCAGAGCACGGGGAACATGAAGGTTATCATCCGAATCTGGAGCAGAAGCAGGCACCGACACTGGCGGGACATCCACGGACGGTACTTGCTTAGCGGTACGAGGTCTGTGAGAGTATGTATATAATATATGACGAATAGAAATGGGAGGAACCAAAGCAGTACCGGGAGAAATAGGGGCACACATAGGAGGAATATGAGGAGAAGCCACTATAGAAAGTGGAGAGTCGAGGGTCCCGTCAATATCACTACTCGTCTTCCCCTAACGAGGACCGAAACACGACCCCCTCACAAAAAGTAACACCAACAGTGCGGTAGTAGCGACGTGTATGAGGGTGATAACACCGATAACCTTTGGTAGTAGGAGAGTAGCCCACAAAAATATATTTGAGAGAAAGAGCATCCAATTTATCGCGATGCGGGGTATGAATATGAACAAAGCAAGCAGAACCAAAAATGCAAGGAGTGAGTGAGAGGTGTGGACAATGTGTTTCTGGGATAAATGGGAAAAGGGGCGTATCGTAGGAAATGGAGTGCGATGGTAGGGGATTAATGAGATGAGCTGCAGTTAAAACCGCATCACCCCAATAAGACTTGGGGAGGTTCATGACAAATAACAAACACCGAGTGACCTCCAGTAAGTGCCTATTTTTCCGTTCAATCACGTCATTTTGAGTAGAAGTGTGGACACAAGTTGTTTGGTGAATAATGCCATGTTTGACAAGATAGACACCAAACGCTCCAAGATCATCATACTCTCCACCATTATCACTACGAAGCATACGAATTGTGTCATTGAACCGTGTCACAACCATTTGTTGAAAGGAACAAATGCAAGTAAGCACGTCACTCTTCATTTTTAACAAATACAAGCAAGTAGTACGAGAATGACAATCAATAAAAGTAACAAACAATTTATAGTCAGATAAAGATAACACGGGGAGGGACCCCAAACATCAGAATGAATTACATCAAACAGACAGGGACTAAGAGAAGAAACATGACTGTGACTATTACGAGCATGTTTTGATAATTCACAAATGTCACAATTAAACAATTTAATTAAACAAATAAAAACACGAAATAGTTTGGTAAGATAGAGAGCAGAAGGGTGACCAAGATGCAGATGCTATCGATGGATGTCATGCAAAGTTGGAGCACAGATGGTGGAGAGAGCACTGGGAGATAACGGTTGGTTCAACAAATACAATCCGCCAACTTCCTACCACTGCCAAGCATCCTCTTCGTATCCAGATCCTGAAATATACAAACATCAGGAAAAAATGCTACAGAGCAGTTTAAAGACGTGGTTAAGTGACTAATGAAGAGAAGATTGGGAGAAAACGAAGGAACATGCAAGACCGAAAAAAGAGACAGGTCAGGAGAACAATCAATGGTTCATTTGCCAGCAACAGAAGAAAGACAACCATTGGCAGATATAACCTTATCATGAATAGATAGAGGAGTGTAGAGGTAAAATCTGAGGCAAAGTCGGTCATATGATCAGTCACACTCGAGCCAATAATCCACTCAGAATGGGATGAAGACATAATATGAGCACTGGAGATATTTGAAGTAGCAAACACGGCAGTGGAATCAGCCGATGTAGAGTCAGAATAGGAACGCAGCTTATAGCGGAAGACCTCTAACTCCACAACAGAAAGGCCCCTAGAGGGGGGCGGGTCCTCATAAACTTCAGTCGAATGCGCGGAATACTGTGTGCAGACACCTATCTGACGAGCACCACCATGGTGAACACCTCTCCCACGAGCACCAGATCTCCAACTAGTAGGAGCAAGATGAGTGTGTAGACAAACAAGTGTCCTTAACATGTCCTTTCTTTTCACAGTGTCCGCAAACAAGGGTGGAAAAAGGCGAAGGGCCATGACTAATCCCAGCAAGGGCAGAGTGGTCGGTAGAGGGACCAAAAGAACTCAGAGTAATAAGCATATACAGACATGGTTCTCTTCTTCAAATCCAAAACACGACGAGTGAGCTCATACATCTGCGTCGAATTGCCTGCCTGAGAATAGGTGTCACAAGCCCTCTTCCATATTTCGTGAGCAGAATCCAGAAGCATGTTGCTGCGATACACTTGAGGGGACATAAAGTGAAGTAACCACGAGACAACCAAGAAATTGTCCGCATCCCATTTTTTTTCCATGAGGGATCGGTATGCGATGGCTCAACAGTGGTTTCATCAAAAAGTCCATATAGCTGGTGACTTTGAATAACATGCATTGCCGCCCCGAAGCATTCAAGATAATTTGTGCCATCCAAGTCAACAATAGTGATCTTCAAGGAGCCAGGTTGGCCGAGCTCTGAGGGAGATCTCCAGAGGGACCTGTGCGGGGAGAAGACGAGATTTCGGAGGAATCACCCATCGATGACCGTCTAAAGGCAACAAGCAAGAAGATCTAAAGACAGAAGAAACCACATCCTACGAATATCCCTTAGATCGCCCCGCCGGAGAGGACACTAGAGGATATGACCACGATGTCTCTGGCAGCCCTCATGGCAGACAAAATGGCCAGAGATAAAAGGCCACCCGTAAAACGGGCGGAGAGAAGCGTTGTAGGCTGCGAACGCCGCTGGAGGCCTTAAGCGCTAGAGACGGCGTGGAAGAAGCGGAGGAAAGGACCGAGAAAAAAACGCGGCGGAAGCCCTAAGCGCGAAAGATGCAATGAGGGTTGCGAAGCGAGGAAGAGACAGCGCTGCGGAAGCGGGCGCAGAGGAGGCGTGACGGAAGCGGGCGCAGAGGAGGCGTGACGGAAGCGGGCGCGAACGAGGCTGCGAAGCGGGAGTGGGATCGGGAGACCTAGACCTCTGATACCAAGTAGACAGCAAAGCAAAATGCATTTCATTGATTCTAACACATGACAAGGATACATATATAAGACCCCAAATATGTGACATATCACGCGACATATAATAAACTAAAAAAAAATTAAAATAGTCATATTCAACTGTTCTTCATTGAAAAGTTAGTTGCCAATATGGAGGAGACGGACTTAAAAGTGTTCTTTGACTGCTTGCGAATGTCCAAAGGTGATGCATTGGCTCAGTTGTTGCCACCTCCGGTAAAGCTGGATCTTCTCTCTGTGGAGATGAAACTCGATGGATCAGCTACATACTTTAGTTAGTCGTGTCGGGTGAAGAGGACACTCTCCGGAAGGAACCTGGAGTGCTATCTGACTGAAGAGAAGGGGGAGACAGAGGACTCTGATGGGTACAATGAGTGGAAGACTACACATAGCCCGCTACACACTTGACTCCTAAACTCGATGGTCGCGTCTATCGCTGCCACTGTGGATGGCATAGAGACCGTTAATGATGTTTGGTGGAAGTTGCAGAGGATCTATGTAAGAGTCGACAACAACATGAGGGTGTTTCAAATCGAGAGGGAAATAGAGATGGTAACGCATGGAGATCGATTGATTCAGGAGCATGCCGTGGATTTTGAGCGACTGTGGGTAGACTATGATCATTTCTCACCAGTTGTGTATTGCAAAGATGTCGAGTGCACGAAAGGGGAGCAAGACACTCAGAGACAGATTATGCACTTTATGAGGGGGTTGAACCCGACATTTGAGCTAAGACGTGCAATGCTGCCCGCTCAGCCAAAAATTTCGTCCCTGGATGCGACAATCTCATATATGATGCATGAGGAGAGCCAGAGTATGCTTTAGTATGGTGCAACTGCACTTCCAGGGGTGAAATTGGCACCAAATACAAAGGTGAGATACGATAATGTTTCAATTGCGGTGAGATAGGTCATCTATGGCAGGCTTGCCCCAAGACACCAAAGGAGCGGGATACATGTGGACGGTGAAAGTTTGGGAGTCGTGGTCTCAGCCGTGGAGGTCGCATGTGTAATGCCCCAGCGTAGGAGGTCTCTTATCTAGTAGGTCCGGGGTTCAATCCCCAACCTCAACAATCCGCCATTGTAATTAGCGGTTGCGGCCAATCAGATCCATGGAGATGGGTTGGGGTCACTAGTCCGCAGACTTGAACGCACCCACAATATACCAGGGCGTTACAACATGGGTGATGGAAGAGGAGCCTATCTGGAAAAACTGATGATAACAGAGGGAGAGGCAGAAAAGAGTATGACTGATGTGAGTTACTCCAAGGAGGAGTTTTTGGATGCTTACTCCCATCTAATGCAAAGAAAACAGAAGGGTATGATTGATGCCACATTCACTCCAACTTCATCAAGGGGTAACGTCGCCTTTTTTGCTCACTCAACCACAAGTACTTGTGATACACTTACCCTCACATCCATATCCAATAGTAGATCACCAAATTGGATAGTCAATTCGGGTGCTTCCTGACATGTCACTGAGAATACTGGGGTTCAGTATGATATCTAAAACACGGTTAGACTGTGATGTCAGCCCCTAGCAGTCCCAGAGCACGCTCAGACTGCCGATTACACAACTCATTCAGTGGTTAGTAAGGGTACTGTGCAATGTATCGACACTTTGACTCTGTCCAATGTTTTGCATGCTCCATTTCCTATAAATCTCTTATTCATTAGTGCAATTATATCTTATTTAAAATGTGTTGTTTTGTTTGATATCTCAAATGTGATCTTCCAGGAGGAGACCGGCAGGCGGCTTGAGACTGACATATGACATAGTGGCTTGTGGTATCTGGATAGGAAAAGAATGGACTCAATTTTTTCAACCATTATAGATGGTACTGCAGGAGACAGGATGAGTGGAGGACTTGCTACTACTGTATCATCGACATTTGTGTCATCCTTTTATTGTTTTGTGTCCGATGTATCCCTTTTTGTTTAAGAAAGCTAAACACGACATACTTGTATGTGATGTATGCGAGTTAATAAAACATACCAAAAAATCTTATTTCGGTTCTGACAATAGTTCTTATCCATTTAATCTAGTACATTATGATGTTTGAGGACCATGTCCCACACCTAATGAGAAGGATTTCGGTATTTTGTATCTTTCATTGAAGTTGGGTATAAGAGAAGGTGCGAGTCTCCTCTTATAAAAGAGGTCGGCGTTTGGAGGTCTGACCTCAACAACCTTCCCCTCTTGCGGGAGTGATGTGGGCCGGCCCTGAACTCTTGCGGAGAGTGGCGCAGCCCACATTGCAACATCACTTAATTTAGTTGCTTTAAGCGCAAAATATAATGAACAAGTTGAATCTGCACTTAAATCCTAATCATTAAGCATTTCATTTCTTCCCAAAACACTTTCTTGTTAATTCACCATTTGCAACTATTCTTTTTTAGCCTTCATGTAAATTCCTCCACTAAAAAATAAAAATGCAAGTCTTAATTAAGCAGGAAATGAAATTAGATTATACTTGCTTTATTTTCTATTGTTTAAGTTACTACCATTCTCAATATTCATGTATAAGCAGGTATTGATCGAAGCTGTTGAAAATCACATGCCCCAAGTAATTGTAATTGATGAAATTGGGACAAAGCTTGAAGCATTGGCTGCTAGTACTATTGCACAACGTGGTATCCAGCTTGTTGCAACTGCTCATGGGGTGACAATGCAGAATCTCATTATGAACCCCTCATTAAATATCCTTGTTGGAGGAGTGCAGGTATAGTTTTGTCTATTTCTAATTTTTTCCATTCTCCTTTTTAGTTTTTTTTTGTTTCATCCAAACAACGCGATGCATATTTATTTATTTATTTGGGGTAGATATTGTACTGTATTATTTCCAGAAAATGCTTTTAGTTGTTTCAATATCCATGCAGATCTTGAAAATTTGTACTTCAGAATATGATTGGTAAATGTAGAAAAACATGACAATGGAGAAATAAAATAGTTTTATTAATTTCTCTAAAAATGCTTTCATACATCATATGTGTATTTGTACACTTATACACTTATATATGAATAAAGAGGAAAAGTAGTTCCAATCTAAGATGTGACACTAAATCCTAAAGAGGCGGCAGACTCTAGATGGGCTTTATGTTGGGCCTTTACACATTTTTCCTTCAAAACTCTCCCGCAAGCTAGAGCATACAAATCGTAAGCATCCAATTTGGACAAAAATTGGTAGTATGGCAGGCGTGGTAAGGCCTTTGTGGGAATATCAACAACTTGCCCGTCTGCAGGAACATGTTTTAATTCTAGCTTCTTCAATTGAACCTTCTCCCGAATGAAATGAGAATCAACTTTACTATGTTTGGTCCGTTCATGGAAAACATGATTCTTGGCAATGTGTATAACAGCTTGACTGCCGCAAAATAGAGTGTCCGGTGAGGAAAGTTTGACTCCTAAATCACCAAGGAGACCTTCAAGCCATGTAAGCTCAGACACAACAGCTGCCATTGAACGATACTCGGCTTCACCAGATGAGTGAGCAACCATAGACTGCTTCTTGCTGCGCCAGGTAATGAGATGTCCTCCAAGTAAGTGTAGTATCCGCTTGTGGAACGATGATCATCTAATGAACCAGTATAGTCAGCGTCAAAATATGCAATAAGAGATAAGGGAGATGAAGAAGGCTTGTATATATGTGCTTGTCTAGGAGAAGTCAAGTATCGAATGATACGATCAACTGCCTGGAGATGAAAGATTCGTGGTTCATGCCTGAATCGACTGACAACTCCAACAACAAATAATATATCAAGTCTTGTAACAGTGAGATATATTAGCTTCCCACAAGACGACGATAATATTCTGGGTTTGGAAGGAGAAGATCAGAGTCCGAGGTATGAGCGCAGAGCTTGTGATTGATATCCATGTGAGTGTCAACAGACTTGCATCCAAAGTAGCTAACATCATGAAGCAAGTCTAGGCAGTACTTTCGTTGAGATAAAACCAGTCCATCAGGACGCCGAGCCACCTCGAGACTAAGGAAATATCGAAGATTTCTCAAGTCCTTAGTTAGAAACACAGAAGCCAGATGTTGTTTGATCAAGTGTATTCCTGCCAAATCATCTCCCGTAATCAAAATGAATTACTGTGCCTGTTGGACGATGATAAGTGAATAAAGAGAAGTCGGCTGAACTCCGAGTGAACCCAACAACACGAACAATCTAACTTAACTTGTCAAACCATGACCGAGTAGACTGTTTGAGACCATACAAATATTTCTTCAAATAACATGCAAGTGACTCCCCCGTGGTCTCAAACTTATGCAAACCGCCATTGAGAAAAACATTTTTGACATCCAATTAATACAACGTCTAGTGTCAAACAACGCATGAGATCAAAACTCGAACAATATTGAGTTTGACGATTGGAGAGAAGGACTCATCATAATCTTGGTCTTGTTGTTGTGTAAAACCACGAGCCACAAGGTGAGCCTTTAGTCGTTGAACTGTCCCATCCAGAGTATGTTTGATGGCAAACACCCACTTACAACCCATACAGGTCTGTCCAGGAGGAAGAGGGACAAGATCCCAAGTTTGGCTTGCCCAAAGGGCAGACATTTCCTCGTCCAAGGCCACCCGCCACCTCGGATGTTGGAGAGCCTCCTGCACATAGTTAGGGGTGAAAGTAGTGGATAAAAAAGTGCAAAGTTCCTGAGGTCCGGAGAGAGACGGTGTAAGGAGACATAATTCACCATCGGGTGAGTAATATAGACCGTTGCCGGATCTGCAGGCCGCAAAATATCATCAGTAGATGACATCTCCCGTAGAGCAGTAAACGAAGGAGGACGACGAGCATACACATGAATCAAATTCAGTTTTGGTGGGATTGACGTGGGAAAGAGAGGCGGTTTTGGTGGGATTGGCGTGGGAAAGAGAGGTGGAATGTTAGAAGTAACAAGGACATCATGCCGCAGAAGTAGAAGCGTAATTGGAGAATCAGTTGGTTGAGAATGATAGAGATGGTATTCAATAAATATGGTATCAGCGGAGGTAACAACCTTGCGATCCTCTGGAGAGAAGCAAACATAGCTCTTCTGAGTACGTGAGTAACCAACGAACATATATTTCGTGGCACGTGGAATAAGCTTGTCAGTTGACAGACCAAGATTATGAACAAAGCAAACACATCCAAAGATACGTGATGTGACTGAAAAGGGGGGTGTGGAGAGAAAAAGAAGGTTGAAAGGAGCCGCAAAGTTGAGAATGGAGAAAGACATGCGGTTAATAAAATAACAGCCTGTAGACACTGCGAAATACCAATAAAGTTTGTGTACATGCATTTGAAACATAAGAGAATGCGTGACCTCAATAAGGTGTCGATTCTTACGTTCTGCAACGTCATTTTGTTGGGGGGGGGTGTAGGCGCACGAGGTTTGATGAATGATCCCAAAATCAGTATATAAGTCAGTAAACGCATGCCTTGTGTATTCACGGGCATTGTCAGTCTGAAGAGTTTTAATGGTAGTAGGGAACTGGTTGCGAGTTTCAATAATAAAGCATAAAATACACGAGTTAGTTCAGAGCGATCATGAAGAAAATATAACCAGGTCATACGAGAGTAATCATCTATAAAAGTAACAAAGTACCGATAACCATAGATACTGGCTGTTTTTTAGGGTCCCCAAATATCTGAATAACCATAGATACTGGCTGTTTTAATGGTAGTAGGGAACTGATTGCGAGTTTCAATAATAAAGACACAAAATACACGAGTTATTTCAGAGCGATCATGAAGAAAATATAACTAGGTCATACGAGAGTAATCATCTATAAAAGTAACAAAGTACCGATAACCATAGATACGTTGTTTTTTAGGGTCCCCAAATATCTGAATGAACTAAAACAAAGAGAACATTGCTCAGAGTACAATGAGGTGAAAAAGTAGACCGATGTTGTTTGTCGTAGATACAAGACTCGCATGTGAAGTAATTGAGGGATAAATCCGGGAGAGCTTGCCGAAGGATGTGCCGAGGAGCATGCCCAAGACGCTGATGCCACTCAACATGGCTAATAGATGAGAGAATTGTGGGTGGAGAGGGGTCCAGGATGTAAAACCCATTCGACAGTTGCCTTTTAGCAATGATATTCTGCGTCTGTCGATCCTGCATAACACAAGTAATGGAAGAGATGTTACTTAACAATCAAGGTCTTGAGTGAGATGACTAATATAGAGGAGATTGGAAGGAGAGCTCGGAACATGAGGAACTGAGCGAAGAGTGATGAAGGGAGTAAGGTTGACGTCTGCTGATCCAAAGACTAGAGTGGTATCCCCATTAACAATAGTAATGAACTTGGGATGCGCAAAGTTCAAGTATTTTGAAGGTTTCTGTGGTGTAATGTGGTGTGAGGCCCCATAATCCATGATCCATGATGAACTATGAGCGATACAGGATATACCGTCATCGGAAATAGACACAACAGTGCTAGGAGAACAACCGATCATCCCTTGAAGTTGCTTGAGTTGGGTACGCAAGACATCAATGTCAGCTTGAATGTTGTTTGGAGTGTAATTGTGTCGACCACTACCCTGAGAAGAGATGCGACCTCCACAAGTGGGTAGATGAGAAAATTTAGATGGAGGTGACCGCTGAGTCAAACGAGATGGAGAAGCATGATCGGCCATTGGAGGCGACCTGGAGATCAAAAACCGCGACCTGTAGGTACGCAACATGTGATGGACCTGCTACGACAAGCTGTGAAGGACCTGCTGTCTGGATGTAGTGGCAAGTTGTAGAAGACCTGGCGGTAAGTAGCTGCGATCTGGCGGCAAGGGCAGAAGGCCTTTGCGGTAAGGGAGCCGCTTCTGTTGGTAGAAGAAACAAGCTGTGACTAGAGTTGCGGGAGAAGAAGCAAGCAGTGACAAGAGGTGCGGCTAGGCAAGCGACAAGCGGCAGGAGCACGACCAACAACGTCAAGAAGCAAGCAACAACGATCAATTACTCCTGGCCTTGCGATCAACACCAGCAGCAAGACTGTCAAGAGGCACGATCTGACGGGGCGAGCATGAACACTAGTAGAGGAGCTCGCGACTACTTGAGTCCGGACAATCAAGAAGAGACCGAAGCGGGCTGGAGGGCACGAGACTACTGCAGGCTGGAGAGCACGAGACCACCACGGACTGGAGAGCAAGAGATCTCTGCGGCCTGGACAGCTGCGAAGAACTGCGGCGTCGCCGACCAGGGGCTTGCACCAGGGGGGCGACGAACACAGCAGGGCGCCCGAGCATGATAAGAGACGCTTGCACAGGTGGGAGTAAAATAAATAGACGAACAACACCAGAGGCAGTGGGAAACGCCAAAAAGGTGAGACCCAGTGTGTCAGAAGCAGAAGCTATAAAATAAGGGGAGCATATGCAGCGAAAGAAAGAAACATGGACAAAAGGAGGAAGCGTCAGTTAAATAGAAAGAGACCGTAGAAGAGGGAGAAGGCAAATAGCAGTTCGAAAAAAAACTAACCGCCCGGACACGAGGTTTGATGAATGATCCCAAAATCAGCATATAAGTCAGTAAACGCATGCCTTGTGTATTCACGGGCATTGTCAGTCTGAAGAGTTTTAATGGTAGTAGGGAACTGGTTGCGATTTCAATAATAAATGCATAAAATACACGAGTTAGTTCAGAGCGATCATGAAGAAAATATAACCAGGTCATACAAGAGTAATCATCTATAAAAGTAACAAAGTACCGATAACCATAGATACTGGCTGTTTTTTAGGGTCCCCAAATATCTGAATAACCATAGATACTGGCTATTTTAATGGTAGTAGGGAACTGATTGCGAGTTTTCAATAATAAAGACACAAAATACACGAGTTATTTCAGAGCGATCATGAAGAAAAATATAACTAGGTCATACAAGATAATCATCTATAAAAAGTAACAAAGTACCGATAACCATAGATACGTTATTTTTTAGGGTCCCCAAATATCTGAATGAACTAAAACAAAGAGAACATTGCTCAGAGTACAATGAGGTGAAAAAGTAGACCGATGTTGTTTATCGTAGATACAAGACTCGCATGTGAAGTAATTGAGGATAAATCCGGGAGAGCTTGCCGAAGGATGTGCCGAGGAGCATGCCCAAGACGCTGATGCCACTCAACATGGCTAATAGATGAGAGAATTGTGGGGTGAGAGGGGTCCAGGATGTAAAACTCATTCGACAGTTGCCTTTTAGCAATGATATTCTGCGACTGTCGATCCTGCATAACACAAGTAATGAAGAGATGTTACTTAACAATCAAGGTCTTGAGTGAGATGACTAATATAGAGGAGATTGGAAGGAGAGCTCGAACATGAGGAACTGAACGAAGAGTGATGAAGGGAGTAAGGTTGACGTCTGCTGATCCAAAGACTAGAGTGGTATCCCCATTAACAATAGTAATGAACTTGGGATGCGCAAAGTTCAAGTATTTTGAAGGTTTCTGTGGTGTAATGTGGTGTGAGGCCACAGAATCCATGATCCATGATGAACTATGAGCGATACAGGATATACCGTCATCGGAAATAGACACAACAGTGCCAGGAGAACAACCGATCATCCCTTGAAGTTGCTTGAGTTGGGTACGCAAGACATCAATGTCAGCTTGAATGTTGTTTGGAGTGTAATTGTGTCGACCACTATCCTGAGAAGAGATGCGACCTCCACAAGTGGGTAGATGAGAATTTAGATGGAGGTGACCGCTGAGTCAAACGCGATGGAGAAGCATGATCGCCATTGGAGGCGACCTGGAGATCAAAACCGCGACTTGTAGGTAAGCAACATGTGATGGACCTGCTATACGACAAGCTATGAAGGACCTGCTGTCTGGATGTAGTGGCAAGTTGTAGAAGACCTGGCGGTAAGTAGCTGCGATCTGGCGGCAAGGGCAGAAGGCCTTTGGGGTAAGGGAGCCGCTTCTGTTGGTAGAAAGAAACAAGCTGTGACTAGAGTTGCGGGAGAAGAAGCAAGCAGTGACAAGAGGTGCGGCTAGGCAAGCGACAAGCGGCAGGAGCACGACCAACAACGTCAAGAAGCAAGCAACAACGTTCAATTACTCCTGGCCTTGCGATCAACACCAGCAACAAGACTGTCAAGAGGCACGATCTGACGGGGCGAGCATGAACACTAGTAGAGGAGCTCGCGACTACTTGAGTCCGGACAATCAAGAAGAGACCGAAGCGGGCTGGAGGCACGAGACTACTGCAGGCTGGAGAGCACGAGACCACCACGGACTGGAGAGCAAGAGATCTCTGCGGCCTGGACAGCTGCGAGAACTGCGACTAGGGGCTTGCACCAGGGGGCGACGAACACAGCAGGGCGCCCGAGCAGGATAAGAGACGCTTGCACGGGTGGGAGTAAAATAAATAGACGGACAACACCAGAGGCAGCGGGAAACGCCAAAGAGGTGAGACCCAGTGTGTCAGAAGCAGAAGCTATAAAATAAGGGGAGCATATGCAGCGAAAGAAAGAAACATGGACAAAAGGGGGAAGCGTCAGTTAAATAGAAAGAGACCGTAGAAGAGGGGAGAAGGCAAATAGCAGTTAGAAAAAAAACTAACCGCCCGGACGACGAAAGGCGCGTATGAAGCCCAAAGATGAAATTTAAGGATCAGAGCCGTGGACCTACAGTAGAGGACGAGTTTTGGGCCCGTTCGGGGCTGATTGACGACTTTACATATATGGCGTGCCCAGATCGATGATCGGACTCCACAGATGTGTTCGGATTTGCGCTACGATTCGATTTGTTATATTACTTCATTATTTTGCGTTGTATTTTGATGTATTTGAGTGACCCCACCTCCGGCCAATCATAACTATCGATGGTGAGATGCCCTAATTCTACTTTTATTATAAATAAGTAGTTTGTGGGCTGATCAGAGCATTGCAGAATTTGGAGAAGAACATTCCCGGATTCCCACGATCCCGCCGCGTTGCCGACTTCATGGAACCCTAAGTGACGACTCCTAGGTGCGTATCTCCCTCCCCAAGTCTTCCCCTAACCCTAAGCCATTCCCCCCTCCAAAACCCCATGCCGCCACCCTCAGCCCCCCCCCCCCCCCCCCCCCCCCCCCCCCCAAAATCCAGTCCATCCTGTTGCCCAAGTTTAATTCCTGCTTATGCTCATGGCACTGTTTGATGAAATTAACTATTCAACTCTATAGTTTTTCCCCCTCCTAATTTAAAGCACCGACCCACTGCCTTCTCAGCAAACCGCCGCCGCCTAACTACTCCCTTCACCCAGACACACCACCACCAATTGCTGGAGCCATCCTCGCCCATCCGTGCCTTCCCAGACCACCGCCGCACCCTCCAAACTCCTCCCCCAACCGGTCCTAATTCCGGCCGCCAGTCTCCACTGCCTCCAGCCCTCCCCCACGTGGATCCACCATCTGACTCCCCTCCTCATCCTGGATCAGTCCAGATCCGGGAATTTCACCTCCCGATCCGTTGTTCCTGCCACCCGTACTTCATCCCTCAGCCTGGATCCGCTACCAAATATGGGATCTACCCTTCCCCGCCCGGATCTACCCATACGTGGTTGGATCTATCTATTTCTGGTCTGATTCCACCATCCACCACCGAGGACAGCACCCTACGCTATTTCTACGCATCCGATTCCACCTCGGATCGTTGTACACACATCTCCGGCTCTGGATTTGTCAGTGCCTTGGTCAGCCCACTACTTGGTGAGTATTCGTCGTACTAGATTATTATTTTCAACATATTTGTATTGGACTGGATGATATATTTGTTTGGATATATTGCATTGTGGTAGTTTGTTAGATAATTATCGTGATTTGCAGGATTTATTCGCCGCGCGCTCCTGCTTTGGTCCTCCATGCGGAAGAAAGTCTAAGCTTGCTTTTGTCCTAATAAAATATTTTGCCTTGCTGTAAATTATCCGCGTGAGATGTTATTTATTATTTAACTGTGGCTTAACCGTCAGATTTGCATAACATGTAAGTTTAGGGTGCCGATCTTCCGCCGCCTATTGATTCGTCTTGCGTCAAAACTCTAATAATGCAATGTTGGGGAAACCTGCGCTAGAAAGATGCAATACACCAAGAGTCTTTTGGAGGCAGAGTGCATTTAATATTAAAAGACTAATTCTCAATACACACAACACTATTAACTACAATTTAGAAGAAAACTATGCAAATTTAGGTTCATGCTTGAGGCGACAGTGCTTTTAAGCTGGATGTGCAATTAGAATAAACTCTGCAAGTCAGTATTAAACACAGACAAATATGTTACGATGAACACAACCATAATTATATACTAATTAGTCTATACAATTGAAAAGAAAAGAAATCCAGATAAGGACACTCACACATGCTTGGAGTTCATAAATGGTGGAAGATGGTGATTCAGTATCGGTAGAGGAGTGGGGAGATTATTGGGGATTTTAGACTGCCACGGGTGACCATTGAGCGGAAGGTATGGCTGTAGTAGGGCTGAATGGAGTGGATAAAAGCATGAGATGGGGAGGTGTGCTACTGAGGTTTGCTGGGATGGTGGTTGGGCTGCATGGAAGTGCTGGAAAGGGTCTGAGACTGAGAAGTGCAGCGGATGGAAGGGAAACAGGGGGTGGCGATACTTTGGAGTGTGTTGGAAGGGGTCTAGAGGAAGTTCGTAGCATGTGAGAGGCTATAGGCGCTCAGTGTGGGGCTGGAAGGCTGCTGGTGTTTGTAGGTCTTGTTGATGGTAGGATAAATCTGGGAGGGGTGCGTGGTGTGAGGGTAGGGAGTGGTCGACTATGATGGAAGGTATGCTGGATGGATAGGCTGCTGCAGGAAAAGACTTCCAGGATGGATACAATGATTTGTAAGGGGTGGTAAGTGCGGAAACACAAGGAAGATGAAGATGGAGAACAATGCGTAGGAGTCGTCATCTAGGTTTTGCGGAGTCGGCACCGCAGGATGACCGAAGCATCTCGGGAAAATATCCTAAATCTGCAATCCAACCTAAAATGAGCCCCTATGCGTGTTTAATAGCTGAGAAGTCTAGGTCAACCATAATGAACTGCCTAAATCGAGCGATCATAGTGATTGTCATACCTCTTAAAGACTAAAATATTTAAAAGTACACATAAATACACTTTTGTCGTTCCGGACGCGACTTTGGACTCGGATCATTCAGATGACGACTCGATCAACACCTCCTGCAAATGTAGACTCGTGCGGGCCCCTATGCGACGACTTGCTCTCGAATTTTGATCTTAATCACTTTGCTTGTGGCGACATAAGTCCCTCCCTATCTTATCCACTCCCTCAATAATAAAAGAGAAAAGATCCAATGGATCTCATTTGTGCTTCTGTAAAATCCGTTTTGGAACTCACAAACTCCTAATTTTTTATATCAATGCGGAAGCTTTGATCCCAACCATTTTCATATTAGAGTCAAAGGATCCCTTTTTTTCATTTCGGATCACTGACTACCATCACTATCTTCATCCCCATCTTTGTTATCATCAGCATCAACTTCTCCAATTTTGATTTTCGTTGGTCTTCAACTCCATCACCACCGACCACCTTGCCATCTTGTCATTTCCATTAACAATGCCTATTCTCCCCCATTACTGTCACACTCACCAATATGTTTTCCCTGACACCCGTCACTATTGTGCTGTCGATATCCCAACAAGTTTGTAGCCTTGAAGAACCTACACAGCTTCACTGATCATTACTGCTACACTTAACCAATCGTGCATGTCCCCCCAAGCCCCAACAATCCAATCTACTAAAACTCCGGATCACATCTCCATATGGTGCCACTGATTGTATCGCTGCCTCCACATGTCTTGAACCCTGTAGCCCACTACTGCGCCAGCCACCCTATCGCCACTTCACGCATAAGCATTGTTGGCCCAACATAACCTTATAATACCTTGCTCTTCTCGCTCTAAATATTGCATCCAATGGAACTGTTGTCCACCTCATCCTTAGCCCCAGGCCAACCACTCTCTCGATAAACTTCCACCCCTGACTTCTCGACGAGCTCAATTGCCCTCTTATCACATTGCACCTTCTACGTCCCTGCTAAATGTGAAACCTATTACTTCCTCGTTGATCGGGCCATGCATCCCTATTTGACTGTGTTTTTTTTAATCTCTCTTAAACTGAACAACTCCATTCCTTTTGAGGAACTCATTAAACAAGGTAGATCCCGATCATGTCCCCGAAGGCTTAGTGGCTGAAAGTTAGACCTGAACAAGACCTCCAAATCAGCCAAAAATTAATCTATACCCGTCCTACAAATCCACACAGCCTCAAATTTTACTGCAATGGATGTCGAACCCGGAAACATGGGTTCAAGAGGGGTTCAGACCAACTGGGTGTAGCTTGTGCTTCTTCTGAGTGCGAAGACTAAGCCAGTGTGGAAACCCTTTCGCAAGTTTCCCCCAAATGATATGAGGACAAATCAGAAGTTTTCAAAAATTGAGTCACAGTAGTACACAAGAAAAGAACACACCGGTTTATTTCTTTCAGTTATTACACATCACATGATAACACATCTAAGAATAGTAATAAAATACAATAATCGCATTCGCAGTTTGGATTTGTGATTCAATGATTCTCCTGGCATTCCCCGATACCGAAAAAGATCTTCAACCATACCTTCGCCAGCTCTTCCGGCGGAATCCTCTGTGGTGCGCTGGGACTTGCTCCTGTTGCCTAAAACATGTAAATCAACTGGCTTAGTCATACAAATATGACTATGTGAGACAATTATTTCGTGAAACAGTTCTACATGCAGAGAAAGGGGGTATAACAATATGCTTACAATACAATAAATATAGATATATGTTTTCTTCCTGAAATCTCTTCCTGAAATCCCACCCTTTTTAATTACATAAAATAGGAAATACTTAGGTATGCAACTTTAATTGGCCACACCCCTGAAGGGCGAAATTGTAGGCTCACCCCTACTGGTGAATCCATCAGTAGATGCCTCTACATCATAGGATTCAAAACCTTCGTATTTCCTTATGCCGGATTTTATGTTTTATTATCTTTATTGAATGTAAAACAATAACATATAAGAGTTTAAAATATTCCCCTCAGAAAATATTTGTATCGCTATATGTTTTCCCCTCGCCCACAGTTATTTGATTTAGCGATTATTTCATTGAGTGTTTAAACTCATATGCACAGGCAGTGTCCTTGAAAATAACTAAATAATATGAAAATACTTGAATAAACATAATTCAAGAAATAAAATACTCACCAACGATTTACCTTTACCCGTATCCTTTGCTGTATTATGACCATGATTATCGCGGGACGCCATCCTCTTTTGTCCGAGTCGTGGAAACCACTGAAAGAATGCATATAATTCGGGTTGCGTCTCGTTTTACTCATAGGATAATACGAAAGGATAATGAAAGTATTAATTTGGCGAGTCGAAATCGAGAAACCGGGAAAAATAAGAGGAAAAGACGTTTAAATCACAAAATCAGCCCTCAACTAGTGCTGGACAGCCACGATATGACTTGAATGGGCCAAACCAGCCCCCCAAATGGACTTCCCGTCCTCTTAGCCGGCTGTCCAGCAGCTAATCAGCACAACCAGCACAAAAAGTAGCTCAAAATTCGTATTAATTGACCACAAAACAGCCACTAAACAGTTATCGAAAACAACCCCCAAATCTGTGCGTAAATCAGTCGTAAAACAACACAAATCAGCCATATTGAGTAATAAGTACAACAGTAATCTCAACAATGACGTCTAAAACAGGAATTAGAAGAGGAGGAGAAGCATGCTTACAGCGGGAGAGGAAGGAAGAAGGATGTTACGCAACCGATCCTTGACGGATCGCCAGAGTGTAGCAAACTCCTTCCTAGAACTCCAAAGTAGCTCAGCTCAGTTCAGTCAAGGGCACCAGGAGGAAAGCAGCAGTGGCTAGAAAATGAAGAGAGGGTAATAAGAGAGAAGAGGAAGCTCGGAGCAGCAGTCAAGAAGAAGAGCAACAGGGCGACAGCAAGCAGTCTTGGGAGCAACAGGTAGGGGTAGAGCTGCAGCAAGACAACAAAGTACAGCAGTTCAGGCAGCAAGGAAGCAATAGAGGAGAGGGAGAGCAGGTGGATGAGGAGAGACAAAATTCCCCAGTATTTAAAGAGGAGTAGGGCGGTGAAGAGGTAAGAAGAAGCCAAACTAGCTTTATTAACTCTGCTAGGTGTCACGCTATCCATTAAACCAAAACCGCCAAGTGTCCAAATTCAAGCCAAATGTCAAACCTCAAATGTCAACATACCATCCAACACAAGCCAAATTTCAGCCAGCAAACATATCTAACATTCAGCCAGCACAGCCAGCTCACACTTCAGCCAACATTATCCATTTCTCCATATCCAATATCCAGCAAAACAGCCAGCCCACCATTAAAGGCAGCAAGCCCGACCAGGCCATATAAGGATATAAGCCCACTAACATGTCAACCAACAAGCAACCAGCCCACATAAACCAGAACATCAAATGCAATTAAGTGAAACGGAAGACATGTTATTGGCACTCCCACAAATAAAATCAACTGAATGCGTAAAAAAAAGGAAAATCTTAAAGAAAAATAAAATATCGTACTGCCTTTACTTTATCATCATCGGGGATTATAAAACAACTATTTATATAAAATGATGCGGTGCGCCATATTTGGTTCGTCATAATTCATCACTCCTTAAAAGGAGTTTTCGTCCTCGAAACATAACTCTATTCAGATAAACCAAAATAAAACTATTTCTTGCGATAAGGTTATAAATTAAAGGCTCGGGGCATAATCATTCGTTCTTCTGGTACTTCAGGAGGAGGAGCTGGAGTCTGAACAGGAGCGGAAGTAGCTAAAGGTGCAGGTGCCGGTGCAAGTGTCGATGCTAGAGACTCGGCATACATTTGATATAGTTGAGGTGACACCAAAAGTGGAGTCCTTGTGTACTCGAGGCTTTGTTTAAGAGTTTTGGACAATTCTTCTTTGTGTGCCCTGGTTGACGGCAATAGTAGCAAGCACCAAGCAAACACTCTCTTCGATGAAAACGACCACACTTCGCACACTTTGTCACCGTTACTTGAATTGGATTACTGATTGACGGAGCAACCTGTAATGCCTTTGTATCTCGGCTGCCTTGTAGTTCGTTTTGGTTGAAGTTTCAGTTTCTTTTCTTTTCTAGCGCGTTGACTGATCAGCGTTTTTTTTTTTTCGCGAGACTTGCGATTTACTTTGAAAACGGATATCCAGGGCCGCTCAAATTGGATATCGAGATCTTCTTCCGCCTCTGCTAATTGTCGACAACGATCTTTCTCCGTCGCTACGAGAGAATCGGCGTAATATGCGAATTTTGAAAATTCTGCCTCGTACTGCAATACCGATTTTGTCCCCTAAACTAATCGCAGAAATTGATCGCGCAGGACTCTCTTCTCAGACCGTAGCACAAACCAGTTTGTGAATTCGTGCAGAAAACTTGTCCATGTTACTTGTTCACATCTGGCGAATTTTGTAGCCACGATATTGTCCCACCAACGTTTGGTTGCTCCTTCTAATAAAAAATGACGCTAGCTCGACCCTTCGATCTTCCCGGGGGCAACGCATGACTTGGAATATAGTTTCGATGTGAAGTATCCAGTCTTCCGTTTCTAATGGAGACAATCCTCCGACGAACGTTGGGGGTTTAAGTCCAAAAATTGTTTAAGGTCATAATCTATTTGTCGATGATAGGGTGTAGGGGCAACCATGTCAGGGAGGAGGATCGGAGGGAGGGTTCATTTGTTGTTGGCGCGGTTGCAACTTGAGGTGTTAGGATCTACTTGTGGTACTGGGGGTACAAGTGTAGCGAATGTTGGGAATACCAGCTTAAGGGCTTCGGCAATTGCTAGTACAAGTTCGAAAGGGTTCCTGGGTTGATGTCCATTGTTACTTTCCTCCGATCTGGTTCCTTGTTGAACCCACAGCCCTTTATCGTCGCCCCCCCCTCGCGCCTCTCCCCTCCCCCTCCCCCCTCCTGATGACGTCGACTAGAATAGACCCGAATAGGTTCCTAAAAAGGAATTTAATTGCTTTTAGATTACATCTGATGACCGTGTACTCCCTATGACACAATGTTTTGAAAACAAACCTGGCTTTGATACCAATTGTGGAAACCCTTTCGCAAGTTTCCCCCAAATGATATGAGGACAAATCAGAAGTTTTCAAAAATTGAGTCACAGTAGTACACAAGAAAAGAACACACCAGTTTATTTCTTTCAGTTATTACACATCACATGATAACACATCTAAGAATAGTAATAGATACAATAATCGCATTCGCAGTTTGGATTTGTGATTCGATGATTCTCCTGGCATTCCCCGATACCGATAAAGATCTTCAACCATACCTTCGCCAGCTCTTCCTGCGGAATCCTCTGTGGTGCGCTGGGACTTGCTCCTGTTGCCTAAAACATGTAAATCAACTGGCTTAGTCATACAAATATGACTATGTGAGAAAATTATTTCGTGAAACATTTCTACATGCAGAGAAAGGGGGTATAGCAATATGCTTACAATACAATAAATATAGATATATGTTTTCTTCCTGAAATCTTTTCCTGAAATCCCACCCTTTTTAATTACATAAAATAGGAAATACTCAGGTATGCAACTTTAATTGGCCACACCCCCGAAGGGCGAAATTGTAGGCTCACCCCTACTGGTGAATCCATCAGCATTATCCATTTCTCCATATCCAATATCCAGCAAAACAACCAGCCCACCATTAAATGCAGCAAGCCCGACCAGCCCATATAAGGATATAAGCCCACTAACTTGTCAACCAACAAGCAGCCAGCCCACATAAACCAGAACATCAAATGAAATTAAGTGAAACAGAAAACATGTTATTGGCACTCCCACAAATAAAATCAACCGAATGCGTAAAAATCTTAAAGAAAAATAAAATATCGTACTGCCTTTACTTTATCATCATCGTGGATTATAAAACAACTATTTATATAAAATGATGCGGTGCGCCATATTTGGTTCGTCATAGCCAGACACTCGGAACAGTGAACCTCACTCACAAAGGTAGGTAACTAGAAAGAGACACAGTGAGCTGCAACGAGGAGGTCCTGCCGCAAACCTGAAAGATCAAAGAGAACTCCCGCTCCCAAACCAAAGCTGAGATGGGCACCCTGGAGGACACTTGAGAGCACCTGAATGTCAACCCAGAAACCCGAGTGAACAGAGTGCAGAAGCTTTGCCAACCAGAACCAGCCTTCGGAAAAAGTCCTCTCAGGTGCCCTTGGGGATCTATTTATAGTTTTCTGAAAATGGTCTGCGGATAGTGAAATCCCGCCTTTTGGAATTATTATTCGTCGCCCAAACTGGGCAACTAATAGCGAAATCCAGCAGTTTGTTATGACTAATCGCAGGCCAAAATGAAATCCCCTGGAAAAATGGAATACCCCCTAGGGTGCGAGTACCCAGTGATGTTGGGTACTCACGACTCGCCCCGAACCGGGGCGGGTTCAAGCTGCTAGGGGTGCACTCTCCCATGGTTAGCGAGTGCACTAGTCCCCACTGGCTACACTCCCCCTCCTCGAGAATGTTGTGTCAATTAGATGCGCTTCCAGGCGATATGGGCAATGTCGGCTTGAGATGCCCCCTTCCTATGATGTCCCCTTGATGCTAGCACGAGCGGTTCCGATACCTCCAGCAGTAAGCATATTGGCTAGAAAGCTGGCCGATCGGCTAGACGCTTGGCCGATGGCCAGAAGCGCGTAGTATCACCTGGACTTAGTGCCACACAATAGCGATACTGCTGGCGGTAGCCAGTAAGCGAGTCTTGCCCCTTCTATTGCTGGTCTGATGAGTCCACTCGACAAATACGGCGCTGTACTATGGAGATGAGCCGTGCCCGAAGAAAAAAGGTACAAAATTCCCAAACATGACATGTGTAAAGAGAAGCAGAATTTGAGAAAAATAATTCAAATTTTATTAATTTTCTCCAACTTATACATTACATGTATTCATACACTTATATTGGAAGAGAAAAGAGGAGAGAACTCCCATCCTATGATGTGGGACTAAAGAGAGATTTACATGGGCCCCAGGAGTGAGCTTTTATATTGAGTTTTTATCATTTTTCCTTAACACTCCCCCGCAAGCTGGAGCATACAAGTCGTAGGCACCAAGCTTGGATAAGAACTGATAATCTAAAGGCCGAGAGAGGGCTTTAGTTAGGATGTCAACAACTTGTCCTGTAGCGGGAACATGCTCCAACTCTAACTTCTTTGACTGAACTTTTTCTCGAACGAAGTGACAGTCAACTTAAATATGCTTTATTCGTTCATGGAATACAAGATTCTTGGCAATATGTATAGCGACTTGACTGTCACAAAATAAGGTGGCCAAAGATGAGAGTTTGAGTCTCAAATCATTTAGAAGACTTTTAGGCCAGGTTAGCTCAGAAACAACCGCTGCCATAACACGGTACTCGACAACAACAATCTGCTTCTTGCTACGCCAGGTAATAAGGTGTCCACCTAAGTATGTACAAAAATTCATTTGTGGAACGCCTATCAAGAGAACCCGCGTAGTCAACGTCAGAATACGCAACAAGAGATAGAGAGGTGGATGATTTGTAAACGAGTCCTTGTCCCGGAGAAGTCTTCAAATTTCGGAAAATGCACTCGACTACTTGGAGATGAGATGTCCGAGGAGCATGCATAAATTGACTCACAATCCCCACAACAAATGAGATATCATGCCGTGTAACTGTAATATAAATCAACTTCCCCACCAAACGTCGATAGTACGCTGGATTTGTAAGCAGTGGGTCAGAATCAGAACCATGTGCAGATAGATTGTGATTTACATCCATAGGGGTGTCTCAGGTTTGCACCATGAGTAGCCGACATCATGAAGAGGATCAATGCAGTACTTCCGTTGGGATAGGACAAGGCCATCAGGTCGTCTTGCGAACTCAAGCCTAAGGAAGTATCGAAGATTTCTCAAGTCTTTTGTCTGAAATACTGAGTTTAAATATTGCTTGATTGTTTGTATCCCCATAAAGTCGTCGCCCTTAATCAGAATATCGTCAACATATACAAGAAGAATCACAGTGCTTGTTGGTTGCTGACGAGTGAAGAGGGAGAAGTCTGCCAAGCTCAGTGTAAATCCAACTTTGCGAACAACCTTGCTGAATTTCTCAAACCAAGCACGAGGGACTGTTTGAGACCATATATAGACTTCTGAAGAAGAAATACCGACACTCCCCTGTGGTCTCAAATCCCGGAGGTTGGTGCATATAAACAGTCTCCTGGAGATCTCCATTGAGAAAGGTGTTTTTGATATCCAACTGATGTTAGAGCCACTGACGATGCACGACTAAGGAGATCAGGACGTGAACGGTATTTAGCTTGGCGACTGGGGAGAAGGTTTCATCATAATCAAGTACTTATTGCTGAGTGAAGCCCCGGGCCACGAGATGAGCCTTTAAGCGGTCAACAGTCCCATCTGGAGCATGTTTGATAACAAATACCCACTTGCAACTTACACAAGATTGACCGGGAGGAAGATGAACTAGATCCCTGGTCTAGTTAGCACAGAGGGCAGTCATTTCATCATCCATGGCTACACGCCACCCCAGATGTTGAAGAGCTTCCTACTCAGAGTTAGGAATAGATACGGAGGAAAGAGAGGTGACAAATTTTAGAAGTGGCAGAGAGAGGAGATACAAAGATACATAACTCGCCAAGGGATGAGCTGTAAAGGTTGATGTTGAATCGTCCGGTCGCGAAATGATATTGGTAGAAGGGAGCTGCTGTAGGGGACCAGTCTTGGACGAATGACGAGTATAAACACGAAGAAGTGATGGTGGTGGAGCGGGCACCAGGAGCGGTGAAGGAAGAAGTGGGAGAGACGGAGTTGTGACAGGGACAACAGGACGAGCGATAGGGATATGTAAAGACGATGTCAAAGGGAAGGAGTGAAATGGTTGATCCTCAAAAAAGGTCACATCAGCCGAAATGATCAGCTTGACATTAGTAGGAGAGTAGCAGTCGTAGCTCTTCTGAGTGCGGGAGTAGCCAACAAGCATACACTTGGTAGCGCGAGCAACCAACTTGTTAGTGGGTGGACCAAGAATGTGAACATAACATACACAACCAAATATACGAGGTGTGGGGGAGAACGAAGATTTGGAAGGAAAAAGGAGACTAAACGGAGAAGTGAAGTCGAGCACGGAGGAGGGCATGCAATTGATGAGATAACAGACAGTAGAAATAACAGAATTCCAGTATTTTATAGGCACCTTCATTTGAAACGTGAGTGACCGGGCTACATCCAGGAGGTGACGATTTTTCCGCTCGGCCACACCATTTTGGTAGGGGGTATAAGCACACGAAGTTTGATATAGAATGCCGAATTCGGTGCATAAATTTGAGAAGATGCGACTAATATATTCACGAGCATTGTCGGTGCGACTTACTTTTAACGTAGTCGACAATTGCATACATGTCTCTGTAATAAAAGTACAGAACACAGATGTTAGTTCGGTACGATCATAAAGTAGATATAACCAAGTGAGACACGAGTAATCATCAATGAAAGTTACAAAATAGCGATATCCAAAGATACTGGAGATTTTATAGGGCCCCCAGATATCAGAATGCACTAAAGAGAAAGGAGTATCACTTAGAGTACATGTAGGTGGGAAAGAAGTACAATGTTGTTTACCATAGATAAAAGACTTATAAGTAAACTCTTGCTTTTTGTAGAGGAGGAAAGAATCTGAGCCCGAACATTGTGAAGATGAGGAGGAACACGAACCATCATCATATCAATCCCAACAACTTCCTTTTGTGCTCGTTGTGTAGCGAGGTTCGTGGAGGAAGGCTGATGTTGTATCCAGGCCTCCACCAGAGTTTTGACCTTGGTAACAAAGGAGGTCAAATTGCCCGTTGTGCCGGGCTCCAGTGTCTGAAGCACGGAGATGATGTCAAATAAATGCAGTAAGCTGTCTTTGCTAAAATAGAGAGAGTGAAGCTCCTCCCACATCGCCTTGGTCGTCTCATGATACATGGTCATCACGTATCCAAGATTGAGGATCCAAGATTGGACCCGACCGTCATCACAGAGCCATTCGTCGGCGGGAGCAAGGGGAACGTCCCGAGTAAGATGGTGAAGAGTTGTGCTTCCCACCGAGAGAGATGGTGGTGATCCGAAGCTCATCACAGACTTCAGGGGAGGGAGCAACAACACTAGCAGGAGGGAGGAAGCCGTCGTGGATTCCATGTCAGCAAGAAAGGAGGGCGGCCTGGTAAAGCAGCAGGTAGTAAGGCAGGAGCCCACAACGGCTAGAAGAGAAGCACAGCGGGTAGAGGAGAACAGTCCGCGCGGCAAGTAGAGAGACAGTCCGCGCGACACCAGCGGTTAGAGAACCAGTCCGCATGACAACACAGTGGGAAGAAGAGAAGCAGTCTGTAGCGAACAACCCGCAGTACAAGGTCGTTGAGAATAGTCACCAGCAGTCCACGCGACAACACAACAACAAGTCCGCAGGAGCCCGCAGCGGTGAGAAGAGAAACCGTCAATCCGCGGGGAGCAGCAAGGGGAGGGGAGCGCGCAGCGGGCAGAACGCGCGACAAGAGCAGGTTGGCAAGAACAGTCCGCACGACAAGAGCAGTCCGCGTGACAAGAGAGGCAGACCGCGCGACAAGAACAGGTCGACAAGAGCAGTCCGCGCGATAAGATAGGCAGTCCACGCGACAAGAATTCTTTGCGATAGGCGGATCACGAAGAGAGAGCGGTGCGGTCTAGCTAGCGGTGAGAAGAGGAGACCGTTGGGTGACCGTGAGTAGTAGCAGAAAGAGACCAGAGCGGGCTGAAGAGGAGACCACAAGTAGCAAAGGAAAGAGACCGGAGCGGGCTGAAGAGGAGTGAGGCCCAGAAAAATCTCTATAAAGGGAGAGAGACGGGGGGGTGAGGGGAGAGAGGGAGAAAGGAAGGGGGGTTGTAGTTAGGAAAACTGTAATCGCACAAGTAAGCGAGCGGGCTGAGAGAAGGTGGAACCACGAAAGAATTGTGGGTAGAGAAGAGAGACCGCAGGGTGCAGGTAGATAGGAGGCCGGCGGTTAGAAAAAAACTATATGCAGAGAGCAGTGAAGAACCAGACCGATTGCTCTGATACCATGTAAAGAGAAGCAGAATTTGAGAAAAATAATTCAAATTTTATTAATTTTCTCTACTTATATATGAAGAGAAAAGAGGAAAGAACTCAAATCCTATGATGTGAGACTAAAGAGAGATTTACATGGGCCCAAAGAGTGGGCTTTTGTCATTTTTCCTTGACAACATGGATGGAAACTCGGTTCAAAATCCCCAGCTAGAGCCAATTCCTTTTTTCAAGAACAAAACACTTGGCACTAATCCGTAATCACCACAATAATTTCCAAGTTCAAGATACTTGCTAACTCGATCTTTGGGGAGATGCAAGTTATGATCCTGAATACATTTTGTGTTTGCATAATATTAATAATACTGCATCAATATGTACAAACTACAGATGCTTAGCTGCTCGAGCTACAAATCAATGACATAAATGAAACAGTGCATGATAGCCTTGGAGAATATGTAGATGAATATCTTAAAGTCTTCTTCGAAGGAATTTAAAGTTGCTGATCAAGAAATTATGCTTGCAACTACTGAGTTTATTAGTGAAGCTGCTGTTGAGCCTAAGCAACAAAAGATGCAAGTTGATGTCATTGCCACCAGTTTGAACCTGATTATGTTTGGACTGCCTTCACCTGCACACAGGACCCTAAGAAGACTTTGATTCAGATTCATATTCACAAGGAGATTTTAGCTTCACGGACATCACATTTCCACCAACAATTATATTCATCCTTGTTGATATGTCCACAGAGCTAATCTCAAGATGTGCATGAATCCAGTCCACCAATCTATCCACTAAGTCCATCCTTAAAGGAAAAAAAGATAAGGCAAAATAGGAAATGGGTCCCCATACTTTCATACTGGTTTGAAATAGGTTCCTTAGCTTATTTTTTTGTTCATATTGGTTCCTATTAACTATTCCGTTAAATCCTTGGATGGAATTGTATTACGTGGCTATTTAAAGAGGGTTCCTATATTCCCGCAACATATAGCCCGAGGGGAGAAGTATACTACAACTTTACCCTTAGTTTGTACGAGTATTTCCATGATATGAACCACGATTTCAAATTATAATTGAAACAACATCTTCATTACCCTTATCCACTCGTTCTGCCTTATTCCCGCAACATATAGCCCGAGGGGAGAAGTATACTACAACTTTACCCTTAGTTTGTACTAGTATTTCCATGATATGAACCACGATTTCAAATTGTAATTGAAACAACATCTTCATTACCCTTATCCACTCGTTCTGCCTTAGTTGTTTAAACATAATAATTGAGTGACAAATTATTGTCTTCGCTCATGTATTTGGCAATTTGAAGAAATGACTTTGTAGGGAATAGACATCTTATGTTTTATGTGCACATCATCTAGATGCTGATTTAGTTTTGTGTTGTTTCAATAAACATATTTCTTCAAACTTCTAATTAGTTACTTGATTTCTGCACTTAAAAGAGTGTTACACTTGGCGATGAAGAGGCTAGCAGGAGGGGTGTTCAAAAGACTGTTTTGGAGCGGAAAGGACCTTCAACATTTACATGTGGTGCAGAGATCATCTCCAAGATTGAAATACGGGTCCATTGCAGCTTGGAGGAAACGGTTGATGCTCTCCTTTCAGGTTATTCTTATCAATTTCATTCAATTCTTGCCCATTCTTGGGAAGGAATGTATTTATACTATTTTCCATTTTTCCGTTCTAATGACCAGGGCGCCCCCCTAATTATGAAGTCCGCAAGATTAAAGACAAGATGTCTGCAGAAGAAATTCTTTCCCTGGAAAGAGACTCTTTTGATGATGATCATAGTGATCATGAAGATAAAATATTTGTCAGCAATGGTCCTTCAAACAACATGAGTGCAACTGACTCATTCAATGTTGAGGATCGAGGGAATTTATTGGAGAAATCTCTTGAAGAAAAAGAATACTTTGACTTGTTTGTTTATGGGGTAAGGTGCCTAAAATTGCATATCTTGCTTGAGGCCTTTAAAAAAATTACTTGCTTTTAATAGAACTTTTACATATATGAGGAAATGTGCTTAGTTTTCTACATTATCTTTTGTGGTCTTTTTTTACTTTATTTTCGACAGTTTTTTTACTATTAGAATTTTCCACCTCTTTTGAATGTAAATTAAACTATGTGCTAGTACGAATGCATTTCTTCCATTTGCATAAATAGTAACTTGATCCATGCACATATTTTCAGTATTGTAGGAAATCACAATAATTGAAAAAGGAAAAATTGAAATACTTTGTTATTCCTTCTCCAAGTTAACTTACAACAAGGGAATACAAAATATATATATATACTAGCATCTTTGAACGGGCTTCGCCCGTTCTCGATGTGTCGTTGCGGGCTTCGCCCGCTTGACATTCACGCGGGCTTCGCCCGTTCTCGATGCGGCGCTGCAGCCTTCGGCCGCCCTCCTCTCCTGACAGTTTTTTAAAATCTTAAAGTTTTCTAAATTTTAATTATTAGAATTTTTAATAATTTTATTAATCATTAAAAACAAATTATGTAAATTAATTTTTATTAATTATTAAAAACAACGAATGTAAATTAATTATTAAAATAAAAAATAAAAAAATAAAAAATCCCGTACAACCCCCCCGGTTCCGCTCCGCCCCGCTGCACGCTTCTGCCGCCGCTGGTGGCCTGCCCAGCGCCCACCGAGGGTTTGCCGACCTCTGGCGAACCCGCCGGGAGTTGTCCGGCGGCGAGCGGGCAGGGCCATCACTGGCTGTGGCCCTGCCCGTGAGAGGGAGTTGTTCGGCGGTGAGCGGGCAGGGCCACCACCGGCGGTGGCCCTGCCCGCAAGACCCAAATCCGTGTCTCGCGGGCAGGGCCACCGCCGGTGGTGGCCGTGCCCGCTCGCCGTCGGACAAACCCTGGCGGGTTCACCGGAGGTCGGCGAACCCCGCGGTGGGCGCAGGGCTGGCCAGCGGCGGCTCCGCTGGCGACGACAGAGGGAATCTTTGTTTTTTTTTTACAGTGGTTGAACGAGATTTTTCCGGGAGGTAAATATGAGGTTTTGAGATTTCGATATTTGCAGTCCTGATCCAATGACCACTTGTTGAAACATCCTCATCCAACGGTCCAGATTTGTTGTTTGGTATGCTTCCAAATATGCTTATTGTTTGATATATATATATATATATATATATATATATATATATATATATATATATATATATATATATAGGTATATATAGGTATATTACCATTTACCGGGACCTCCCCTCTAACTTTGCTAAATTACTGACAGCACCCCTCTTATTTTCGAAATTACAAAAACTTCCCCTAAAGTTTTTATTTCATTACAAAAATCTCCCCTGAAGTTTTATTTCATAACATCCATGCACAAAACACCCCCCTCGATGAACAGTGTCCAGGGGGGTATTTTCTTCATGGATGCTATGAAATGAAAAGTGCAAGGGAGGTTTTGGTAATGAAATGAAAACTTAGGGGAGTTTTTTGTAATTTCGAAAATAAGAGGGATGCTAGCCATCCGATATGGTATGATAATATTTCTGCCGTCCGATCAAACTCAATCATGATGCATCAGTTTACAACTAGGTTATGTAAAATTACATTTTTGCCCCTATGAAATTCTAAAACTAAGAGAAAGTCCAACCAACGGGTATAGCCATATATTTTGATACATTTATATATATATATATATACTCGAATATAACTCTCCAACCCGCGATATATATATATATTAAATATATATATAAATGTCAATATAATACGCCACAATACAAGCAGTATGTGCACGGGGGACCCCGCCGGGAGGCGGGCGAACCCCCGGCTCAACTAAATATCACATTTCCTTTTGCGAAGGCCGGGGGGCGGGCGACATTTGTCGCGGGGGCGACATTACTGTCGCGTGGGGCCGGACCCGTGCCTGTCACTCGTATGTTGTGCGGGGACCCCGTGCAGACAACATTTGTCGCGGGGGCGACATTTGTCGTGGGGACTACATTTGTCGTGGGGGCGACATTTGTCGTGAGGACGACATTTGTCGGGGGGGGGGGACATTTATTGTTGGGCCGACATTTGTCAGAGGGGCCTCGTTTGTCGTGGTGGAAACATTTGTCGTAGGAGTGACATTTGTCGTGAGGGCGACATTTATCATGGGGAGAGACATTGGTCGTGATGTGCGACATCGGTTCGGGGTGACGACATCGGTCGTGGACGGCGACATCTGTCATGGGGGGCAACATTGGTGGAGGGCGCCGACATCGTTCGTGGGGGAAGACGTCAGTCGTAGGGGGAGACATCGATAGTGTGGGGGGGGGACGACATTAGTCCTGGGGGGACATTAGTCATTGACGACGACATTGGTCGGAGGCGGCGATATTGGGCGAGGGCGGCGACATTGGTCGGGGGCGGCGACATTGGTCGGGGGCGGCGACATTCGTCGGGGGCGGCGACATTCGTCGGGGCGGCGACATTCGTCGGGGCGCTACATTGGTTGTGGGCGTCGACATTGGACGTGGACACCGACATTGGACGTGGGGGATGACATCGGACGTGGGGGACGACATCAGATGTGGTGGACGACATCGGTCGTGGGGGAAGCCATCGTTCGTGGGCGGCGACATCGGTCGTGGGCGGCGACATCGGTCGTGGGCGGCGACATCGATCGTGGGCGGCGACATCGGTTGTGGGCGGCGACATCGGTCGTGAGCGGCGACATCGGTTGTGAGCGGTGACATCGGTCGTCAGAGGCTTAGCGGGATGGCGCGCAGAGCGTCTTCTTCTCGGGAATGTCGTGGACTTATACGGATTTTTGGGTGGCCCGACTGGTGGATAAGGCTCGTAGGAGAATTCCAGCAGAGCTCCGACATGAGGAAGATGAAAGCTGAGAGGAGAGGAGTTAGAAATAAAGGGTTTCTTGGGCCTTTTTATAGGCTCCAAGAATTGGTTACGGTGGACACGACCGCCCCTTACGGGCGGCGCCCCGCGGCCGCGGGAGGCGGCCGTGGGGAGGGGTAGCTGGACACGACCCCCCCTTGCGGGCCGCGCCCCATAGCCATGGGAGGCGGCCACGGGGAGGGGCGATTGTGTCATGGCTTCGGTGTGGCCGGCCGGTCACGGGCCATCCGACGCTGGTGATGGCGGCGTCGACGGCCGGTCATGTTGGTGAATCAGACGGTGCACGTAGATCACATGTTGCATCGTGTGTGTGGCAGTCAAACTCATGATCCCACCAAGGTAGTGGAGATCATGGAAAGGAGGTTATATGCACCCCAATATTCTATAAATTTCATGACGACCTCATCAAGCATAAAATTAATCAAACTATCGAGACTAAAAAACTATGAAATATGATTGAACAAAATAGCTAAGCGTATAAAAAATAGTTGTGGAAACTACTAAAAATATATTTTATAACAATGAATGATTTTTTTTAGAAAAATCACTAACTTGGACCGCACTGTTGATACAGATCATCTATGCCGGCAGCATTTCTAGAACAATCCGTGTAAGAGTCCTTATCAATAAGAACTTTGAGCTATGCATGTGCTTGATGCTACCACTCCAACATCACACAACTATATTATCTTTGCCATATTTTACCTCCCTAACAAATGAACATTGATTCAAATTCAGATATCCATAATACAACCAAACATCATTAATCATGGCTATAGTGGGAAAAATGCAGCTTTACAAAAAAATTCAATAAGTGAGAAACTCTGCTAGATTCTAAAAGTGCACCGTTTACATATCAACTTGAAATAGTTTTAGGAAGGAGGTTCTAAGTGCACAGAGAGTACAAAAAAACTGAAATAAAGTGCTGAGAACAGACCAGCTGAAAAAATATGTTGAGAACCAACTAAAAAAGGAAGAAGAACAAAAAAAAAACGCACCTGAAGGAAGCAAAGATCTTTATGTAGTTTGAGCATCCTCATAAATTTGAAGAGTCAATGGCTCATTTTAATATATGAAAAGCTATCTAAAAATGACAGAGTCTACTTAAATGTGAAGACAGATGTGATAAGTTACATATAATTTATCTCTACGTTGATAATCTTGTTTACACCTGAAACATACACTATGACGGTGGCGTTTTTGTCCAAACTTGCCATAGTAAAAACACCGGGTCAAATTGAGCCAGTCTCATATTACATTCACGGAAAATCCAAGGAAAGTGCATTATGTAGCTGCTAAGATTGTAATACATCATTTGAACAGAACAAACTATTTCAACATTTTATATGAAAAGACTAACTATTTGGTTTATTTGCATTCCCTGAGGTTGGGTAAGTTCTGTCAATATTGACAAAGTAATTATGTATTTTTTTATAAGCATTGGGTGCTATCTCTCTTGGAGTTCAAAGTAATAACCATCTACTACCTTATCATCCTCAGAAGTTGAATTTTGAACAATTACTGTACTAACATGCCATGATCCAACTAAAAAAGGCTACAATAACTTGCTGAGACAATCGGTCCAACATTACTATGCTGAAGGACATGGCTTAGATTTGAAGTGATGATGTTAAGAAACCAATTAGAATGCAAATTTGGAATTCGATTGGTTGTTGAGAATGAAGTGGTGCACCGCCTAATAGGATAGTTTGACGCTTTAATAGCTTCATTCGTCGTTAGTAAGGAAGCCACAAACTAACAATCTAACTCACTTGCTTTCACGGAAGTGGTTCCACGAAATTAATTTCACTCTCTTTCTTACAGAAGTGGTTCCACGAACTTATCTAACAACAAACCTATATTACTCTTAATTTCGCTTACAGCAACCCTAACTCTAACGGGAAGGTAAAACACTGCACAAATTTTTCAAACACTCAACGGGTCATTGTTTACAACAGTAGCATCGATGTACTGTTCATCATCTTCTAATTACACAATAGCAAGCATTTTTCTTCAATTTCATCAGCAGGACCTTAACATCAACTACCCTCCCACGGGAATCAAATCAAGCAGAATTTTCCCATCAACAAGACTCAATGAAATGGAAGCAAATTAAGCACAATTTCAATATCAATTAACCCAAAACTCTCACACGGAAATCAGAGAATAGGAGCAATAAACGGGAATTCACAAACTCACAACAATAATGTTAGAAAAGCCCATTTAAACTAGGCCCATTTTATAGCATTTATTGTTTTTCTCTCCTCTCTTTAGTCCCACATTGTGTATAGGACTTTCCTCTCTCTTTCTCTCATCTATATATTTGTACTCATTCTTTGTATTTGTACCAAGTGAACATATATACAAGGTTGGCTTTTTCCATCTCTACATGGTATCAGAGCCAACGGTCTTCCTAGAGCGGCTTCTCCTTCTTGCCCGCGCGGTTTGATCTTTGTCCGCTACCCGCCCGGCTTCCTGCGGCCTGCTGTCCTGGTCGCTTCCCTCTTCCTCTCCCGCTTCCTCTTCCTCTCCGTGGTTCCACCCCTCCCCTCCGACATTTATAGCCGTCCCCTTCTCTTTCTCTCTCGTCGGATCCACCTCTCTTCTCTCTCCTCCAGACCGCTGTCTCGTGCGGTCTGTTCTCTCTCTCGCAGCGGCCTGCCTCTCCTGCGGCCTGCTCCAGCTCGCAGCGGCCTGCCTCTCCTGCGGCCTGCTCCAGCTCGCAGCGACCTGTCTCTCTTGCGGCCTGATCTAGCTCGCAGCGGCCTGCCTCTCTTGCGGCCTGCTCCAGCTCGCAGCGGCCTGCCTCTCTTGCGACCTCTCCCTTCTGCGGCCTGCTTCCTCTGCGGCCTGCCTCTCCAGCGGGTTGGTCCTTAGTCGCTGCGGTCTATTCTCTCTTTCCGCTCGAGTCTTCCCTACTCGCGGTCTCTTCTTTCTACCCGCTGTCGGCCTCCTGTCTCTTGGACCGCTGCTGTGCTCAGCCAGACCGTGCGGACTCTTGCCTTCCCGCATTTTGGTCGCGGTCTCCTCCTCTCTCCTTTTTTTTTCGCGGCTTGTCTCTGTCCGCTGCGACCTGTTCTCTCTCCCCGCGACTGCTCTCCTCTTGACCGGCCGGTCTCTGGTCTGGTCGTGCGGTCTTCTTTGGTGCCCGGTCTGATTCTCCTCGCCGCTTATCGCCTCCATGACTTCCTCTGCGGACTCTGTTGGCACAGCAGTTCCTCCTCCTGACCGCCCGGCCTCTCTCCAGGAAGTCCGCGACGAGCTTCAGATTACTACAATTTCTCTCACTGGTAAGAAAAACTTCGTGGAATGGGCACACTCGGTTCGCCGTGTCTTGCAGTCCAAGGGGTTCCTTCATCACTTGACTCAGACCGTTATTGGTACCCCTACTGAGGAATGGTTACGCAATGATGGTCGCGTGCAGACTTGGCTTCTTAACTCTCTTGATGGCGAATCTTATCGCCTGACCATGTACCATGAGACGGCCAAAGGCATGTGGGACGAGCTCCACACTCTCTACTCTGGCAAGGATAGTCTCCATCATCTGTATGACATCGTCACTGCTCTCCAGGCCCTTGATAGTGGTGGCGCGACCGACCTGACATCCTTTGTTGCTCAGGCTCGGTCTCTGGTTGAGGCTTGGATCCACCATCAGCCTCCTACTTTAGATCTTGCTGCTCAACGTGCCCAAAAGGAAGCTGTAGGTATCGCCATGATGATGGCCCGGGTACCGCCTCATCTTCACAGTGTCCGGGCTCACATCCTCTCCTCTACCGTTACACCATCTTTCTCCGATGTGTGCTCGATGCTTCTCAAAGTCTCCCCGCCTCCGGATGTGCCCGGACTTCCTTCTCCGGCCCTTGTTCAACAGGCACCCGCTCCCTTATTGCCTCTTCCATCTTCTGCCCGGGGAGGCCGCTCTGATTCTCGCGACCGGGGTCGGGGTGGTCGGTCTCGGCCTAAGTGCTTGTTCTGCGGTAAAGATGGGCATCTTGAAGCCACGTGCTATCGCAAACATGGGCGACCTCCTCGTCCGCAGGCCTCTGTTGCTACTACCGACTCCACTTCCCCTCGTACTGATCTCGACGAGGTTCGTCTTCAGCTCCAGCATCTTCATGGTCTGCTTAGCCGCCCGCCTGCCTCGGTTGCCTCTGCTGGCTCCCTCTCCAATGAAGGTATCGCCTGCCTGTCCTCTGGCCCGCGATGGATCCTTGATTCTGGTGCCACTCATCATAGCACCTCTGTTAGGCCGCCTCAGTACTTGTCTTCACCTCACCCGAAGTACATTACTGTCGCTAATGGGGCATCAGTTCCCGTCTCTGGATGTGCTGATATTTTTCTCACTTCTTCTCTCCTTCTGCGCTCGGCTCTCCATGTTCCGGGCTCTCCTTTCAATTTACTGTCTGTTGGTCGCCTTACTACTGATTCTAATTACTCCGTGACATTTACTTCTTCCTCTTTTCTCATACAGGGTCAGCAGACGCGGACTATCATTGGTAGCGGACGGCTGCAGAATGAGCTCTATCTTCTTGACGACTCACCGACTATCCTCGCTTCTATCTCCTCTTCGGATTGACATCGCCGTCTGGGTCATGCTCCTCTTCCAGTCCTCCGGAAGGCTCTTCCAGATGTTTCCCTTCCTGCTTTTCGCTATGACACATGTATTTTGGGCAAACAGCCCCGTTCATCGTTCCCTTCTCATTGTACTCGGAGCTCCGCTCCTTTTCTTTTGGTACACTCCGATATATGAGGTTCGTACAAATTTACTAGTATTTCTGGCTATCGGTATTTTCTTACTTTTATTGATGATTACTCTCGAATGACGTGGTTATATCTCCTCCGGGATCGCTCTGAACTTCCCCGCGTCTTTCGGGCTTTCATACTTGAGACTCGCACTCATTTCTCTGCGCCCATTCGTACTATTCGTACTGACAATGCGCGGGACAAGTTGGATGCTCGTGCCACCAGACATATCTTTGTGGGCTACTCGCGCACTCAAAAGGGTTATGTGTGTTATTCGCCTGCTACCCGCAAGGTTACTGTCTCGGCTGACGTGACTTTCCGTGAAGATATTCCATTCTTCCCTGATCTGGATGTCGCTCCGAGTTCAGATCCCGTCGTTCGTCCTGTCATTCCTGCTCCTCACTCCTCACCCTCTCCTCCTACCCAACCTCCTGTCCTTCCACCACCACCGGTTATCCGGGTCTATTCTCGTCGCTCTCCTCATCCCGTTGCCCCTCTGCAGTCGGCTTCGACCTCTGGTGCTCTGCTACCTGCTGCTTCGGCTCTCGCCTCTACCGCTCATCCGATGGCGAATTACGTCTCTCTCCATCGCCTATCTCCCTCTCTTCTTCACTTTGCCACCTCCTTATCCTCTGTTTTAGTCCCTAACTCTTTGCAGGAGGCACTTCACCATCCTGGCTGGCGGGCTGCCATGGACGAAGAAATGACGGCCCTCTGGGCCAACCAGACCTGGGTCTTGGTTCCCCTACCTCCTGGTCAGCACCCTGTTGGGTGTAAATGGGTGTTCGTCATCAAGCATGCTCCGGATGACACTATTGCCCGCCTGAAGGCCCGTCTTGTGGCCCGTGGCTTCACCCAATAGGAGGGCCTCGACTATGAGGAAACCTTCTCTCCGGTGGCCAAGCTCAACACTGTCCGTGTTCTTCTCTCCGTTGCGGTGCACCGCCACTGGCCCCTTCATTAGCTCGATATCAAGAACGCGTTTTTGAATGACGACCTTCAGGAAACCGTCTACATGCGCCAACCGCCCGGGTTTGAGACCACGACGGAGTCTCGGGTATGTCTTCTCAAAAAATCCATTTATGGTCTCAAACAGTCCCCTCGGGCGTGGTTTGACAAGTTCAGCATGGTGGTTCGGGACATGGGGTTCACTCGGAGTTCTGCAGATTTCTCCCTTTTTACCCGACACCGGGCCACTGACACCGTCCTTCTGCTGGTTTATGTTGATGACATCCTTCTCATTGGGGATGACTCAAATGGGATTCAAGAGGTCAAACAACATCTGAGCACTGTATTTCAGACTAAAGACCTGGGACAACTTCGCTACTTCCTTGGTCTCGAGATCGCACGGCGGCCGGACGGGTTGGTGCTCTCCCAACGAAAGTACTGTCTCGATCTTCTCAAAGATGCTGGTCAGTCTGGTTGCAAGCCAACTTGTACCCCGATGGAGGCAAATCACAAACTGTGCGCTCATGCTTCGGATGACGATTTGCTGCTTCCGAATCCGGAATACTATCGACGCCTTGTGAGAAAGTTGATCTATCTAACGGTCACGAGGCCGGATATATCGTTTGCAGTTGGGGTTGTCAGTCGATTCATGCATGCCCCCCGGGCTTCTCATCTACAGGCGGTTGAACGGATTCTCCGATACCTTAAGGGAGCTCCGGGTCAAGGGCTGGTTTACAAAACCTCAGACTCTGCTCCAGCGTTGGTTGCCTATTCTGATGCCGATTATGCGGGTTCCTTGGACGATCGGAGGTCAACAAGTGGGTTCTGTACTTATTTTGGTGGTTATCTTATTACATAGAAAAGTAAGAAACAAGCTGTGGTAGCCCGTTCCTCTGCAGAAGCTGAATACCGATCGATGGCCTCGGTTGTCTCAGAACTCACATGGCTTGAAAGTCTCCTTACTGACCTGGGAGTAAAACTCTCCTCCTCTGCTGTTCTATTTTGTGATAGTCAAGCCGCCATACACATAGCAAAGAATCTGGTGTTTCATGAGCGCACAAAACATATCGAATTTGACTGTCACTTTGTTCGTGAGAAGGTACAATGGAAGAAACTTGAATTGAAGCATGTTCCTGGAACTGATCAAGTTGCCGACATCCTCACAAAGGCCTTATCAAGTACCCTGTTCTACCAGTGTTTGTCCAAGCTGGGTGCATATGACCTATACGCTCCAGCTTGCGGGGGAGTGTTAGAAAAACCCATTTAAACTAGGCTCATTTTATAGCATTTATTGTTTTTCTCTCCTCTCTTTAGTCACACATTGTGTATAAGACTTTCCTCTCTCTTTCTCTCATCTATATATTTGTACTCATTCTTTGTATTTGTACCAAGTGAACATATATACAAGGTTGACTTTTTCCATCTCTACAAATAACAATCTCAAAAATTTTCATCAATCAACCCCATCTGATCTCTGGTTCTTCTTCTTTATAGGATTGCAGCGGCCAGCAGCAGGCGGACGTGGCGCGGAAGTGTCGAAGGAGCGTGACGTGGGGCGGCGGTTGGAAGAATTCGTGGCTGGCAGAAGATGTTCGTGGTCATGGAAGAAGCTCCGATCGTGGCCATGGAAGAAGCTCCGATTGTGGCCATGAAAGAAGCTCTGATGGCGTCGAGGAGCGGCATCGGGTGAGGGAGCTTGAATCCCGCTCGGTTTGCGGCTGGAAAAGGCGGAATAGTGGCGCCAGGGCCGCGAGCCCTAGCCTGTGGGTTTTCACCGAGTCAGAAAGATGAATATGGTTTAATCCCGCTGTTCGGCCTGTGCTGTCGAGGACGGTGGAGTTTCTCCTTCCCCGTCGGAATGTAGTAACAGTGTCGCGGAAGAACAGGGAGGAGGAATTAGGGCAGATGTGAAGAAATCACGGATATCGCGATGTTGGGGGGGGAATAGTGGACGGACGGAAGATTTAAAACCTAAATTAAGTGTTGAGCCGGGCTAAAGACCAAAATGCCCCAAAAATTAAGCCAAAAACATGTTTTAATGAAGGCATTTTGAGATTTAAATGTTACACCATGGAGGAATTAGGGGTTTGCCCTTTTTAATCAACTAATCCCGAACTATTTGTGATCTCCGACATCAATCGACGACGCTACCAGCGGGATCGCTCAAGGCCCTCTCCGATTTAGGGTTTCCCGAACCCAAGCGCCACCAAAACCTCAAATTCATCGTGGTAGTCTCCTCTCCACTGTCTCTTGAGGGAGGTAAATTACTAATCAACTCTTGATTTAGTTTTGCAAAATAAACTGTCTATGCTAGCGTGTAGTTTTCTGTCTTGTCAAATATCAAATATCGTCTGTGATTATTCCTGAACAGGTTCAATAGAGCATTTGTCTTTACTTGCACCTCTTGGCTGTCGCCTGTAATTTCGGATTCACCTTCAGGCAAGTGGATAATTCTCTCTTGCTTGCAAGCTGAGAGTTTAAATTCATTATATATGTATCTAAATTTATTACCGGTATCCGACAACGCAAAAATCACTTCTTATTAACATGTCATATTATGTTAGAGAGCTCTAAAGAAAATTATGAAATACATAGGTCCAGAGTGTCATAAGCAATCGTGGAAGGTAGGGTTTAGATGGTGTATTGCCTTGTTTGCATGGTCACGATAAGCAAGGAATACTTTTCTTTTTTAATAAGACTTACACTTGAACTTGAGTGCGTACTATGTGCACCCACTATAAAACCCTATGCATTTCATCAATTACAGCTTATGTCGTTGCCAGAACAATTATGCTAAAACTTCAGAGTAGGCTGATAAATTTCAGATATTTCTGTTGACTCAGTTACTTGCATGTTTACTGACTTGCTACAAGATAAAGTGGTACTTTAAGATTGTCTGTTTACCTCTATTCATATATTAATTCTATAACTTGTTTATTGTTTAAACTTATGTTATGAGGCATTTTTCTTCTTGTTTTGAATTTTGTCTTAGGTTCCGTGATTGCGCCGCCTGCTTCTTGAGCTGTTTAGCGCCGAGTTCCTGCGTTCCTGGAGGTTTATTTTGCTGTTGCGTAGTCAGATTCTATGTATTTTGTATTGAATAGTTTACAGGTATATTGGTCTTCATGTGTTGGTGGGTTTACTCCCACTTTGCGGGTTAACTTTATGGATATTATTGTATTTCCTATACATATTCCCCCTGTGTGGTTGAATAAAGTTGACTCTTCTTTTTCCTCATTTAATTTGATATCAGAGGGAGCCGATCCCGCGTCCGAGCCCTAATCCCGCGACTGAACCGATCCCGCGTCCTCGCCTTCGCCGCAGCTTCACCTTCGCCTCGCTCGGTCGACTGCGACGACGATGTGTGGGCTTCGCCGCGCCGTCGTTTTCGCCGCCCCCCTCCCGCGCCGTTGTCTTCGCCGCCCCGCCACTGCTGTTTGAGCCTGATCCCTGCTCCGATCCCTGCCGCCAAATCCACTGTAGTTATTCCGCCGCTATTCCCTGCTGCTCTTCCGCTCATCCCGCTGACAGTATTCCGCGAGCCCTTCGCCGCCGATCCCGCTGTTCTTTCGCCACTGTTTTGTTTGGTGTTTCACACCCGTTCCCCCATTTCTTTTTCTTCTCATGACCTAGATCTGTGATCTACGGTCTTCCTTTCTTTTTGGGATGAGATTTCCTTCTTGCGTTTAAGTGATCCCTTGTTATCCTCTCTTGGAGATTTCGCCTTTTTTGGAGTTCTCTTGTTCCCATCTCATGGATTCCTCCCCTCTTGGTTCGAATGATGGCTTTGCTCGACGCATCACTACCACCCTTCTCAATGAAAAGAACTTTATCGCTTGTTCCAACCCCGTATGAGTCCATCTTGCCGGACATGACAAGATCGATTGGCTTGAACCTAATGGAGTTCCCAAGTCTACCGACAAAAAGGCTATCCGTCAATGACGCACGTAAAATTTCAAGATTCTCGGGTGGCTTCAATACTCCATGGAGCCCCGCATTTACGAGCAGTTTATGCGTTTCAATTCCGTGCCGTCTCTTTGGGCTGTCTTGACGCGTACTTACGACCACACACGCGTTGATACATGGATTTATTTTGTCTTCCAGGAGATTTCTACTGCTCGTCAGGGGGAACATTCTGTGCACGAGTACTTTCCCTTTCTCTCTAGGAGGTTCCAGGAGCTTTCTGAGCTCGAGCCGTTTAGTGCTTTTCAAGATCCAGAGGATCTGCTTGTTGCCAAGCGGAGACAGGAGAAGCGAGAGACCTACCAGTTCTTGATGGGGTTGCGGTCCGAGTTTGAGCAGATTCAGGTTCAAATTGTCAGCATGAATCCTCTTCCTGATATCTTGGATGCTTATTCGATGGTGGAGCAAGAGCGCCATGCCCGCCTGACCGCCGTTTCTTCTATTCCCGCTTTTGTTCCTCTTTCAGACCAAATGACCCTGACTTCGGGTCGTACTTCTTCTGTGCGGGGGGGGGGGGGGGGGGGGGGGGGAGGGGGGAGGGTGGTGTAGTTCTTCCCCTAAAGGTTGCAGGGGTGGCCGCAGGAGCCCATTTCCTTCTGTTCAGTGTTAGCACTGCCCCCAGACTGGTCATGAGAAGGCCAGATGTTGGTTGCTCTTTCCTCACCTATGCCAACAATCCTCCGCCACGCATACCGCCGCCGCTACTTCAGACTTTGGGGGCTAGCCTGATTGCAATGCCTCTTCTGGGGCCCCTTCCACCGACTGGAGTCAGCTTATGGCTCAGGTGCAACAGCTTCAACAGCAGGCCCCGTTTCAGCCTCATCACCAACCTCTTCCTGCTCCGTCGTTGCCTGCCTCCTCGTCATTCTCGTCTACTTCAGCGTCTGTGTCAGGTATCCCGACGACCTTTCACATCACTCAAGAGGGGTCTTCCTCTCCCTGGGTGATTGACTCTGGGGCCACTGATCACTTGACTGGTGAGACACACTTGTTCTCTTTTCTTGAGTCTCCGAGCGTCCATCGACAAGTTTGCCTTGTCGATGACTCTGTGACCCCCATCTTTCACCGGGGCACAACTCGTCTGTCACCCTCTTTCTCCTTGGGTTCAGTTCTTCATGTTGCCAAGCTTGATTTAAATCTTCTTTCTGTTAGTCAATTGACTCATTCGATGCATTGCTCGGTGATATTTTTTTTCCTTCTGGTTGTGTTTTTCAGGACCTGACCACGAGGACGTTTGGCTATGGCCGTGAGCGCGACGGGCTTTACGAGCTGGAGCTCCCACCTCTTTCGCAATGTCTCTCACCACCGTCCATCGCTGCCGTTGCTACTTTACCTGCTCTTTGGCATGTCAGACTGGGGCATGCGAGTTCTCAAATTGTGTCGTCTCTTTTTCAGAGTGTCTTGTTTGAGCACTCCTTTCAGTGTGATCTGTGTCAGCTTCGCAAACACACACACACTTCTTATCCCGTATCTGTTTCTCGTAGTTCTGCACCGATTGATATTATTCACTCAGATGTTTTGGGGTCTGCCCGGTTGTTTCTTATGATGAATTTCAGTATTTTGTTACTTTTATAGATGATTTTACTCGTTGTTGTTGGGTCTATCTTATTCGTACCAAATCTGACATCTTTGATTTATATACTCAGTTTACTCATACGGTTAGGACTTATTTTTCCTCTCGTATTCAGGTCCTTCGCTCCGATAACGGGGGGGGGGGGGGGGAATGTACCTCTTCCTCTTTCACAGCTTTCCTTGCTAGCCAAAGAACCCTTCAACAATTCTTCTGTCCCTATACACCGGAACAGAACAGACTGGTGGAACGCAAGAATCGTCATCTTCTGAATGTGACCTGGTGTCTTCTTCGTGGGTCTCACGTCCCGAAGTCATTTTGGAGTGCTGCCCTTCTTACGAGGACTTTCTTGGTCAATCGTCTGTCTTGTCAGCCTTTAGCGTGTCGGGTACCCCTTAGTCTCCTATCTCCCCACCGCCCTCCGTTTCCCGTTCCTCCTCGGGTGTTCGGATGTGTGTGCTTTGTCCAGGACCGTAGTCCGACTCAAACAAAACTTGATGACAAAGCTACCCGCTGCGTATTTTTGGGATATTCCTTTTCTTCCAAGGGATATCGGTGCTTTGACCCCTCTTCTCGCAGGACTTTTCACTCCCTGGATGTTACGTTTTTTGAGGATTTCCCCTTCTATGGTGCCTTTCCTGTCCCTGCTGCTACTTCTGTTCTGCCACAGCCGGCTCCGGTTGCCCCAGCTCCGCTACACGACTCACTTTCATTGCGGACGTACACCCGTGGCCCACGCGGGCCCTCACATGTCCACCCCATACTTCGGGACCCGCTGGTTACGCCCAACTCACAAGACCTTGTACCACATCCTCTGGCAGGTGATGTTCTTCCCTCTTCTGACTTCCCCTTTGCACTTCACAAGGGTAAGCATTCTTGTGTTACTGACCATCCTGTGGCAAGCTATGTGGCCTACCAGCATCTTTCTCAGGATTACCGAGTTTTCCTGACTGCTACCGACCAGATTAGAGTTTTGAGTTCGATGGCTGAGGCGTTCCAGCACCTCGAGTGGGTGGCGGCCATGGAGGATGAGATGTCCACATTACAGAAAGCTGGCACCTGTCGTTTGGTTTCTCCCCGCAGGTCAAAAAACTATTGGCTGCCGTTGGGTTTACACCGTCAAGTATAATGTTGACGGTTCTCTTGCCCGCTACAAGGCTCGCTTGTCGCAAAGGGCTTCACTCAGACTCCTGGGGATTGTGGCGTGACCTTTGCCCCCATAGCCAAGCTCTCTACTGTCCGTCTACTTGTTTCCTTCGCTGTTTGCCATGGGTGGCGTCTTCATCAACTGGACGTGGAGAATGCCTTCCTCAATGACGATCTTGCTGAGGAAGTTTATATGGATTCGCCCCTGGTTACAAGCTTCAGGGGGAGTATTTGGGGTGTTTGTCTTTTGCATAAATCCTTGTATGGGCTGAAACAGTCCCCTCGAGTGTGGTTTGAGCAGTTCGGTACCGTTGTGCTTCAGATTGGGTTTACCAGATGCCATGCCGACCATACATGCTTTGTTCGGACTGTTGTGGATGGTCGTAGGGTCATTATTCTTCTCTATGTAGATGATATCATTCTTACCGGTGACGACAGCTCGGGGATACTTCAAATCAAGGGGGTGCTTCAGAAGGCTTTTGAGGTGAAAGATTTGGGGTCTCTGAAGTATTTTCTCGGGATTGAGGTTGCTAGATCTCAGCAGGGGATCTCTTTGTCTTAGTGCAAGTATACACTCGACCTCTTAAGTGATACTGGCCTTCTTGGGTGCTGTCCTGTGTCTACACCCATGGATCCGAACCACCGCTTACACGGCGATTCTGGCGATCCCCTCTCTGAGTCGAGAAGATACCAGCGTCTTGTTGACAGACTTATCTATTTGACCAACACTCGCCCCGACATTAGCTTTGCTGTGTATGTGGTCAGTCAGTTCATGCATGCTCAACGAACTTCTCACCTAGATGCAACATTTCGGATCCTCCACTACTTGAAGGGATATCCTGGTCTCGGGCTCTTCTATCGTTCATCTCTGTTCCCCAGTCTCATCTGTTACACAGATTCTGACTATGCTGGTTCCCTCACTGATCGACGTTCTACTTCGGGGACATGCACTTTCTATGGTGACAATCTTATTTCCTGGAAAACAAGAAGCAGAGTGTTATCTCTCGCTCGTCTGCTGAGGCTGAGTACCGGGCTATGGCCCATGACGCTACTGAGCTCCTTTGGCTACGTACTCTCTTGACCGAGCTTGGCTGTCCTCCTTCTGGTTCCTCGACACTTGTTTGCAACAACCAGTCCGCTCTCATGCTAGCCTCTGACTCTGTTTTGCGCGAGCGGACTAAGCATATTGAGGTTGATATTCACTTTCTCAGGGATCACATCTCTTCAGGGACTCTTGAAGCGTCCTATGTTCCCTCCACAGAGCAGATTGCAGATGCCTTCACCAAGACAGTTGGACCTTCCTGTTGAAGCCAAAATTTGACCTCAACAAAAGTTCGAAATCAGGGGCGTAGCCAACACCTACTTGTCCCAAGCTCTGACCTCCGGCTGGTTGTGAAGGACCAGAAACCGACCCAAAGCCTCAGCAGGGAGGTCCCACCTCTTACCCGGAAGATCTCTGAGAGCTTCCCCTCCAAAGCCAAAAGCTGGGCTTGGAGCTCCTCAGAAAGCACAAGAAACTCTCTTTTAAAGTCCCGGGAAAAATGTGCCTTCTGAAGAACCCCTATGGGCCTATTTATAGGCCTTTGAGTTTGAACTGCCAATAACCAAACTGAACCGACCTGAAATTACCAAAATACCCTTAGTCGGGTCTGCCAACAACCAAACTCCGCTGTTCTGAAGGGTTGTATGCAGGCCACCGAGGGCAAAAGCGTAAAATCGCCTGAGGCTAAAAAGGTGAACCACCTTCCAACTGAACTGGTTCCTGACCAACCACTGAACCGGCGCTCGGCGAGAGCATCGCCTCGCGGGCGAGAGCTCCTTCTCACGGGGCTCGTCTCGCCTAGCGGATTGGCCCTCGTCTCGCGACTGGTCCTCTCTCTGGGTCTGTCTCGCCTAGAAAGGCTCTCGCTTGAGCCGCTGGGCCCCTCTCGCCTAGCGAGCCGGCCCTGGCCCGGCGAGGAGCCCTTTTCCTAGGACCCACTAGCCCAGCGAGTAGGCTTTGTCAAAGAGCCTACCTCGCCTTACCTTCCCCTCTCTTCGAGCCCGAACTGTTCCTGCGAGCCCGAGGTTGTACACAATCCCCGCTCTTTTCGAGGTTGTTTCAAGCTCGGAAAGAAAGTCCAACCGAGGCTCGTGTCATTAAAGCGTATTTATGAGCGTATTTATGAGAGAATCTTTGGTGAGGCCCTCCACCGGAGCCTATAAATATAGGATTCCTACTCCGTATAGAGGATGCCCCCTTTCACACTTCCTCCTTCCTTGGCTCCACTGCAATCATGTCTCACAGCCAGAGTTTCCGCGAGCGCCTTGCGATAGTGCGCAAGCAGAACAAGGCCAATGTGGCCGCTCTGACCACGATTCTGGTTCGCGCCCCACCCTCCTTACCATCATCATCGCCTCGCCCGAAGAAGGTAAAGACAGGCGGCCCCCCTCCTCGGCCGAGGAGCCATCTCGCGCTGCCCTGGAAATCCACCCGTCCTCCTCCCGCATCTCCTAGAGAGAAGGAGGTGAGTTCTCGCTTTTGTTCCTATTACCCCTTCATCCGCATCTGCTTATTTATCATTTGCTTCTTCAGGGAGCCCCCCCGCACCTCTACACTGACCAGAAAATCCGAGGGATGACACCGTCGTCTACCGCAAAGACTCTGACTCACCACAGCTTTCCACTCCTCCATCTACTCCTCCCAACGAGAGGAAGGACGACCCTTCTCAGGCCGCCGGGACCTCCCGCCATCCGGGTAAAAAACCTTCCCTCTCGCTTCTCTGTCCCGCTCGCTACTCCCACACCCTTCTGCGAGAGCCTCCCTTACTCTGCCCCTCGACTCCTTGCGTAGGCGCCCAGGCCGACTCGCCTGCTGAGGAAGCCTGTGATGGGCCACACCAATCGAGGTTTAGGAGAGAGAGAGAGTGAACCGTCAACCGACTCTCCTCCTTCCTACATACATTTTTCCCGCACATTTTATCTGTTTGACCATATCCGCTATAAATACTCATGCCCCCGGATCAGAAGGATATCCGCGCCGTCACCCCTGCCGCGTCCAAGCCCTTGCCCCCTTGCTTCTTTCGTCTCGCCCATCCCTCTCGCTCTTTCCTTCCTCGGCCGTCTCGCCGATTCTCTTTCTCACTGCTTCTTTTCCCTCAACCATCTCGCCTCCATCCGTCTCGCCTAGAATGGGGAAGAAGAAAGTTGAGGAAGGTGATGGGCACAGTCGCTGCGGGAAACGGTTTACCGATCACGACTTCCCTCCCGACAAGCTTCCTGACGAAGACTGCCGCAACTTTGTTCGCGAGTACATGAGGGAGGGGCTCGAATCGCGGCCCCCCAAGGTCGGCGAGGCGGTCAACACCTACTATCCAGGAGAGCTCGCCTTCCCCGTCTCGCACTTCGAGGCGGGGTTGAGATTGCCCCTCTGGCCGGAGGTAAAACAGGTCCTAAAGTACTTCGGCGTCGTCCCCGCGCTGCTTAACCCGAACACCATTTCGGTGGTAATCGCTTTCGCCAGCTACATGCGCCGGGAGCGCATCGAGTTTAGCTTAACGGTTTTCCGCAAGCTCTTCATCTACCACGCCAACGCCGACGACGTCTCGTACTTCACTGGGCATGGGCTCAAGGTCTACGAGACGCCCAATAAAAACCATCATTGGCTCACCAGGTTCGTGTTCATCCGTGGCAACTTCGGGGGCATCCCGCTCGCGCCTGTGTCACACGCCGAGATCTTTTATGTGTCCCCGCAGGTGGGAGGCACAGACAAGCTGCTGTACGACTTCTTCGTCGGCAAATACTTCGAGGTCAACTTCTTGCGGCGGAGCCTCAACTCGCTACCTCCCGTGCTCCCTGACGAAGGTACTCTCGCTCTCTTGTCTTGTGTTTTATTATTTTTCGTCTCACCATCTCATCACCCCCTTGCTTGTTTTGTAGGAGTGCGGGTCATACCAGTCCACCCCCCCTACAAGAGCAACATCCAACCAACCAAGGGCCTCAGTCTCGCCAGCGCGGCGGCCGAGGTGGCGAGATGGTCCCAGGCTCCTGCCCCTCCGAAGAGGCCTGCAGACGACACCGCCCCCTCTCGCTCCAGCCCTCCCAAAAAAGGATGAAGAAAGTTGTGACCCTCTCTAAGGGAAAAAAGAAGTCCCCGAAGGAGAAGGAGATGTCGGGGTCCTTGAGCCCCATCTCCACAGGGGACTCACAGTCGCCCCGCTCGCCTCCCCCTCAGGTCGTCTCGCCCGCCCGCGAGACGACTCTACCCGACCGGCCTGCCGCCACTTCTAATCAACCGGCCATCTCTACGTCTCGCGAAGCTGCTTCTTCCAGTCGCCCCGCCCCCTCTTCTCTCATCTCCAAGAACTCTGGGCAGGTGGCCGTCGCGTGACCCTCCTCCTAGTGGAAGTCACAGAAAAGCAATGCCACCCGACCCCCTCTTCCTTCTCCACCTACTCTTCTTCCGGCTCCTCCCCGAGCTCCTCTCCTTCCTCCTCTATCTCGGCCGACCTCCACGGCCTCCTGCTGCTGCGGGAAGTGACCCCTCGGATCCTGCCTCCACGCCGGCTGATCAAACCTCCTCGGCTCGCGGAAGTTGTCTCTTCCCTGAAAGCCTCCTCCTTGCCCCTGGGGGCGACCCTCCTGAGGCCTCCAACCTAACCAGTTGTTCGGCTCCCGGGCCCCCCATCCTTGATGCAGTCCCTACTGCCCCTGTCCTCGGGGCTCCTCCCTCCTCTTTTCTCTCTGCTCCTTTTACCTTCTTACTCCCGACTCCTTCATGTCATCCTCCGCCAACCTAGGCAGCTTCCTGGCAAAAGCCGGATTGACCCTTTCGAAGTCTATCTCCTTCGCCGCCCTCTCCATGAGCTCCTCAAAAGAGAGGAGGGGGGGGGACACTCTCTTCAGCTCCATGCTAAAGAATCCCGGCCTCAGCCCCAGGGTAAAAGCGAGCATCAGTGCATACCCTGGAACCTCTTGGACCAGGAGGATCTCTTCCTGAAACCGGTCAACATAATGACCCAACGTTTCGTCTTGCTTCTGCCTTACCGCAAACAGGCACTCTGCCTCCTTCTTACGCTTCTTTGATGTCGAGAACATCAACAGGAACCCTTGACGCAGATCCTCAAAACTGTAGATCGAACTCGCCGGCAACTGGTGGAACCAGTCCCGCGCCTTCTCCTTCAACGTGATGACAAACAACCGGCACTTGAAGGCATCCGTCATTTGCCTTATCTAAACAACATCCTCAAACCACTACACGTACTGCACATGGGTCATCTTTCCCCGAGTAGTAGGACATGTCGGGCTCCCGGAACCCCTCCGGCACCGGGGCCGAGATGATGAGCTCACTGAAAGGGCTCTCGCCACCTGCCTGCCGAGAGGGCACGTCTCGCGGCCTCGGCTGGCTGGCACGATCCGCGAGACCATGCCCAGGGAAGAGCTCTCGCACGGCCGCCTCCCTCTCGCCAACCTCTGCCGGAACCTCCTTCCCGGGACGCTGGCCTGGGAAGAGCTCTCGCGCCGCCACGTCCCTCTCGCCAGCCTCCGCCGGGACCTCCTTCCCGGGGCGCTGCATAGGAGCGTTCTCGCCCAAGAGCGGGACCGCCTCTACCGGGACCTGAGGCGTTGCCCACTCGCTCCTTGCCGAGAAGGCCAAGCTGATGGTCTGCAAGACCTCTCGCCTGAAGTCCTCCAGCATCTTCCTTGTCGCCTCCTCTCCCGGGAAGGGGAACCTCCTGAACCAGATCCTTCACCTTCACCTCCTGCCATAGGACTAAACTCAAGACTTTCTTGTATTGGCTACCTTCCACGCTCACCGCACCAGAACTGTTGAAGCCAAAATTTGACATCAACGAAAGTTCGAAATCAGGGGCATAGCCAACACCTACTTGTCCCAAGCTCTGACCTCCGACTGGTTGTGAAGGACCAGAAACCGACCCAAAGCCTCAGCAGGGAGGTCCCACCTCTTACCCGGAAGATCTCTGAGAGCTTCCCCTCCAAAGCCAAAAGCTGGGCTTGGAGCTCCTCAGAATGCACATGAAACTCTTTTAAAGTCCCGGGAAAAATGTGCCTTCTGAAGAATCCCTATGAGTCTATTTATAGGGCTCTGAGTTTGAACTGCCAATAACCAAACTGAACCGACCAGAAATTACCAAACTACCCTTAGTCGGGACTGCCAACAGTCAAACTCCGCTGTTCTGAAGGGTTGTATGCAGGCCACCGAGGGCAAAAGCGTAAAATCGCCTGGGGCTAAAAAGGTGAACCACCTTCCAACTGAACCGGTTCCTGACCAACCGTTGAACCGGCGCTCGGCGAGAGCACCGCCTCGCGGGCGAGAGCTCCTTCTCACGGGGCTCGTCTCGCCTAGCGGATTGGCCCTCGCCTCACGACTGGTCCTCTCTCTGGGTCCGTCTCGCCTAGAAAGGCTCTCGCCAGAGCCGCTGGGCCCCTCTCGCCTAGCGAGCCGGCCCTGGCCCGACGAGGAGCCCTTTTCCTGGGACCCACTCGCCCAGCGAGTAGGCTCTGTCAAAGAGCCTACCTCGCCTTACCTTCCCCTCTCTTCGAGCCCGAACTGTTCCTGCGAGCCAGAGGTTGTACACAATCCCCGCTCTTTTCGAGGTTGTTTCAAGCTCGGAATGAAAGTCCAACCGAGGCTCGTGTCATTAAAGCATATTTATGGGCGTATTTATGAGGGAATCTTTTGTGAGGCCCTCCACCGGAGCCTATAAATATAGGATTCCTACTCCGTATAAAGGATGCCCCCTTTCACACTTCCTCCTTCCCTGGTTTTACTGCAATCATGTCTTACAGCCAGAGTTTCCGCGAGCGCCTTGCGATAGTGTGCAAGCAGAACAAGGCCAATGTGGCCGCTCTAACCACGATTCTGGTTCGCGTCCCACCCTCCTTACCATCATCATCGCCTCGCCCGAAGAAGGTAAAGACAGGCGGCCCCCCTCCTCGGCCGAGGAGCCATCTCGCGCTGCCCTGGAAATCCACTCCTCATAGACCGGAGCCCTGTACTAATATAAAGTGATATGATATTTTAATAAAGTATATGTGCATCAACTTTTTTTTTAAAAAGCTTCCGCATAATCACAAATTAATATTCCTTAATTTCTCAATTTAGCTATTTTAAAACTAATAACATTAAAACTGTTTCCGCCCAACAGACATGAAACGTATTCCGCCCATGCCTGTGACATCACGACCCGCAAGAAGCGCACTCTGATCTTTGCTTTTAGACGGGTCGTGACAGTTGATATCAGAGCCATGTTTAGCATCTGAAGTTAAAGTAGTTTATATTTTCCACATATTTTAAAACCTAATATATAAATATATGTGCATATATCATTTCCTCACTCACCTTGTCGCTGTTTGTTATTTGAGGCTGAGGCACTCACACTACACTCATAAACATGAGTAGTATGCACATGAATGTTAAGAGAGTATGAACAAACTTAACATTTATGTGCATATGAATTTCCACTAGAATATACACCACTTGCGGATATTAAATGAATATGGACAGTTTAATATTTTCAAGTGTGACGAGATTAGTATCATAATATGCATGACCTGTTAAGCGATATGGGCAGACGGTCCACCACCACGAGAAGACAATCATAGCCCTGAGAGCGGGGCAGGCAGGTGAGGAAATCCATGCCTATATCTTCCCAAACCATATCAGAGACGGGCAGGGGCTCGAGGAGTCTGACTGGTGGGAGAGTTTGGTACCTGGCCTTCTGACACGTCAGACAGTTGGCCACAAACTGCTGCACAGACCGCAACATATCCCGCCAGTACAGGATGGACGCAAGTTGACGGTACGTAGGGTAGGCACTGGAGTGGCCCGCTAACGAAGTAGCATGAAATTCGTGGAGCAGAGGGGGAATCCTGGATGACGAATTTGCGACCACGAGACGATCCCGGTAGAAAAGTTGATCTCCAACCATCCAAAAGGGAGGGTGTGAATTCAAATCACTCTATATATCTCGTATCATGGAGGCATAGTGTTGGTCCCCACATACCTCTGCCCACAGGGCATCGACATCCTGCCAACGAGCCTGGGCGATTGTTGCCAAGGTTCCCACGTGCTCTCGTCGAGACAAGGCGTCAGCGACGGTGTTCGTAATCCCCATCTTGTACTTGATGGAGAACTGGTATCCAAGGAGTTTGACAATCCAAAGCTATTGTGCGGGCGTCGTGATCTTCCGATTCCACAAGTGGCACAAGTTGCGGTGATTTGTGCACCCTACGAAGGGTTGCCCAAGAAGATAGGGGCGCCTATGCTGAACGGAGAGAACATGTGCCCAGAGCTTGTTGTCGTAAGCGGACACTGCATACTACTGATTGGAGAAAGCCTTGCTGAAATAGGCGATGGGCCGCCCCCCTGCATGAGGACCACCCCCACACCCTTCCTGAAAGCATCGCACTCAACAATGAATGGCTCAGAAAAGTCTGGCATGCCCAGGACTGGGGCTGATGCAAGCACGTGTTGTAGGCCATGAAAGACCTCCTGGGTCGCCTGGCTCCAAGAGAACGATGCCCCCTTCTTGAGTTGGTCGGTAAGTGGGCATGCCAACGCCTCTCAGTTGTAGATGAATCAACGGTAGTATCCTGTAAGGCCTAGCAATCCGCGCACCGCTCTGATGCTCGTCGGAGTCTCCAACTGTAGGACATCGTCCACCTTGGCCGGATCCATTGCCAGACCGACAACCGAGATGATGTGCCCCAAATATTCGGTCTGTGTCTGCCCGAATAGGCACTTCTTGTGGTGGGCCACGAACTGGTGCTCCACGAGCAGTTGAAGAATGATTGCCAGATGATCCTGGTGGAGTTGCCAAGAAGAGCTATAGACCAATAGTCATCAAAAAAATACCAGGACAAACTTACGTAGATGTGGACGGAAGACGTCATTCATTGTGGATTGGAATGTGGTTGGGGCATTAGTCAAACCGAAGGGCATGACTAGAAACTTCTAATGTCCGTCATGGGTGCGGAACACCATCTTGGGCACATCCAACTTGACGAAGTAAGTCGCCCCTTGTAGTTCATCCAACAACTTTTGGATGAGAGGAATCAAGTACTTATCAGGAATGGTGAGCTTGTTCAGCTCCCGATAGCCCACACAAAATCTCTAGCTGCTATCCTTCTTTTGCACCATGAGAACCGGGCTGGAGAAGGGGCTCGCACTCGGCTGGATGATGCCCACTGTAAGTATCTCGACGACCATGGCTTCAATAGCGGTCTTCTGATCATGTCCATAACGATACGGGCGGAAGGAGATCGCAAATATTCCTGACTGTAGGACAGTGGCATGATCAGCGGCCTGTTTCGAGGGAAGACCATGCAATGTAGAAAATAGGGGCCCACGTATGTCCAAGAGTCACTGGTTGTCAGTGTGCTGAGTGTACGGTGCCTGGGAAGTTGTCGCCTTCATGTGTCACAGGAGGACGCTGAAGTCTGGATCTGTTGTCAGCAGGATGGAGCGCAGGGTGGTGGGGGAACATGCCAAAGACGAGTCTCCCTCCAGTTTGTGAGTGGTGCCCAACGCCTCAAAAACCATGGTGAGGCGATCCCAGTTGTGCTAAATGTCGCTTAACATGCGCAGCCAGGCCACGCCAAGAATGACATCTAGGCCACCAAGTACAGAGATATAGAAATCCGTAGTACCCGAATAGGATCCGATCGTGAGGGGCAACCCCACGCAGCGGTCTGCCGTTTGAGCTCGACGGCCATCGCCGAGGCACACGTGAAAGCCTGGGGTGGGTGTCACCGGAAGCTGCAACTTCCATGCGAGGGCTTGGGCAATGAAATTGTGGCTTGCCCTGCTGTCAATCATGAGAACTACTGAATAGTCGCGAAAGATGGTCCCCAATTTATTGGTACACGGACCTGTCATGCCTCGAACTGAGTAACATGAGACCTCGAGGCGGTGGAGATGAGCTGGTGGGGTCGGTTCGAGGTCTTCCTCTTCTAACTCCAAAGCCTCAAATTCGTCCATGCCGAGGTCGTCATCTTCACCCCCAAAGAACATTCTGGAGTCTTTGTTCGGGCATACTTGAGTAGGGGAGTAAGGACCTTTGTAGCGAAAGCAAAGGCCCTTGCCGCGAAGGTCCAAATACTCGACCTGAGAGATCACGTGGACCAGTATCTTTGCTCAGGGAGGTGTTGTAGGAGGTCGTAGTGGAGGCTGACACGGGCAGTTAGGCCAGGTGATAGAGGCGAACGATTAGGGTTAAGGGGGGAATACGCTGGGTCGTATCTCTTCCTCCAAATTCTTAGTTCCAAGATAATACAAGCATGAAAAATAAGATAGGTGTCCTCTTATATATAGTGTTGAAGGAAATATGTGTAAATGCCCAATATAAGGCCCATCTAGGGCCCACTTCCTTTTTAGGATTTAGTCTCACATCTTAGATTGAGATTTCTACTTCTCTCTTTTTTTATATAAGTGTGCAAATACCTGTATGTATGTAAGGAGTATTTTTTGGAGAAATTAATAAAATTATTTTATTTCTCCTTCGTCGTGCATCTCTTTTTCTAACTGCAGCCTTGCTCTGCTCTACCTTCTTCCTCTCTCTGTGCGGACAGTTTTTCTTTTACGGTAACCTTGCCTCGCTGGGAGTTTCCCCTCCCTGCGCGCTTCTTTCCTCTCAGCTTTATAGCCCTCTACCTGCTGCCAATTGGACACCACTTGACAGATGATTTTCGCAGCCTCTGCGGTCTGCGTTCTCGCATTCGCTCAACCCGTCTGCGTTTTCTTCTCCCTTCCGCCTCTTCCTCGCGTGGATGAGCTCACACTGCTAGGCCGCTCCCTCCGACAGGTTGCTCTATTCGCCGCAAGCCGCGTCCTCTGCTTACTTTACTCGCCCCGCACCTTTTGCGTGCTCCTTTAGTCGTAACCTCTTCTTCCATCTCAGACCGCAACCTCTGATCTCTGTATAGTCCAGGTACCAGCGTTCTTTTGATTTAGTTCATTCCGATGTATAGGGACCCACACCTTTTGTATCAAAGGGCGAACACTGGTATTATGTTCTTTTCGTTGATGACTATTCTCGTTATTATTGGGTCTACTTTATGCATTCTCGATCTGAATTTTTTCAGATCTATGTTACTTTTTCTGCTAAGGTGCACACACAGTTTCTGCTTCTATACGCATTTTCCATTCTGACTCAGGGGGAGTATCTCTCTCATGCTTTTCGAGATCTGCTAGCTACCCTCGACACTCTCCCTCAGCTTGTCTGTTCCGGTGCACATGCTCAGAATGACACCACTGAAAGGAAGCATCACTACATTATTGAGACAACCCTTTCTTTTCCCACGTCCCTCCTCATTTTTGGGTTGAGGCTGTTTCCACCGCTGTATATCTTATTAACCTGCAACCCTCCACTTTTCTTCAGGATCATTGTCTTGGTGAGTGTCTGTACTCTCGACCCCCGCGTTACACTCATTTTCATGTTTTTGGCTGTCAGTGTTATGTTCTACTCCCTCCACGTGAGCGTACTAAGATCTCTGCTCAGTTTGTTTTTTGTTCCTTTCTTGGATACAGTAATGAGCACAGGGGCTATCGATGTTATGACTCTGTTGCACGTCGACTTCACATCTCACGTAATGTTTCTTTTGACGGGTCTCACCCTTTCTTCGTGTCCTCTGTCCACTCATCCATTACTCCCTCTGACGTGAAGTTTCTCACTCTTCCCATCTCTTCGCTTCATGTATCCTCTCCTCTGATATGTCCACCTCCTCTTCCCTTGTCGCAATCTACTTCGTCACCTCCCTTTCCCTTGTCGCAGTCTACTCCGTCATCTTCTCACACCTCCCCTTCACCACCTACCTATCCTTCTGATGTGCTTGTCGTACCCCTTCTATATCACTACACTCGTCGCTCCCTTTTTGTTCCCTCGCCTTCAGTGCCCCCAGACTCAATGTCTGTCTCCTCCAACGAGTGTCCCGTGGATGATCCTCCTATGCGCCGCAACCCATATCGTGAGCGACGTCCTCCCGACCGTCTTAACCTTGCTACACTGCCGCTGGACCTGCCTGCTCTTCCTACTATTGCATGTGCCTATGGTACTCCAGAGCCGACTTCCTACCGTGAGACTGCCCAGATACCTGAGTGGCAGACCGTCATGTCTGCTGAGTTGGAGGCACTCGAGCACACTCGTACTTAGGAGTTTGTCCCTCTTCCACCCGGTGCTATGCCTATTACTTGCAAGTGAGGTCTTAAAGGTCAAGACTCGCTTTGATGGTTCTGTGAAAAGGTACAATGCTCGACTTGTAGCTCATGGTTTCCAGCAAGAGCAGGGACGAGACTATGACGAGACCTTCACTCCGATCGCTCACATGACTACGGTTCGTACTCTTATTGTGGATGTAGCTGTTCGCCACTGGTCTCTGTTCCAACTCGACGTGAAAAACGTCTTTCTTCACAACGACCTTCAGTAGGAGGTGTACATGATTCCTCCTCGCGTTTTCTTCTCTCCTCCAATTTTGTATGTCGCTTACGACGAGCTCTTTATGGGCTCAAGCAGGCGCCCTGCGCATGGTTTGCATGTTTCAGCTCAACCATTACAGTCGTCAGTTTTCTCTTGAGTTCACATGATCCAGCCCTGTTTGTGCATTCCTCCTCTCATGGCCAGACTCTTTTGTTGCTTTATGTGGATGATGTGATTATTACTAGGGGTGCAAGTTGAGTTGAGCCGGCTCGTGAGCTCGATGAGCCGGCTCAAAAAAAGCTCGACTCGAGCTCGAGCCAGTTGAGCTCGTGCTCGAGCTCGCCTGCTCTTGTTCATGAGTTCGCGTGTTTTTTTTGACTTTTTTAAAAATAAATAAATATTAATAGTTATTGAGCTGAAAAGCTCGTGAGATCGAAAGCTCGCGCTCGAGCTCAGTATATTGGTCTCGAGCTCGAGCTTGAGTCATGCAAAATGAGCTCGTCGAGCTCGAGCTGAAGCTCGAAATATTTAGCTCGAGCTCGAGCTTGGGAATTTTGCCAAGCTCGACTCGTTTACACCCTAATTATTACTGGTGATGATCCTTCTCGTGTGGCCTTCGTCAAGCATCACCTTCATCTGCAGTTTCATATGATTGACATTGGACATTTGAGCTACTTCTTGGGCCTTGAGGTCACCTCTACAGACCGTGATTTCCAGCTCTCTCAGCGGCGTTACACATCAGATCTCTTAGCCCGGGCCGCTCTCTCTGTCTCTCTGACTCTCGCACCGTGGACACCCCTATGAAGCTTCACCTTCAGCTACGTCCGGATGATGGGGTTCCACTTTCTGATCCTACTCACTATCATCTCCTTGTTGGGAGTCTCGTCTACCTCACTATTACTCGGCCCGACATTGCCCATGCTGTTCATGTGTTGAGCCAGTTTTTTGGTGCACCTACTTCTGTGCATTATGGTCATCTACTGCGGCTCTTACGCTATCTCCGGGCGATGACTTCATGAAGCCTCTCTTTTCCAGCTGTAGTTCTCTGCAGCTCCGTGCTTACTCAGATGCTATCTAGGCTAGTGATTCTGTTAATCGTCGATCTGTCATGGGTTTCTGCTTGTTCTTGGGTTCTTCACTTATTGCATGGAAATCCAAGAAACAGTCTGGTGTCTCTCGTTCCAGCACTGAGGCCAAGCTTCGGGCCATGACTACCACCGCCGAGGACATTATTTGGCTCCGCTGACTTCTTGAGGACCTTGGTGTCGCTTCTCCAGATCCCACTCCACTCCACTGTGATAACACTAGTGCTATTCAGATTACTCTGAACCCAGTGAAACACTCTCTTGCCAAGCATATTGGGGTGGATGCTTTCTTCCTACGAGAGTAGTATGATCGTGATGTTCGCGGAACCAACACAAATATCTATTGTCCAAACTTTCGGTGTATGATCCCCCTTGAGTTTTGGGGGGGGGGGTAGATGATGTATATATACGTACCCTATATTGTGGAGATTATTATTGAGATTCATTAGTTCTATCAGGTACTAATGCCAAACCTGCTGTTGGTGTGCCTTCCATGGCTCTCTTTACTAGCTTATATTTGGAAACATTAGCAGAGAGAGCCTCATGTGAAATTGTAGCTCTCCTAATAGATTGTATTGTTTTTGTGTAAACTCTTCTCTCTTATGAGTTACATATGTCATTTGGACATACATAGAGATGGTGCATACAAATTTCTTTATATATTTTTGGAATTTTCTCTCTCAAGAAGTACTTAACTAGTAACTAATAGATTGAGCAGTTTGTACTAGATTGCAGAGGCAAGCGTTCTACAAGCAATTAAGCTGCTGGAAAGGGAAGAAACTATTTTACTAACTGATAATATTAGCAAAGCAGACGCACTTCTTGGGTTGCAGTCCAAGCTGAAGAAGAATTCTCAAATTCAATCTCTTGCCAGATCGTATAACATTCCTGTCTTTGTGACTAAGGTAATAGTAGAAAGAAACTGAAATTCCTTTTTCCAATATTTTGATCCTTCTTTTTGTTTAGGTTATCTGTATATAGCTACTTTTTGTTTGATATTTTGCGAAAATGACATATTTTTAAACTTTTAAAACAGAAACAATAGTTTAATATATTTGCAGACAAGGACAACTAACTAGATCTAATTTAACCAACCTGATAGTACTTCTTTAACTAAGGTTTACTGTGACATGAGTTTATATCAGAGTTCAGGGGAAAACCTTACTAGTGATGTTAAGTGTTGATAAGAATTCTCCTCTAGTATTATAAGGGTTTTGATAAATCCTAGCACAAAGCCAAAGTTACTTTTCCTATTTACAAAACTTTGAAACTAATCCTTTTTCATCAATAAAATTATCAGTTGTTCTTGTTAGAAATCAAAAGTCATAACTGAAGGATGAAACTTAGGAAGAGTCACGGTCTCCTCACTGCAACTCTATTGGTTGAATGCCAAGAATAACTGAAGCCAAGACCATGATCAAAAGACCTAATCTTTTATATCAAATAGAGTAATGTCACTTTATGGTAAGTTTGCCATGAGACCTTTTTCCCTTAGCGTGTATTTCAACATCCCTCCTTAATCTAATGACATGAATAACTGTTATGAAGACTTTGACCAGAGATAACTTCCATAAAATATCTGTCAATTGTGCCCCAAACAAAATGGATGCATATATTTTGGTTTACACTCTCTTAAATCTTAATTGTATTGTACGGGTTTATGAGAAAGCCCTAATATTATTTAAAGGTTTCAAGAAATGTATTACGGACTAGAGTTGGTTGTCATTGTTTCCATACTTGAAACTATTGTCCTTCAAAGTTAATTATTGTTTGCATACTTTTGAAACTATTTTTTTATAAAATGTCTTAATTACAGGGAGTTTTATACATATTTTGCAAACAATGACAGTTACCCTAGTCTTATGATAGGGCTTCTTGAAAGCTTGTGATGCAGTGGTAAGATTGACACGAGGTGGACACACTAAATGCGGTCCTATATGCAATGACGTGTAATGAAAGTGCACAAGTGGTCAGCTAAAATTGCAAACAAGTAATTATTTATTATGCATTAACAACAGGTGCACATGCAGTTGCAAACACTTAATTAATGGAGGACAAAGTATTAATGTTGCAAAAACGAAAGAGGCGCAATTACTTTCAAGCAAGCGCAGAAGAAACCCTGCAAATCACACGACAAATAATACTAATAACATTTAAAGAGAGCATACATTACACAATATATGTGCCAAAATAAACAACAGTAAAAGACAAGACTTTATACCACAATTCACACGTGTAGGCAGCGACGACGGCGGTTGTGGCGGGCATCCAAGGTTGAAGGCGTGACGGATGGCGGAAATGAATTCCGGGCCGGTGGAGGGGCTTGGGAAATGACATGGGTGGTTGAGTTTGGGTTTTAATTCCAGGGTATGCCAGGATTTACGACAAGGGTGGGAGAGTGTGGGGTTGATGTGGTTGTGGACAGGAGGAAACATAAGTTTTAAGGTTGCTAGTGGTGGCCGGAGTGTGGGAGTTGGGATATATGACGCCAGAAGTTGGTCTGAGTGTTGGATGTGGGTTGTAGATACTTAGGAGGTGTTTGGAAGGGAGGAGTGTGCAACTGATTGAGGGGACTATGGACTGAGTTGAGGCCGCCGGAAATGTGGAAGAGGAAGTGGAGAAGGGCCAAACCTAGGGTTTTCCGGTGGAGGGGGGAGGGCAGGGGAAGTCGAAGTCGGGCGGCGTGAAGGAGGGCAGGGAATGGCTTCAGCCACCGGCTACCATAGGATGGGGATGGAGGTGGGCTTCAGGAGCGGGCTTGGGATGGTGAAGGAGGAGAGGCGGAGGAGGCTTACCGGCGTCGCACCGGTGAAGACAAAGGAGGCCGACGTCGCACCAGCAGGACCGACGGTTTCGGGAAATTCTTCCAAAACGCACGATGCCCCCACCGAACTGCAACCTGCATATATATATAACCCTAAATAATAACCTGCTGAATAAGAAATAACTACGATCAGACGGATCATACTGTTTTATGCCAATCGGGTTACAAATAAAACATAAAATATAAAGGTAATATATGGATTCGGCTCGGATCGGTCATCCGGACGTAACCACTGGCTCTGATCGTCCATCCGGGTAAGGGAATACGCGCATGTCGGTCGTGGTGCGCAGTCAACTCCCCCCGGCTTAAAAGCACTCAACTCCGGTGAGTGTGGGTGGTCACCCTTGTTGTGTAACCATGGAGCGAGTCTCTCGAACTCCTCTGAAGATATCCATGTAGCCTCGTGTAGGTGTCAGCCGCTCCAACGGACAAGATAACGTAGGGTATCTCGTCCGCCCGCGGCGTAGAAGTCGTGACCGACGACCTGAATCATGTCGTCTGTAGAAGCAGGTGGTACCAATGTATCTCCGTCTGTCAATGATGCATCTCCGTCTAGCAATGATGTTGGTGGAACCGTCGGTGGTGCAACTCGATCTGTATGTCGCGACGCCGCTGGTGGCAATAAAGAGGGATTGGTGAAGGTAATAGGAGGAGAAGGCTCAGGTGGTGGGGTATGACATAGGAGCCTCAGGTAGAGGTGTGGTGAGTGGGTCCACGTACACATGCTCTTCGTAGTAAGGAGTGAAATCCTCTACGTTGAATACTCGACTGGCGCCCATACCATGAGGGATGTCTATCTTATATGCGTTCGTACCAATTCGTCGCACAACTGTATAAGGGCCCATTCTGCGTGCGCTTAATTTTTTTCCGGTCCCTGTGAGTGTAACACCCCATCCCAGTTAACAACAAATCAGTCGTCCGGTCGGGTCAGCGATATGAAGAAAACCAAGAAACAATATTAAAACTAGTACATAACATGCATAATTGAAAGAACTGAAATGAAAGCTTACAACGGAAGTTGAATAAGAATATAAGGTTAAACGTGTACCTCGTCCTGGAGATTTCACAGAGCCACTAAAATCGAATAGGAAATAAACGGCTGCATATCTGAAAGTTTTACAACAAGTCTGGTACAAGAAAATCTTAAACGCTAATATTACATGTATTCAAAACTAAACAGTATGGTACTAGAAGTAAAACAATGAATAAAAGGAAACAAACTATAGGAGTGACTCCATAAACATGCTCATCCTAGGCGCAGTTTCCCACCTTGGTCCCCTGTAAAAACATGCCTAAACATGGGTCAACCCAACGAGAGAGTAAAAAAAACTATTCCTCCTAGTGACACTAAAATTTTCTGAAAATAATTGAATGCATGCCTTTTATTTTAAAAACAGTTTTATACTACAAAAAAACTTTATGGTAATATGATATGCATGCTCTGACAAGATATCACTAGGTACATAAATTTTTTGTTCTATGTTTATGTGCTTTCGCTCGCTTGCACAAGTTCTGACGTTGGTCATCTAAGTATTTTCCTAACGTACTGTCTCTTCTTGAGTTCTAGGTGGTTCGTGCTTACTCTTCTTCTAAAGCTCTAGATAGAGTAGTTCCTAACGCGCAACTGAAATCTAACGATCCGAGTCTAACTAACGAACTCCGGTGTTCAAGTGTCACCTGGACACATACTCGAATCTACTAATTGTCTAAAAGGGAAAACATCTCCCCAAACTCTGAAGTCCATAAGGTACACCACGCCCTATGAGAACGGTTGTGCGCCTCTACCAATCTTGAACTAGTACTACTCTGCTTGTGACGTTACTTTTTAGGTACTAAAGACTGTTCATCAAATTGATGTGGTAGGCTAGAAGTTGTAATCGTGCCCCTAATGTCTTATACTTGTTCTATCTGTATATACGTGTGGAAGTTCCGTATCATGCACTAACCCGAGATCTAACTGTTTGAGAAATTTGGAAGTGGTTGCTATCAGGTAACAAGTTAACTGAGTGATTACTAATTTATCATTTTCAAAACGATACTAATCACTTTTGTGCTGCTATAGTATTTTATAAGGAAACACACAAACATTTAAAATATAATCTAATTGGTATGCCTAGCCTAGAAAGAATTCGAGTTTCTTACCGCGGGGTTGCGGCGCTCGTACACCTGACGCGACGACATTGCTTTTGTGTTTGGAAGGTGCTAACAAAAAAGAAACCCTCTTGCTGGGACTCCCTATATTTGCAAAAGCAACAATTTAACTCATAGTCACCACTTCTAATTTAGGGCTTGCTAATACATAGCGAAAAAAAGGAATTACCACTTTCTCAAAGTCGAAGGGCTAGAGTTTTCGAAACGGATGAGTCGATTTCTCCAAATTTCTGAAATCAAGTATAACTCAACACTTTATTCCACCCATAAGGGGAATAGGAACACTGATTTCTAGTGAAAACAAAACATAGATTGAAACCAATACTGGATTATCGATCCTAAATTGAGAAAGACCAAGTAAGAAACTCACCCAGGCTGAAAGGCAAAGAGAAATCCCCAATTTGAGGCTATCGAGAGTTTCTGAAATCTTGGGGAAGATCGATTGGCCTGCAAGAGGGGAAAAAGAAAAACTCCGGGTACTGTTAAGGGAAGAGGAAACGGCAACACCGCAACTCCTACCGCCTGATATCGTTGCCGACCAGGGAGGAGTTGCCGGCTATCGTAAACGGCGCGACTGGGAGAATAATACGACACCGGCGCGCGAGAGGAGACGAGCACGACTCCGTTGTCTGCAAAAAAGGAGAGCGAATGGGGGGGAGGCGTGCGAGAGAGATCTACCGAGAGTTAGGTCCACGATAACTGGCTTGCCGGTATTTTAAAATGAACCGGCGGCTCGATTTGTCGGTTACGAAAACCGCAAGTGAGAGGGAGGAGAACCGCGCCCCCTTCACTTATTCCTAATGAGGAATTTGCACATTTCCACCTTATACCAATTTGCCATCCACCCCACTCCAAGACTTAGAAAATTGTGTTACGCCCTCGCACTACTAATTTACATGCGGCGAACACGCACCCAATGACTTAATTCACACAATATCTAATGTAACAACATTTTACCCTACTAAAATCATACCTTGACATGATGTCGCCTCGATTAAACACGCTCGCGATCATATCCTGATATAATTATATTTGTTTTAGTACGGATGTTACTGCAGGACCCTCTCAGATCGAATGCGAATTAATACCTATTCTCTTGCCTCAAAGATTTGTTCCCGTCTGTGCTGATCTGCCGAGCCTTATAATAATCATTAGTAGTTGCAATTTTCTTACGGATAAACTCGTGGAGTGCATGCAAATGATAAGTAAAAGATTCAACCGACTCATGGAAATGAAGTGAAGGACGCAAATGGGGTACAACATACTCGATACGCTTCCTTAGGAAAATCCTGACAATGACTTCGACAACTATAACATGGGGCAACCTATCAGGAGGTTTGCCAAGTGAGCGATAGAAAAATCTGGCGTGACTGTCGTCATCACCCGTAGGGATGTCGTGTATGGTGACAAAATAGTGTGTTGAGCGAGTGTAACGTGTACCTTTTAAACGATAAAGCCCGTCAGGTGGCTCACCAGGGGATGTATACAAAAAGTCATCACGTGTGAGATGAGCACTAGTGCGGATATACGACCTATTATGCATTAACAGCTGGTGCACATGCAATTTCAAACAATGAATTAACGGAGGACAAAGTATTAATGTTGCAAAAACGAAAGAGGCGCAATTACTTTCAAGCAAGCGCAGAAGAAACCTACAAATCACACGACAAATAATACTAATAACATTTAAAGAGAGCATCCATTACACAATATAGGTGCCAAAATAAACAACAGTAAAAGACAGGACTTTATACCACAATTCACACGTGTAGGCATCGGCGACGGCGGTTGTGGCGGGCATCCAGGGTTGAAGGCGGGACGGATGGCGGAAATGAATTCCGGGCCGGTGGAGGGGCTTGGGAAATGACAGGGGTGGTTGAGTTTGGGTTTTAATTCCAGGGTATGCAAGGATTTACGACAAGGGTGGGAGAGTGTGGGGCTGACGTGGTTGTGGACAGGAGGAAACAGAAGTTTTAAGGTTGGTAGTGGTGGCCGGAGTGTGGGAGTGTGGGAGTTGGGATATATGGCGGCAGGAGTTGGTCTGAGTGTTGGATGTGGGTTGCAGATACTTAGGAGGTGTTTGGAAGGGAGGAGTGTGCAACTGATTGAGGGGACTGTGGACTGAGTTGAGGCTGCCAGAAATGTGGAAGAGGAAGTGGAGAAGGGCCAGACCTAGGGTTTTCCGGTGGAGGGGGGAGGGCGGGGAAGTCGTAGTCGGGCGGCGTGAAGGAGGCCAGGGAATGGCTTCAGCCACCGGCTACCACAGGATGGGGAAGGAGGTGGGCTTGAGGAGCGGGCTCGGGATGGTGAAGGAGGAGAGGCGGAGGAGGCAGAGGAGGCTTACCGGCGTCACACCGGTGACGACGAAGGAGGCCGGCGTCACACCAACAGGACCGACGGTTTCGGGAAATTCTTCCAAAACACACGATTCCCCCACCGAACCGCAACCTGCATATATATAACCCTAAACAATAACCTGCTAAATAAGAAATAACCACGATCGGACGGATCACAATGTTTTAAGCCAATCGGGCTTCAAATACAACATAAAATATAAAAGTAATATATGGATTCGGCTCGGATCGGTCATCCGGACGCAACCACGGGCTCTAATCGTCCATCCGGGTAACGGATCACCGCCTCCTGCGGGAATACGCGCATGTCGGTCGTGATGCGCCGTCAACTTGTAATATTGTTTGGGCTTGTTATGATATTGTGATATTAGTACTTGGGTTTGTTATGATACTATGCCATGATATTATGTCAGGTTTCATGCCTAATAGTTGTAGCAGGGTTTAAGAATAAGCCTATTAGTATTATAAAAGTTTCAAGAGATTAGGGTCTGTTTGGTGCGGCGGTGGCGGTTATGAATGCAGCAGTCGACAGTGGCAGTCATGAACGCAGCGGTCGGCGGTGGCGGTAATGAACGGAACTATGTTTTCTCTGCTGTCATGAACATGGACGCAACTTTATCTGGTTGGTAGTAAAACTGTGATAGTAGTGTGAGTAAATTTTACAACTAAAAAAATAAAATTTTTGACATAAAATTCTCAAGTGCAATATTAAAATCTAGAAATATAAAAATTCAAATGTGGAAACAGGTGGTAATTAAATTTCCGTTCAAAAAAATAAATAAATGCAGTCATAATTTCAGCAAAACATATTATTTCATAAAAAAGCCCTTCAGTTAAACAACTTCAGCTGCAAATCAAAGTAATAAAAAATATTAGTATCCATAGATTGTAATTGAAATATTATTAAACAGTAGTTAATATTATTAAAATACCCAAGTGCATTATGTATCTGGTTGGCAATTTGATCTCGTCAAATTGCCCTTTCATCAGCTCCTCCCCCTTCATCAAAGTCAACATCAGTTTCATCTGGTTCGAGTACAGGTGCATTTGTGTAAATGTCTTCATCCTCACACGCAGCAAACTTTGGATCTTCACTCACACACACACACACATAGATACACTCATACACACACACATTCAACCAAACATACATACACAAATAGATACACATACTCATACACAAACACACATTCATCCACACACATACACATACTCACCCCACACGTACTCACACATATGTGCATGCATACATAGACACTCATTCATACAGACACATTCACCACACACACACACACACACATACATCAAAAATGTGTAAAAACATAACCAAAGGAAACTACCAAACATCAAGCAATCCTAACATTCATAGAAAAAAATTGGATTCCTAAATAATGCCTAAAATCCAACAAAAACTGAAGATTACTCTTAACATTTGAAATGATTCTTCAAATCCAACATAAATGGAGCTACCAACAAGCCAAGGCAAGAATCAAAGGAAAAAATTGTGAGGAGTTACCTAAAAATCAGAGGAATCAGTGGTGACTGCACGAACGACTCCCGAGAACACGATCTGGGTACTCGACGAGGGGTTCTAGAGGTGTATTCCACGGCGTTGGCCTCTCGTCGAGGGATTCTGGAGCTCGTCAGAGGAGAACTGTTATGCCGCCGCATCCGCTACAATTTCAAGGGCAAACGTACACTCGGCGACCGAAAGCACGGAGGCCAAACAACGGGGCTGAACCATCCGGTTCAGCCCCCAACCTATGAAGACGCCAAGGGGGGACTGAACCGACCCGGTTCAGTCCCCAAGTGGGGGGGCCGGCCGGCCTCCTTGAGCCCCAGGTATTAATAAACCCGGGGCTCCCTTTCGTTGGCATGCATGATCATTCTCAAGGTATTTCCTCTCTCTCTCTAACCCTAATTCCTCTCCTTGCTCTCTCTCTCGCTCGGAAGCCGAAACCGCGCGGCTTGCATCCCTCGAGGAGAACTATGTAGGGTTGTCGGACACGATGACGGCGCTCGAAGAACAAGTGAAATCCTCCCAAAAAACCCTAGAGGATCGCTTGGATGCGCGCATGGAGGAGATCAAAACCCTACTTGCACAAAATCTGAAGGGAAAAAATCCTGCGGTGGAAGGATCGGAAACGGAGGCATCCTACCATCCTATGGCGCAGAACGGCACTGGAATCGGAAGCGGAGTGCAGCAGGGGACCGGATCGGGGCCTATGGGGGGCGGTTTCGTCGCTGCGGGATCGGCGGAAGCCGATCCTACGCGGATCGACGCGTACGCCTACCGCGCGCAGATCGGCAGGCCGGAGGGGAGGGATACGGGGGCCCTGGGGGGCACGTCGGGGGTCGACGGAGGCCGGCTACCGCCGCCCTGGTGGCTGGAGGCCGCCGGAGGGCCTGGCGGCTCCGTGCGGACCGTTCGGCGCCCAGCCCGCCTGGAACGGACCCGGACTCAAGCTGGCCCCTCTTGGCGGGGTCCGGGGCAAGGAGTGGCCCCTTTTCGACCAACTGGAGCGAATGCGGTCCCAATCGGAGGAGTGGCGGGCATCCTACCGACACCTCCGCTCTACGGAGACCGGCGGACTACGAAAATGGCAACCCATGGGGTGGAGGGCAACAAGGAGGCTACGGCATGGACCGGGGGCGGCCCGGGCCCGCAGCGGCCCCGGCGCAACCTTACCAACCAGCACATGCAGAACCCCGGCCATACATGCAGCCCAAATTGACACGTATGAACTTCCCTAAGTTCAAGGGCGGCGACGCCTTAGAGTGGATCCAGAAGGCTGAGCTTTTCTTCAAGTACCAAGAGATTCCTGAGGGGCAGTGGGTCCAGTTGGCGTCTTTCCATCTGGAGGAGGACGCCTTTCAGTGGACCAAGTGGTTTCTGAGGGGACGCAATTACGCACCGTGGGAGGAGTTTGTGGAGTCCTTCTCGGCTCGTTTCGGGCCCTTAGAGTATGAAGATGTGGAGGCTATGTTACAGAAGCTGCGGCAGAAGGGATCAGTCACAGAGTACCGGACAGAATTCGAACGGTTGGCCAATCGGGTCAATTGGGAAGAAAGGACAATGCTGAGTTGTTTTGTATCTGGACTGAAGGACCATTTGAGAGACGAGGTCCACGCGTACATGCCACGCAGTCTGAGTCATGCCATCAGCCTAGCCAGGATACAGGAGGAGCGGTACAACCGGCAGAAGACCCGAACAACAGGACGGGCACCCACAGTGACAGAGGTAATCAGGAAGGAACCACCGGCCGGGGGCCGTCCCACTGTGACAAAGTTGACGTGGCAGGAGCTGCAGGCCAGAAAGGACAAGGGGTTGTGCTTCAAGTGTGATGAGAAGTTCGTTCCGGGGCATCGGTGTCAGAAGGTCCAAGTCTTCATGCTGCGGAACGAGGACGGCGAAGAAGACACTACGGGTGACTCAGTTGAGGATGATTTGGATCTTACGGAGTTTGGAATATCTCTTCAGGCGATGGCAGGGTGCACAGCCCCCCTCACTTTACGGATCGCAGGGGAATTGGCCAGGAGCGGGTTACTATACTAGTCGATAGTGGGAGCACCCACAATTTCATTGACCCCGGGTGGCTCTCAAGACAGGGATTCCTATTGATCGGAGGCCGCATTCCAGGTCATGGTTGCGGATGGGAGCAAGTTGCGATGCGAAGGGGTCCTGAAGGGGGCCGAGCTGCGGATGCCGGGGTACATTTGCCACACCGACGTCTACCTTCTCCCCATTCGAGGCTCGGATATGGTCTTGGGCGTGCAGTGGCTCCGGCAGTTACGGCGGGTGACCACAGATTGGGACAGGATGACGTTGGAGTTTACTCAGCAGGGCAAGGACCACTGTTTGCAAGGCATCAGGACATCTCCACTCAAGGAGATCTCATTCAGGGTTTGCAGAGACTGGAGGAGCAAGGCGGGACAATAGCCATGATTCTGGGGGTGGCACCCGGGGATCAGAGGCTAGCGCGGAGCCCGAGCAGATACAAGCACTTTTGGGACAGTACGATGATGTTTTCCAGGAGCCACGCTCCCTTCCACCGTCCCGCTTCAGGGACCATCAGATCCAGTTGAAGGTTGGGACGGATCCCACCAACATCCGGCCTTACCGCTACCCCCATATTCAGAAGATCGAGATAGAGCGTAGCGTACGCGAGATGCTGACGTCCGGTATATACGTCCCAGTACTAGTGCTTTCTCTTCCCCGATCATACTAGTGAAGAAGGACGGTTCGTGGAGATTTTGCGTGGATTATCGGGGGCTTAACAGTTCCACCATCAAGGACAAATTTCCCATTCCCATGATTGAGGAGTTGCTGGATGAGTTACACGGGGCGCACCTGTTCACTAAATTGGATCTCCGGTCCGGTTACCATCAGATTCGCATGAAGGAGGACGACATCCACAAGACGGCCTTCCGTACCCACGATGGTCACTATGAGTTCTTGGTGATGCCATTTGGGTTGGCCAACGCACCTTCGACCTTCCAGGCAGTCATGAATGAAATATTCCGCCCTCTTCTTCGAAGGTATGTGCTAGTTTTCTTTGACGATATACTTATCTACAGCAGGAATTGGGAGGATCACTTGCAGCACGTCCGCTCCGTCTTCACCATACTGCGAGATCACAAGCTGTACGCCAAGCGGTCCAAGTGCTCATTTGGACAGCCGGAGGTTGAGTACTTGGGACACCTGGTGTCCGCACACGGGGTACAAGCGGACCCAAAGAAGATCGCGAGCATGGTCGATTGGCCACCTCCTACGACGGTCCGGGCTTTGAGGGGTTTCCTCGGGCTGACTGGGTACTATCGGCGGTTCGTGAAGGATTATGGCAAGATAGCCCGCCCCCTCACTCAGCTGTTGCAGAAAGACGGTTTTCACTGGAGTTCAGAGGCAGAGATCGCCTTTCAGTCTCTGAAGGCGGCTATGACTACTACCCCGGTTCTGGCGCTTCCGGATTTCTCCAAGACATTCGTAGTGGAGGCCGATGCATCGGGGGTCGGTATTGGAGCGTGTTGATACAGGAGGGCCGACCCTTGGCCTACTTCAGCAAGGCGTTGGCACCCCGGACACTGGGCCTTTCGACGTACGAGAAGGAGATGTTAGCCATCCTGCATGCGGTCGCCTTGTGGCGGCCTTATCTCTTGGGACGACACTTCCAGATCCGTACCGATCACCAGAGCCTGAAACACTTTCTGGAGCAGAGATTAGCCTCACCATTGCAGCAGAAGAAGTGGCTGACGAGGTTGCTGGGATACGATTATGAGATTGTGTATAAGCAGGGGAAGGAAAATGTGGTGGCTGATGCACTCTCCCGCCTACCAGAGAGTTCCTTGTCCCATATCTCAGGACCAGTGATTGAGTCACTGGAAGAGATACAGGCAGAAGTTCAGCAGGATCCGGATCTACAAGCCATCATTGCAGCACTGCGACAGGGGAAGCCTACTGAAGCCGGCTACCACTTGCAGGGAGACAGGCTTTACCATCAGGGCCGGCTAGTCCTCCCTGCCACGTCGGCCTGGCGGACAGTCATGATGCAAGAGTTTCACGCCTCACCCACCGGCGGACACGCCGGCATCTTGCGAACACTACAACGGGTCCGGGCAAATGTTTTTTGGAAAGGGCTGCGACGCGATGTTCAGCGGTTTATACGGGAATGTGAGATCTGCCAGCGACAGAAGTACGAGACTACCTCTCCCGCCGGGCTGCTGACACCGTTGGAGATCCCCCGTCAGATTTGGGACACTGTCTCTATGGATTTCATTGACGGCCTGCCCAAGTCTCAGGGCAAATCCGTCATCTTGGTCGTGGTTGACAAGTTGTCCAAATACGGACACTTCATCGCTATGAGCCATCCGTACACTGGAGCAACAGTTGCTGATGTTTTCGCCAAGGAGATTGTGAGACTTCACGGCATTCCAAGCGCGGTCATATCAGACAGGGACCCCGTCTTTGTGAGCAATTTCTGGCAGGAGCTGTTTCGACTTCAGGGGACTTCCCTCCGTATGAGCACGACCCATCACCCTCAGACAGACGTGTAGACGGAGGTCCTCAACCGTGGGGTTGAAACCTATTTGCGGTGTTTTGTCATGGATGAGCCACGCTCCTGGACTCGGTGGCTCCATTGGGCGGAATACTGCTACAATACCTCTTTTCATACGGCCAGCAAGCTCACTCCTTTTGAGGTGGTCTACGGCCGCCCCCCGCCTACTTTGAGTTCTTATGAGCCAGCCAGCACCGCTCTGCCCGCGGTCGACCGGATGTTACTGGATCGCGACCGGACTTTATCGCTCCTCCGGGAGAACTTACGCCTCGCCCAAGATCGCATGAAGATTCAGGCAGACAAACATCGTACCGAGCGGGAGTTTGCGGTCGGCGATGAGGTCTTCCTTAAGCTCCAACCATATCGGCAACTATCGGTCTCTCGACGGACCAACCAGAAGCTGGCACCGAAATACTATGGCCCGTTCCGCATCCTCCGCCGGGTGGGGCCCGTGGCTTATACTCTTGCTCTCCCGGAGGGTTCTCGCATCCATCCAACGTTCCATGTATCCTTGCTGAAGAAGAAGCTCGGGACCTCCACTACCATCAGCCCTACTCTTCCAGAGGCTACTAGCAGCGGCGAATTGCGGCCTTCGCCGGAGGCGATTCTGTTGACCAAATGGAAGCGGCGGGGTGCCGAGTACCGGCTCGAGCTCCTCGTCAAGTGGGCGCACATGCCCGCCGAACATAATTCTTGGGTTGACTTCTTGGAGTTTCACGAGGCGTTTCCGGATTTCCCACTTGAGGACAAGTTGCTGCTTGAAGGGGGAGGGAATGTTATGCCGCCGCATCCGCTACAATTTCAAGGGCAAACGTACACTCGGCGACCGAAAGCACGGAGGCCAAACAACGGGGCTGAACCATCCGGTTCAGCCCCCAACCTATGAAGACGCCAAGGGGGGACTGAACCGACCCGGTTCAGTCCCCAAGTGGGGGGGCCGGCCGGCCCCTTGAGCCCCAGGTATTAATAAACCCGGGCTCCCTTTCGTTGGCATGCATGATCATTCTCAAGGTATTTCCTCTCTCTCCCTAACCCTAATTCCTCTCCTTGCTCTCTCTCTAGATCTCCCTCCTAGATCTCTCTTCTACTTGCAAGTTCTTATCAAGAACTCTAAATTGCGCCGACATCGGGAGGGATCTGGGCGATTGGCTAGTATCGAGAGGAAGGAGCCACGAGAACTCAAATCACGCCGTAGGAATGAAGGCGTGAAAGTGGGTGGGGAGTTGTGGTCAAAAATGTCCATATAAACGCTAATAATAGCGGTGGGCGGTGGCCTTTTCACGCGCCAAACAAGTCACACACTGCGGTGGCATTTTAAATAAACGCCACCCCATTCAGAGCAACTTGCCAAACAAACCCTTAGAAGGTTCAATTAGTTGACCTTGTTTGTAAATTAAGATAAACTATAATGCTTTTCCATCAAGCCAAGCTAAAATGAGTTTGCTTATACACATCTGACATCTCCCTTTTTATTATCTAATGCAGACAAATGCTTTGACTCAAATCACAAAGGCTATCCGGGCACTTGTTAATGACTATTTCGAAGCAGCCAAAGTACCCAACACAGAAGATCAAGTTACTTTAACGGGTAAAACTGATGCTTTAGAGGTACCAAATATGTTACAGGTCATGAAATTAGACTCATTTCTGCCTTTTAACGCCTTTCACATACATACATTGGCTTCATATTTAATGAAATTTTCTTTTTAGGAAGCAAGATGGGCCATTGAACATGTGGTAATTTCTACCAGAGAGGCAGTTCAGCTCCTCCCAAGGTCACCTCAGATCCTTTCTGCGCAGATTAAGCTAATTGAAAGTTACAAACTTAAGTGGGAGAAAATATGTCAGGAGCCCAATATCTCTCTTCGAATACTTCCCGATCATCTGGAAACTAGAAAGGAAAGCCTTGCCGAGGAAGCCATGAGCACAATCGATCATCTAAGCAGCACCGATGATGTCAACATTCTAGAAAATGCTATCAAACGACTTCCTTTCCTTCCAGATTAATCAATGCTCGGTCATACTGTGAGTTCTTCCATGAATTTTCTTTTTTAAAGTTTCACGCAAAGTATATAGAATCTTTTTAAGTAGACAACAGTAAGATCGAAGGTCTCTTCATTAGTATCAGTTTTATTTTATAAGCCTTGGCTGGCATGATTCTACTCTGCTACATCCCTCTTTATATCCAATGCTAAAAAGGGTCAAGATGCCTTCCGCCTGCCTAAACGATTCATGTCAAGTGATTTCATCCTTCTACACATGCAGCTCACAAATTTGCCAGTCATTAGATCACTATAATTTTGAGTTTTTATATGTAGAATGCCCATAATAATGATAATAGTATTCTTCATAAACAAATTCAACAGAAGATGCTTTTTTGAGCTGAATACGATGGTATATGTTATGGCCCCGGACCATCTGCGGTTCCGAGGAATCAAGTACGCCAGAAGACCTAAAGGAGCGCCGGTCAGAGACCGGGCTGAACCATCCGGTTCAGCCCGCAATTAATCAATAAAAGGAGGGAGGGCTGAACCACACCGGTTCAGCCCTCAATGGGGGCCGGCCGGCCCTGGGGAAAAGGGGGCTCCATAAATACCCCTTTTCCCCCCTCTTTGGAGGCATGCATTATCAATTTCAGGTATTCCTTTCTTCTTCCACAAAAACCCTAGCCGTCTCTTTCTTGTTTCTAGTTTCCTCTCGCTTAGAACCCTAGCAGTAGTGTAACATTTGGTATCAGAGCATCCTTCCTGCGACCATGGTGACGCGTACGGAGGCGGAGACGACGCGTTTGGCCGCCATCGAGGAGAACTATGTTGCGTTGACGGATTCCGTAACGGCAATCGAAGCAAGCATGAAGAACTCGCAACAACATATGGAAGAACGCCTCGACGAGAAGATGGAGGAGTTGAAATCCCTCGTCTTGCAAAATCTGAAGGGGAAGGCGGTGAACGGCGCCTGATCCGACACAGAGGCGACAAACTTCCCTAACGGAGGAAATACGGGGTGCGAGAGTCAAGGGGGCGGGACGACAGGAGCGTCTGGCTCCGGATCCGGCGCGGGACTACCGCCGGAGGCCGCACGCGGGCTGACGGCCCCATTCCGGGCATCTGGTTTGGGCAGTTAGAGGTGGAATATTTGGGGCATCTGGTTTCGGCACAAGGGGTCAGGGCAGACCCAAAGAAGATAGAGAGCATGGTGGAGTGGCCGCGACCGGCTAACGTGCGAGCACTTCGAGGCTTCCTGGGCCTCACTGGGTACTATAGAAGGTTCGTGAAGGACTATGGTAAGCTGACACGACCACTTACGCAGCTCCTCCACAAAGAGTCCTTTACGTGGCATGAAGAGGCGGAACAAGCCTTCTCCGCTCTCAAGGAGGCTATGACGATCACGCCGGTGCTCGCACTACCGGATTTCACCAAGGAGTTTGTAGTGGAGACGGACGCCTCAGGAGTGGGAATTGGGGCGGTTTTGATGCAGGAGGGGCGGCCGTTGGCCTACTTCAGCAAGGCTTTGGCACCTCGGACCTTGGGCCTCTCCACGTACGAGAAGGAGATGCTAGCAATTCTACACGCAGTGACGCTGTGACGTCCATACCTGCTAGGCCACCATTTTAAAGTTCGCACCGATCACCAGAGCCTGAAACACTGCTTGGATCAGAGGTTAGCATCTCCTCTCCAGCAGAAGTGGTTGACCAAGCTGCTGGGGTATGACTATGAGATCGTGTACAAGCAGGGCAAGGAGAATTTGGTGGTTGATGCCCTATCCCGCCTACCGGAAAGCACCATCTTTCGGCTGTCGGTACCGTTGATCGAGTCCTTGGATGACATTCAGAGGGAGATAGCCGCGGACCCAGAGCTCCAACCTATTGTGGAGGCCTTGTCTCAGGGCCAGCCCACTCCTCCAGGGTACCAGCTGATTGGAGGACATTTGTATTACCACGGGAGGGTGGTCATCCCCTCTTCTTCCACTTGGAAGGTCATGTTACAGGAGTTCCACTCGTCCCCGACCGGAGGCCATGCCGAGGTGCTTCGCACATTACATCGGCTTCGGGCCAATGTCTTTTGGCGGGGGTTACGCAGGGACACGCAGCGTTTTGTGCAGCAATGCGATATGTGCCAGCGGCAGAAGTATGAGACGTCCTCGACAAGGGTTGCTCACGCCCTTGGAGATTCCTCAGCAGATATGGGAGACGGTCTCGATTGATTTTATTGAGGGCCTGCCCCGGTCTCAGGGCAAGTCCGCGATCTTGGTCATAGTGGACAAGCTGTCCAAATACGACCATTTCCTCGCTCTCAGCCACCCTTACACCGTAGAGACCATTGCAGATCTCTTTGCCAGGGAGGTAGTGCGCCTACATGGTCTCCCGAGCTCCATTATATCGGATCGCGATCCGACCTTCCTCAGCAAATTCAAGCAGGAGCTTTTCAGGTTGCAGGGCACCAGGTTGCGCATGAGCACGACACACCATCCACAGACAGATGGCCAGACAGAGGTGCTGAACCGGGGTGTCAAAACGTATCTTCGCTGCTTCGTCATGGATGAGCCCCGCACGTGGTCTCGATTGTTACACTGGGCGGAGTACTGCTACAACACTTCGTATCACACGGCCAGTCCGATCACTCCGTTCGAGGTTGTCTACGGGCGCTCACCACCCACTCTGCGGTCGTATGAACCGGGCAGCACAGCTCTGCCGGCCGTGGATCGAGCTTTACGCGACCGGGATCAGACCTTGGCTCTCTTGCGGGACAATCTCCGGGTTGCACAGGACCGGATGAAGTTGCAGGCCGATAAGCACCGAACGGAGCGGACCTTTCAGGTTGGGGACGAGGTCTTCCTCCGTCTCCAGCCGTACAGACAACTTTCAGTTGCTCGCCGATCCAATCAGAAGCTCGCCCCACGGTTCTATGGCCCGTTTCGCATCACTCGACGGGTGGGGCCGATCGCATACACGCTTGCCCTTCCTGAGGGCTCTCGCATCCATCCCACCTTCCATGTGTCACTGCTGAAGAAGAAGCTGGGGGCGGCAGCCACAGTGCTCCCCTCTCTACCCGAGGCTACTACGACGGGGGAGTTGCGCCCCAGCCCCGAAGATATCTTGCTGTCCAGATGGAAGAAACATGGCACGGAGTACCGTTCAGAGATTCTGGTCAAGTGAAAGGATCTCTCAGAGGCCCACAACACGTGGGTGGACTTCTTGGAGTTCCGGGAGTTATTTCCCGACTTCCAGCTTGAGGACAAGCTGCCTCTTGATGGGGAGGGGAATGTTATGGCCCCGGACCATCTGCGGTTCCGAGGATTCAAGTACGCCAGAAGACCTAAAGGAGCGCCGGACAGAGACCGGGCTGAACCATCCGGTTCAGCCCGCAATTAATCAATAAGAGGAGGGAGGGCTGAACCACACCGGTTCAGCCCTCAATGGGGGTTGGCCGGCCCTGGGGAAAAGGGGGCTCCATAAATACCCCTTTTCCCCCCTCTTTGGAGGCATGCATTATCAATTTCAGGTATTCCTTTCTTCTTCCACAAAAACCCTAGCCGTCTCTTTCTTGTTTCTAGTTTCCTCTCGTTTAGAACCCTAGCAGTAGTGTAACAGTATACATATGCTTGAGTTTTTGAAATACAGTCATGCCTAAAGATGCTATGCTATCTGCGCGACTGCCTACAATTACAACAATAATCATGACTGATTGCAGAATTATACTATGTATTCACGATGATTAACTCCTGAATTTACTGCGTATTCACAATGATCAACTCCTGAATTGTTTCATCTAGTAGGTTTAGGCAATATTCCCTCCAATCCATATTTGGCATACTTTAGTCGATATTACTTAGTGTCATAAATGAAGAAGATGCTATCTCAAAAGTCAAAAAGCAAGAGGCTGACATCCCTGAAACGAAGAAGCAGTCAGTTATAATAAAGGCATTAAATATTCTAATGTCTCTTCCAACACTTCCTCAAACAATACTCCCCCTCGCGCCTTCACATACTTCACCACACCCATATCAGTCTTCACGGGGGAGTTGTAGGACTGTTGGTCCATTCAGATGAAGTCCTTGTTCATCTCCCAAGGGCTTTGGGATCTAGTCGTCGATGTATATGAATGACCAACTATGGCGCATCCATCAAGTTCGTGGAGCAAAGCACTGCAACTACATTCAAAAAATCAAATGATGAACGAGCACTGCTCTTTATTCAGCAAGGTGTGAACAAACAATATTCCCAAGGATTATGGCTGGCACAACTGCAAAAGAAGCTTTGGATACTCCGGAAACAGAGTTCTTGGATTAAACTGTAACGCCTCGGTCTACTGTGGGTGCGCTACAGATCTGCAAACCAGTGACCCCAACCATCTCCACGGATCTGATTGGTCGCAACGCTAATTCCAACGGCGAGTTGTTGAGGCTGAGGCTATGTAACTCCCAGGTAGATTCCATGATGCATGATCCCTTAGGAAGTACTCTTAGGCCACCTCAAAAAAGGAAAAAACTGTGAGGTTTACTTAATAAGGTTGGCTGAACCAAAACTGACAACACATCATATATTGTGGACGTGGTCGTTACACATAAAGCTCTAACATAACTCCGAAGGAATCACATACGCCAGTTTGTTGTGTGATGCCACGAAAGGTATGTTGCTATCCTTTTTGGTTTTCCGATCCATCTTTTATGGATTACTAAATACTCTCCGGGTGTTATCCTTGCTTCCGCGTTATTTTGGTGTTGGAACTTCATGTAGCCTTTCTTTTCTCAAATTGTTAGAGCGGTTCTGATCTTAATAATTTCAAATTATGCCCACCATTGAAATTCTAATTTTTGTGACTTGTCCTACGTTTTATTGATGCTTTCGTACCATTTCTTCTATTTTGTTGTCCACCTGCAAAACATAGCTTGCAGCTACCTGTGTGCGACCTTCATGATTCGTGCTTTTTTGTTGTAAAATCGGTACACACGATAGAGCACAACTATAAAATATTGCAGGTAAACAAGAACACAAAATATAGCCACACAATTTATATAATGAAAATATAAATTCAAATACAAGAAAAATAGGAGGAAAATGACCGTCCGATGAATACGTTGTGAATGCACCGGACACGTAACCTCTAGGCTACAGGTCATTTGCAATGTTTTCATTTACGGTTTTCGTTTTGCTTCAAAACAAAAACATCAAGCGTTTTTGTTTTGGAGCAAAACGAAAACTTATGTTCGTTTGCAATATGGTTTTCATGTGTGTTTTAAGGCAAAACGAAAACATACGTTCGTTTGCTGTTAACAATCCCCCTCTTTTTCTGTCCAAACTTTATATACAGGACGACACGGCGGGAAAAACCCTAACCTCAGAGAGAGAGATAGAGATAGAGAGAGAGAGAGATGGAGAGAGAGAGCAAAACAGACAAAACAGAGAGAGAGGGCAGCAGAGAGCCACGTCACCCAATCGAACACCTATAAGAAGAAGAAAACAACTCCGGGAATCCGAGAAGTAGTTACTGACGGGAGCCGGGAAGAAGATCGTGAAGGGTTTTACCAGGAAGAAGCTCAGTTCCAGGAAGAAGTTACCGGAGAAGATCCGTTCCGGGAAGAAGGTACAGGCATTGGAGAAGAAGCAAAACATACAAAACACCTAGAATCCTTCATCGGAGCGGGCAAAGAATCACTCCCCCGCAACACTTGGATCAACCCCCGCTCAACCAACATATCATTGACCCGAATCCGCCACAGGCGAAAGTTCCCGCTACCATCAAACTTCTCCACCGAATATCTGGCCAACACGGTGTTCTTCCCTGTCATAGCTGCATGCAGTACCTCTAGGTAATCTGATTAATTCACGGATCAAATCTGGGAAGATAGAGAGCGGACCGATGTCGTCACCTACCGTTGACCCAAACCTAAAACCGGAATGTCCAATCAGTCACCTACACGGAACCTGCCTCTGATACTACTTGTTGTAAAATCGGTACACAATAGACACAACTATAAAATATTGCAGGTAAATAAGAACACAAAATATAGCCACAATTTATATAATGAAAATATAAATTCAAATACAAGAAAAATAGGAGAAAAATGACCGTCCGATGGATACGCCGTGGATGCACCGGACACGCACGATCCGCGGCGAGAATCTGAGATCTAGACTGCAATCCGTCTTGCGGACGCACAAGGTTCACCGAACCTTCAACGTCGAAGTCCGACGTTCAACCGCACCACCACCGGAGAACAACGGCGCCACCGGATAGAAAACCACCGTCGAGGCTAACTGCACCCGCGCACGCCGTCCACACCACGCCTCTCCTCTCCAAATAACGGTTACTGCAATGCCGGCGACAAACTCTAACAAGCCTGGCGGCAACTCCCTTTCTCAACCGGCGGCTACCTGCTCCAAGACCGGCAACTACACCCAAGGACGGCGGCCCCTCCGAGTGCACGAGCGAGAGAGAGAAAGGAAGACAAAGACGAGGGGTTTCCTCTCACATGCGGCTCTCCCAAATTTCTCCAAAACTCCAAGTGGCTCCACCACCTACATGGTTCAGGCGGTTGTTCACCAAGGTATACGGCTACCCCCTCTGAAATTAGGCTACAGGTCAGATATATGGAACGGATTCGTCTCATTCTCTATTTTTTTCTCCTTGATTCCATTGCTTTGTCCAAACCAAAAAAAGCAACATTTTTTCCGTTGCATTAAGTTCTGAGGCGCATGGTTTGGTAGGACATTTTGTCTATTTTATGGAATATAGATCATTCCCTGAATCTTGCTACTGGATTAAAGTCAATACCCTCAAGTGTTCTTTTCTTCTGTTGAACATAAAATAAGAAATTATGTTATAGCCTTACCTTTAGAAGGGGATAGGGCTAAGCGGGGTGAAAGGGGTGAAGACGAGGAATGAAAACTATTAGCCCCGCACGAGATTTGTGAATAAGTGATTGTTTTATACCTGAGCAAGGAATATCTGTCTTTTTGCTAAGCAGGATCTATTGAATTCATATTTCATTATATCTTTTTTATGAATGTCAGCTATGTATCCTAAAAATATTTATTCCGGCTGTTCAATCATTTGATAACTAGAGTCATTCATTGATAAATAATCACCATAAGTCAGATTCAATAGAATTTTGTCAATCCTTTTTTTGTCGTTAATGTAGAGAACTGAATCAAGTATTCTCTTTCTTCATCATCAATGTACGCTTCCTTTTGATGTATAAGACATGTATTGAACTGCACATGCCATCACACTTTTCTCGACTGAAAGCCTTATATTACCATAAATTTGTTTTCTTTGGTAGGGGCGAGCCGGCATTGTGAAATTTGTTGGTATTTATTTTTGAAATCTAATGGTGATATTGAAAGTGGTAGTAAACAAGAATATTTCATGTGATTTGTAGGTTTTCAAGCATCTATTACTAGGAACTTCTATATATTGCCACTATCTTCTTTTAGTTGATGATTAAAGACTATTTAGACCTCCATTGTAATTTTGCAACACTGCAGATTCTACCCTTCTATCCTTTCAAAGTACAAAAAGCTCTCCTCTGAGTTTACATTTCATAGCATCCGTGCACAAAAAATACCCTCCGGAGGGGAAGGCGATATTTTTGTGCTTGCATGAGACAAAGTATAAATTTGGATGAGGTTTTGTAATTTCAAAAACTAGATGGGCGCAACCTGTAATTATGCGGTGCTTATGAATCATTCTTCGTGAACGTCCGACCTAACTTAAGAAACTTCGTCCATTTTATGTTCAAAATTAGTTTTATTTTATTGGTGGTGAGCGTAACTGTTCTCATTTTTACACATTCTATGATGGTGGTGTTTCTGTCTTAAGCTCCGTTTGGGGGGACTTATTTTCACCGGTCAAGCGGTCACGACCGCATGAATCGGTCCGATTCATGTGGTCGTGACCGTTTGACCGGCGAAAATAAGTTCTCCCAAACGGAGCCTTAAACTCACTAGAACAAATATGCTATGCCTAACGGAGCCCAAATGCTGTGCAAAAAAGAAGATTTTGAGAGAAAAGAAACAGTTAAGTGGAAGATCGTTTAGATTTCTTTCCAACTGTCATTTTTGTCCTTTCTAAAGCCGCCTCTATTTCTCGTCTTTTTAGGATCTCTCCTCTAAATTTGCTAAATTACAGATTGCATCCCTTTTATTTTTGAAAGTACAAAAATCTTGTCTAAAGTTTACATTTTATAACATCAACCTTTTATAAAATTTACATTTCATAATATTCCTGTGCAAAAATCCCCCCTTGAAAATGTACTTTGATGAGATATTTTTGTGCGTGCATAAAATGTAAATTTCAAAAAAGGTTTTTGTAATTTCAAAAATAAGAGCGGTGCAACCTACAATTATGCTAAATTCTAGGAAAGGGGATGTAAGAGAGAACCTGTTCATTTTTCCATGCCATCATTTTAACCATGAATGTATGGTGTATTGTTTATGTGAAGTTCATAAAGTTTGAAGATCCTGTATTGTTTAGACTAAACTTGTGTATATATATATATATACTATATTAAAAAGAAATAGAAGATCTGCCAATAACCATGAATTAAAAACTCATTCAATTAATTTGGACCGTAGGATCGCAAGATCGTGACCTGCAAATAAAATTTCTCTCATAAATCTTCCTCTCTCCCTCTCTCCTGATTCCCTATCACAAAAATAGTAGAACTCTCCCGAAAAACAAAGCCCCTCCTACCCGATACCCTCGCTCGCCGTGTCTCCTCGATACCCTACCTCAATCCCTCGCTCTCTTCTTCGCGGGCGCTCTGCAACCTCACCCTCCCTCTTCATCGTAGTCACCTTCTCTCTTCATCGCAGGCACGCAGTCGCCGGTAAGTGTTTCTCTTCGGATGTTTCGTCTTCCTCAACCTGACGTCATTTCTTCTTCATCACGACCAATCCCATGCCCGCCGATTGCATTCCATTTCCATTGCAAACAACAATTTTTAACAATTTCCCCTCCCTCATCTCCCCCAAAAATCTCGATGCCCATTTCTCCAAAACCCTGCCTAACCCAACCTCTGCATCGAACGACATCTCGCAGAAGAACATTTCTCGCATTCCTCCACACATCGCTCCAGATCGTGGCAAGGCAAGCCCTAAACTCATTCCTGCATAATCGATCTCTCAATTATTTCTTCCCTCTAGGCCTGCACTGCTTCAAACTGGCGTCGCTCACAGCAATCCCCGGCCCAGCCATCGTCAATGTCACTGCACCTATGGTATGACATTTACCCCTTCTTCTCATACTCAACAGATCTTCTTCTCTGGTGATCTAAAATATTCTCCATGAGTACTCCCACCCCCAACAACATATCTACTCATCCATACTGCATCAACAAAATTACTTCAATTTTGGGGAACATTCTGGGTCTACTCCAACAAAACTGGACTCTGTCAGGAAACTCTTAAACAGTTCAGAGAAAAACTAGGATGCTTCGTGTATCAATCAGGTAATTGCATGCTCATTTCTTATTAATTGAACTTCATCCAGATCTGAAACTTTGATGCATTTCGTTCTTCAATTAAATTTAAGAGAATATATGAATCTCAAAATACATTGTCATGCCTGCTGTATCGAACTTTGATTATCACTCCACATCGATAATGCAATTTTTTATTTTGCTATCATATAATATGCCTTCATATATCATGGTAGATTTTTTAAGCCTGTGTGAGCATGTGGACAAGGCTATCAATGAATTGAAAACAATTTATTCTTTCAATTTATAAGTTCTCTAGCGCTTAAAGTTTATACTTTTGCTTGGCAACTCATCAGGGCTAGGTCTTACCAATTTATTTGTTTCTTCTACTGCTTCCATCGAAATGTTTGTCCAACTCACGATCTCTGCTGGTGATGGACATTCATAACACCTCATGACATAGGCCACCAGAGCATTTTGTGAAATTGCTAATGTTAGAAATTGACACCAATATTAGAGCTATTGAAACTAAAATAATAAAATATGTTTTTTATATAACTGCTGCGATAAAAAGATTTATAAAAAATAGTGTATCATTGCAATCATTGCTCTAAAAAAATTGCATAATTTTTTTAGGGTGGTGTTATATGTAAATCAATAATGACTATATATAAATCTTTACTATATACAAAGCAATGCAAATATTTTTTTGTTATACACAGACCTATTGATTATATACAAATCAATTTAAAATTAAAAAAAAATAAATTTGTTAAATCAACCAAGAAATAAATAAAATACAACCCATCAATATCAATAGACATACACTCACTATCCCTCCAAATCAATTTTCATTCATTACAAAGTAAGTTCTAAGATATGCTTAGTTATCCATCCACCCAGTAATTGACAAATAACCTACAGCTCAAAAAATGATTAATCACAAGCTCACCATCTTAACAATTTAGATTGGGTCGTATCCCTTTTCGATAGAAGAAGAAGAAGCAGAAGAAGCTCGACATTCTTTGTCGAGCAGTTGAGCTCGACGAAGAATGTCGAGCTCAACAATTGTCGTCGAGCAGTCGAGCTCGACGAAGAATGTCGAGCTCGACATTTTTCTTCGAGCAAGCGAGCTCGACATTTTCGTCGAGCAGTCGAACTCGACGAAGAATGTCGAGCTCGACATTCTTCGTCGAGCAGTCGTGCTCGACGAAGAATGTCGAGCTCGACATTTTCGTCAAGCAGTCGAGCTCGACATTCTTCATCGAGCTCGACGAAAAATGTCGAGTTCGACTGCTCGACAAAAAATGTTGAAGTTGAAGAAGAAGAAGAAGAAGAGATACCAGCGGGCAGGCGGGAAGCGGGAGTGGGAGTTGCGGAAATGGCGGATGTGGGAGTTGCGGAGGATGAGGGAGTTGCGGAGGATGAGGGAGTTGCGGAAATGGCCTGATGCGGCCAGCGCGAGGGGGGGGAGGAAACGAGCTAGATGCGGCCGGCGCGAGGGGGGGGGGGATCGTGGCCGGAAATGAAGGATGCGGGAGACGCCGGAAATGGCGATGCGGGAATGACGGATGCGGGAAGAGGAAGACGGACGGCCAGACCGGTTTGAGTGAAAATGAGGAATAGGGTTAGTTTTTAGAGTTTTATGTGGTTTATGTATAGTGTTTTAAAACACGTAAATTTTTTTAAAATATTGGTTTGTATATATGCATTATTGATTTACATATAACATTATCCTTTTTTTAACTCTTGCACATTTATCAAAGGCACAATGCATGGCTAGATTTTGAAACTTGAATGCTCCAGAACACTATAAAAGCACAGAACGTCTAGACTTTCACTGAATGAAGCAAAAATAAAACTTAACTGTATGAGTAGAGCTCGACAAAACATCTAATGTGTAATCGTATCTAAAAATAGAAGAAATTAATCGACGTAACATTTGAAGCACCCCATGATCAACTATTACTCAAATCTCAAATTTAAACATTGCCTGACTGGCTCCGGTGCGTCACCTCGAGCCGTTCCGGGTCGTTCAATTCGCATGTAACCAGCCATTAACCGTCAGGTTTGTGTGGGAAAATATTATCATTAATTTAAGTGGCCTATAAATAGCAAAATTAATGTGCCCCTAAACTATCGTAAAAATGTTCATGATGGTGGTTACGGTGTGCAGATAGTCGTGTAACCACCATAACCATCTCCTGCAAGCTATAAAATGAGTCACATGCCTCCTCATTTCTCATCTTAACCATCCTCATTTCTCATCCGCCGCACTTCCAACAACTCGTGTAAGTCCGCAAGAGAGCGAATCACCTAGCCACCAAGTGGGCGGCCAACCGCACCCCAACCTAACCACCGTCGCACACAATTGACGATCGGCGTCGTCATTCTACCGGCATTGTCAACTGCCCGCCGTCGACCAAAGAAGCCCGCATCCTACATTGTGTGTAGCGGCCTGTTGCCCATCGAGTCCCAAGTGTTCTCCCCCTCTCTCACCTCCAAAAGTGTAACGAGCAGCGGTCTGTCGCCCTCGATTCGTCAAGCAGATTGTAACCACAAATGAAAGGGTGTAGTTTGACCATTGCCCACCCGGTCACGTGGTTTTTTACCCAATTTAGGGGGTTTTTCACACTAAAATCCTCGTGTCTATTTCATCAAAGATTCAGTAACTGCGTGCGCACTATACCGTTTCAAGAGTTAAGACGGTTCAGATTTTTCCGCTCCGACCGGGACGTCGAATTAGACCGCAACAAGTTTCTAACACATGCCTCTTCATTGCTTGAATATTGAGGGCACTTAAATAAATTCAGTGATTATGAAGCACATCTCACTAACATCGACCATTCATATATAGTAATAATAATCTTGTAGCATGCATTGACATAAAAGCGCTCGCATGAGCGAGATCTATGTCAATGCTAAACGCGAGAGAGCCTACGATCCACGAGCATCGCAATGATCTAGGGTTTTTGCAATGCGCGGGGCTTGATTATCCGCCCCTCGATCTGATCGATTGGTTCACATAAATATCTTCAATCAAGAAATGCTTTGAACTAACATGGAGCTAAGCTCATTACGTTTAGAGCCGGTTTCACAACGGCTGTGGCGATCGTGAGCACACTCGACCTCGCCTAAGGAACTCCCTCCAATTTTATGTTTAAAACATTTTTTTTTTAGATTATCCGGCCCTCTGATTTGTATTCATGACGGTGGCTTTTTTTGTCAAAATTCATCGGAGCAAAAACATTGTGTCAAACAGACGACGATTCATAACCCCCGCGTTCGCAACTACCGCCGCTGTGCCAAACATACTCTTAGGCGTTTATGAACGTCGATTCGTAAGCAGCACATTCATGATCGTCACGGGCATGCCGAATGCAACCAGTGTCACGTTGACCGGTGGATTGTTTATCATGAACTTTAAGCTTTTAGAATGAAAATAGATCGGAGCAGTTGTATTATACGGAAAAAAGTTATCCCCGGATGATATGCTTTCTCCACACAACAAAATTTTTTTGTACCCGCGAATATTTGGAGGAATGTGCACCCGTGCATTACGAGCCGTCCGATCTGTCACGAGAATGGGAGAAGCTGATTTCCTTATTCCCCGAAGGCTTATAAAAATGTTATCTCTAGGTAGCCTTCTTCTCAGAACATTCCCTCTTTCTTACTTTACCACTCTACCAACATCATGCAGATACCTCCAAATTTCTCTCTCTCTACACACATGCGTGCGCGAGTGATAGGGACGGGGCTCCGCCCCTATGACCAATTGTGATAGTACCCCGATCGCAACAATGCACGGGGGGGGGGGGGGGGGGGGGGGGGGGACTCTCAATGCCCCCCAACCGCGCGACAGAGTTGGCCACGACATTTCCCCGGTGTGACGGCGCTCTTGCCGCTCGCAAACCCCCAATCACTATTGTTGCGGGTCACCCGGTTTTGCCCCGGTCCGGAGAACAAGACCGTCTTAACTTGGAGTTGGACCGGGGTGCAAGCAGTCATTGAAAAACAACAGCAAATTACAATAGGTTTTTTAACGTGGAAAATCCAGAAAGGGTGAAAAACCACGTGGCGGGATCTATGACGGGTCAAAATCCATTACTTCGTTGAGTTTACAAGACCTGAGAGTTTTCTCGAAAGGTGACCAGCCACCTCTCAGTTACAAAGCTTTGAATACAGGAACATAAGAAAATAAACTAAGTCCACGATGCTCTGACAAGAGCGTCCAATGCTGCATGTCTGTGGTTGCATCCCACACAGCGACCCAACGCATGCAATATTTCATATAGCTGGCCACTCACACATGCAGCATAACCCAAAACTATTATATGAAATAGCCCACACAAACAATCCACATGACAGCCCACAAACACAGTCCAAACAGCCCACAAATACAGTCCAAACAACCCACAAACACAGTCCAACCAGCCCACAAATACAGTCCAAAACCAGCCCACAAATACAGTCCAAAACCAGCCGGCTAACAAGTGCAAAACAGTAGTCAACTAGGGCACAACCGGCCTATAGTCCAGCTGCCATCCACAAACAGCAGCCATCATAAAACAGGCCATATAAAACATAGAAAAAAAACTACCCAGCAGGCCAACAGTCCAGAGAAGACAGTAAAACAGCCAGCCGGCCAACAGTCCAGAACAGAAATAACTAGGGCACAACTCCAAAAACAGCAGCCCACAAGAGTACAACTGGCCACAACAACGAAAACACTTAAATCTAGCCCCACGTAAAAGAAAAGCATGAAAGGAAGCAAGTACCTAGTCCAAAGAAACTTGAAAGTTCTCCCACCAAAGCCAAGAAAGCTCCAAACGTCCCAGAGTAAGCTAAAGAAGAGGCGTTTAGAGCTCATACACGTAGAAGAGAAGAAAGAAGCAGAAGATTTCACCATACCAGGCTACGGGAAGGAGAAACCACCAAACCCTAGCTATCGGGTTTCGCCGGGCTGCAGAGACAATGCGTGAATGCCGAATAAGTGCAGGGATCGAAAGATATTCAGAAACAAACCACCGCTGAAGCCCTTATAAAAGAGTCCGAACCGGTTAACCCAGCCCAACCAAATAGCACCAACCAACCCACCCAGCTCAGCCAATATAATATGACCACATTGAATGAAGCCCGCAGCACTAACAAATCAAGCCAACCATCCAACCTTTAAATTTACAACATATATGTATGCGACAATATTATGTGCCGTCCACATCATAAGAGCAACAAAAACAAAAATGTTATACATACAACAATATTCAGTAATTCGCAACACATAGCATAACATATTCATAGTAAGTCCTCGCACGACGCCGAATCATAGCTCATGGCGACGCCGATTCACAGCTCATGGCGACGCCGATTCAATACTGCTTACCTCTCTTTTCATCATCGGGGACGTTACCTGTAATAAATTAATTTTCGTTACACATGATCATATAAGTGATTATTTACTGCAACATGACATAATATTACATACCAAAAATGTGTGCGTCACACCTAAGCTTGGCATTCTCCTTCCCCAGCTCGGCGGCGTGAGCCTCCAGGTTGGCGGCGCGAGCCTCCGGCGGCGCGAGCCTCCAGGTCGGCGGCGCGAGCCTCCAGGTCGGCGGCGCGAGCCTCCAGGTCGGCGGCGCGAGCCTCCAACTCCGCGGAGCGAGCCTCCAGCTCAGCGATGCGAGATCGTAGCCTACCCGCGGCTTCGGCATCCTGAGAAGAAAGATAAGGTAAGATTAATGTGAAAAATCCCAAGGGAAAGAGGAAAGGGGTAGCCGACGCTCACCATCTCGCCAACAGCTTTTGTGAGTAGATTATCAGCGACCTTCAGTCGCCCCGCCAGGTCGGCGGCACTGTCCTTAGCGAGGTCCCGCTCCTGTTCGACTTTTAGCATGAGGTTGTTGAGGTTAAAGCCCCGGCGAACCACCATGTGGTGCATCTCCAGGGCCCGCATTTGGGCTTGAAAGCCCTCGTGGCCAAGCTGACGCAGGGTCATGCCATTGCAGGCCTCGGCATCCTTGCGGCCATACAAGCCGAAGCCAAGAGCGCAGGTATGACCCGAGGGGGGTTGGCGACCTGACTAGGAGGGATGGAGGGTGGAGACGGAGATCCTATGTGCCTCCTCATCTCACCTGACCATCGGCTCGCCGTCCGAGTCCTTTTGCTTCTCCTCAAAGCCGATCAAAGCGTGGCTTGCTCACAAAAAAGAGGGGGGGTGGCTCTTCGGCAGACCAAGCTCGCGGGCCGCAGCTTCATCTGCTGCAGCAGGGGCAGAGGGCTCGCCACCCTCCAGATCTTTCTCTGCATCAGCTCGCCACCCTCCAGATCTGGAGGGTGGCCAATTCGGTGGCCACCCTGCAGATCATGACATCGTTTTGCAATTAAGATCTTTGAAAACCTGTTTTTTTGCAGATTCAAAACAAAAAAACAATTATTTTTTAGACTTTAGTCTATCAAATTTTTTATTATTATTTTTTTCTTAAAATGCAATAGATTATGACGTTTTTTAAAACGTCATTTTAGAGTTTTAATTACAGTGACGTTTTGCAAAAAAACATCGTGTTAAAGTACTTAATAATTATCTTGATGGTTTTTTTAAAAACGTTTCCTTCTGTTTTGTTGTCAGATAGAGTAATTGCATATCATGACGTTTTTGTAATTTTTTGTTGTAAAAAATGTCGCGGTAAAACAATTGTCAATCGTGAATTTTTTTTTTGAAAAAAAATTCAGATAAAAAATGAAAAAAAAAAATGTCACAGTACAGTAACTGTCAATCACGTCGTTTTTTTAAGCGTCGCAACAAGCTACTGTAACATGTACAATCGTGACGATTTAATGACGTTTTTAATTATAAACGTCACAAAAATTATCGTGACGATTTGAAATCGTCACTAAACGTATAAAAAAAGTCGTCGTAAAGCGACTTTATTGTAGTGAATTGGGGCGACAACTGTGACAGAGCCTCAACTAAAAAATAAAAGTTCTCGGAACTCAACATAAGTTCCAGGGAAGTTTTATCTCGTCACTCCGTGTCGGTTTGTAGCTACATTTTTTTGATCGGAGGTTTGGAACTACGACAATTGAAAATGGAATGTTTGTTTGGTGGAGTTGCATTCCTGTGAAAACTCCACCAAAATCTTTGATTGAATAGTCTATCTTGTATATTTCTCCGATAGCAATCTAATATCACATTCAAATTGAAGTTTCTTCAAATAATTTGTGAGATATTTCCATCTAAAATTTCAAATCTTCCTTCTCAATATGGTAGTCCAATGATTTTGGGAGATAAAGATGGGAGGGAAAATGATGGGAGGAGGCGGCGCCCACCTCACAAGGGGCCCCAGACGCACATCCTGAGATTTTTCGGCACCCTAACGACCGCAACCGCCCGCATGGGTCCGTCTCGCGCTAGGTTCGGAGATGTAGCGTTAGTATAGGTGGGGGTAACCGGACCCGTCAGTCTGGCACGGCCCCGGTCCGGTCGGAACCCCCATGGTGGAACTCAACATGTGTTTGAGGGACAAAGAGACTCATAATCTAATTATTTGAGTCTTCTAATTTTTAAGAGCACACAACTATAAAAAATATTTAGCAAAATTCTCTCAAGTTATCTCATAATGCAACACAATATAAGCTATAATACTTTTTTTATATAATATAATATAATAGTGGGAAATATGCTTAGAGCTTCAAACGAGCCGAGGTTGATTCGAGCTCACGAAAAATAGTCGCTCGAGCTTGAGTTTGAGCTGTTTTTTAGCTCAAGCTCG
>CM077148.1:195460418-195625386 GCA_039583875.1 Platanthera guangdongensis
GCCTCGTGGTCAACGACTTGCTCATGTAGAGTCCCTCCAGCTTTTCCCACAACATGACAACTGAGTTTTCAATACCGATGTTGAACAACACCTTGTCGTCGACGCACATCCTGATAGTGCTAGTGACACACGCTCATCCATCTCCGTGCACTTAGAATCCTTCACCGGAGCGGACAAAGAATCACTCCCCCGTAACACTTGGATCAACCCCTGCTCAACCAGCATATCATTGACCCAAATCTGCCAATCAACCCCAGCTCAACCAGCATATCATTTACCCAAGGTTGTCAGGATCGAGATCCTAAGTGGGATCGTTTTGAGGTTGGATCAGATCGGATCGTAAGATCGGATCAAGGATCGCAAGATCCTACAACATTCATAAATTAAGACTAAAAAAAAATTTAATTTTTTATCATTAAATTTCATATTCAATTAACAAAAAAATCAATAAATTGAATAGTATGTGAATAACTATATTGATTTTTTTGAATAATTAAATCAAAAAGATAATATCATATTAGTTCAGTTTCAGTTTCAGGTAAGACACTAAATGTTTGCTGACAATAAAAATAAATCTGGACTGAAAGCAACCGAAGAAACCTCTCTTGGCCTCAGTTTGCAGTCAACAATCGACACTTGGGATACGGTAAAGCCGCATGATGTGATTTTGTGGAGTATGAGGCGGGATTGTGATAAGGTTAAACAATAGGTTATGGGAGTTGGACCGGTTGAATGGGGTCGGAATAGGGTTGAACATGTTTATAGTTACCTTTGTCCAGACCGGTAGAATCGGGTCAGGATCGCGATCCTAAAGATCATAAAGATCATAAGATCTGGATCGCGATCCCAGTCGTAGATGTGACGATTTAGATCCTAGGTAAGATCCAGATCGATTTACAAAATCTGGATCGTAGGATCGTAAGATCCTACGATCCGGATCGCGATCCTGACAACCATGCATTGACCTGAATCTACCACAGGCGAAAGTTCCCGCTACAGTCAAACTTCTCCACCGAATATCTGGCCAACACGGTGTTCTTCCCTGCCATAGCTGCCTGCAGTACCTCTAGGTAATCTGATTAATTCACGGATCAGATCTGAGAAGATAGAGAGCGGAGCGATGTCGTCACCTACCGTTGACTCAAACCTAAAATCGGAACGTCCAATCAGTAACCTACACGGAACCAGCCTCTGATACGACTTGTTGTAAAATCGGTACACACAATAGGCACAACTATAAAATATTGCAGGTAAACAAGAACACAAAATATAGTCAAAATTTATATAATGAAAATATAAATTCAAATACAAGAAAAATAGGAGAAAAATGACCGTCCGATGGATACGCCGTGGATGCACCAGACACGCACGATCCGCGGCGAGAATCCGAGATCTGGACTGCAATCAGCCTTGCGGACGCACAAGGTTCACCGAACCTTCAACGCCGAAGTCCGACGTTCAACCGCACCACCACCGGAGAACAACGCCGCCACCGGATAAAAAACCACCGTTGTGGCTAACTGCACCCGCGCACGCCGTCGACACCACACCTCTCCTCTCCAAATAACGGCCACTGCAATGCCGGCGACAAACTCTAACAAGTCCGGCGGCAACTCCCTTTCTCGACCGGCGGCTACCTGCTCCAAGACCGGCAACTACACCCAAGGCCGGCGGCCCCTCCGAGTGCACGAGTGAGAGAGAGAAAGGAAGATAAAGACGAGAGGTTTCCTCTCACAGGCGGCTCTCCCAAATTTCTCCAAAACTCCAAGTGGCTCTACCACCCACAAGGTTCAAGCAGCTGTTCACCAAGGTATACGGCTACCCCTCTGAAATTAGGCTACAGGTCAGATTTTTGTCACGGATTCGTCTCATTCTCTATTTTTTTCTCCTTGATTCCATTGCTTTGTCCAAACCAAAAAAAGCAACATTTTTCCCGTTGCATTAAGTTCTGAGGCGCATGGTTTGGTGGGACATTTTGTCTATTTTATGAAATATAGTTCATTCCCTGAATCTTGTTACTGGATTAAAGTCAATACCCTCAAGTGTTCTTTTCTTCTGTTGAACATAAAATAAGAAATTATGTTATAGCCTTACCTTTAGAAGGGGATAGGGCTAAGCAGGGTGAAAGGGGTGAAGACGAGGAATGAAAACTATTAGCCCCGCACGAGATTTGTGAATAAGTGATTGTTTTAGGGGGGTGCTATCCGCACTACAGTTTTGGTTATTCGCACATTTTTGATATCCGCAAATCACTTTTGATAAATTTATATCCGCAAAACATATTGTTATCCGCACTACATTTATTTGATATCCGCAAATTTAATATTAAAAAAAAAATTTAACAACAATTCTGAGTTAACAAAAATTCCAATAGTCCGTAATGTTATCCATAAGTTATGAAAACCATTATTTTGTGTAGCAATATAATGCAAGCCTTCTCTCTCCTCCCGGCTATCATCCTCTGCACGTAGTTTGCCACCCCATAACCTTTCTATCGCCACCGACGTGTTGTCGTCAATGAACTTGGCGAAAAGCACGGAGAATTAGAGCAGAAAAGACAGCCGAAGGACGATGCGAGGGAGCGAGTGAGAGCTAGGACAGAATAGTGGAGGATGAAGGATAGATGAAAATGATGGCGGAGGAGGAGGTGAGAGGAGAGGCGTGCTTTCTTCTTTTTATTTTCCGAACAAAATTATGTTGATTCTCTTCTTCTTATATAAAACTCTCATTTATCATAACCAACTTTCTCGCTTCCAGACACTATTTCAAAAATCTCCTGCAAAATGGACTTTTTTGCCGGAGTGAGAAAAAGTGAAAACCTCTTTGTATTTTTTCATATTGTGTTGCCTAAGCCGAGTGAGGGGTGACCAAAATCTCCTCTGTTGTTCAATTTCTTTCCACCTGTACCGAGAGGAAGGAGGAAAAAAAATCAAGTATTTCTTATGCTACTCGGTGCGGGAATAGGAGAGCTAGCCGCACCCCATGCAATGAGTATGGTTATCCAAAGAGCACCCACAATCATCACCGCGGCCGCCGCCGTTATCGTTGCCGTCATCGCCGTGGAAACCGCCGCTATCACCGTCATCACCGCCATCACCGCCGCCATCGTCGTCACCGTCGCCGTCATCGCCACCCCCATCGCCGCCATCGTCGCCGCCATCACCGCCATCGCTGCCGCCATCGCCGTCACCGTCGCCGCCATCGCCGTCATCGCACCACAATCGCCGCCATCGTCGCCGCCATCGCCGTCATTACCGCCGTCATCGACGTCATCGTTGCCGCCATCGCCGCGGCAACCCTCACCATGACCGTTGGATCCGTTTTTCTTTTCATCAAAATTTGCAAATCTTTCATCATCCACCTTGTTTTTGTCTTACAGAGGTTTTTCACGGAGATGACCTGCGTTGATGCCGGGAGGGGGACTGTAGGGGCGGCGGAGGCCCGGCGGCGTCGGGAAGGGGCGGATCGCAACCTAGAGTTTTCCCGGTCAAGAACGAATAAAGGTGAGCGCGTCTGTGTGCGGATTAGAGAAGTGCGGTTATCAACTTTTGAAAGGGAAAAAAACACTCAAAATAATGTGCGAATAACCAAAACTGTAGTGCGGATAACAATCGCCTTGTTTTATACCTGAGCAAGGCTTATCCGTCTTTTTGATAAGCAGGATCTATTGAATTCATATTTCATTAGATCTTTTTTTATGAATGTCAGCTATGTATCCTAAAAATATTGATTCCGGCTGCTCAATCATTTGATAACTAGAGTTATTCATTGATAAATAATCACCATAAGTCAGATTCAATAAAATTTTGTCAATTCCTTTTTTTTGTCGTTAATGTAGAGAACTGAATCAAGCATTCTCTTTCTTCATCATCAATCTACGTATCCTTTTGATATATAAGACGTGTATTGAACTGCACATGCCGTCACACTTTTCTCGACTGAAAGCCTTATATTACCATAAATTTGTTTTCTTTGGTAGGGTCTAGCCGGCATTGGGAAATTTGTTGGTATTTATTTTTGAAATCTAATGGTGATATTGAAAGTGGTAGTAAACAAGAATATTTCATGTGATTTGTAGGTTTTCAAGCATCTATTACTAGGAACTTCTATATATTGCCACTATCTTCTTTTAGTTGATGATTAAAGGCTATTTAGACCTCCATTGTAATTTTGCAACACTACAGATTCTACCCTTCTATCCTTTTTAAATACAAAAAGCTCTCCTCCAGTTTACATTTCATAGCATCCATGCACAAAAATACCCTCCGGAGGGGAAGGCGATATTTTTTGCTTGCATGAGACGAAGTATAAATTTGGATGAGGTTTTGTAATTTCAAAAACTAGATGGGCGCAACCTGTAATTATGCGGTGCTTATGAATCATTCTTCGTGAACGTCCGATCTAACTTAAGAAACTTCGTCCATTTTTATGTTCAAAATTAGTTTTATTTTATTGGTCGTGATCGTAACTGTTCTCATTTTTACACATTCTATGATGGTGGTGTTTCTGTCTTAAGCTCCGTTTGGGGGACTTATTTTCACCGGTCAAGCGGTCACGACCGCATGAATCGGTCCGATTCATGTGGTCGTGACCGCTTGACCGGCGAAAATAAGTTCTCCCAAACGAAACCTTAAACTCACTAGAACAAATATGCTATGCCTGACGGAGCCCAAATGCTGTGCAAAAAAGAAAATTTTGAGAGACAAAAGAAACAGTTAAGTGGAAGATCGTTTAGATTTCTTTCCAACTGTCATTTTTGTCCTTTTTAAAGGCGCCTCTATTTCTCGTCTTTTTAGAATCTCCTCTCTAAGTTTGCTAAATTACATATTGCATCCCCTTTTATTTTTGAAAGTACAAAAATCTTGTCTAAAGTTTACATTTTATAACATCAACCTTTTCTAAAATTTACATTTCATAATATCCCTGCACAAAAATCCCCCCTTGAAAATATACTTTGAGGAGATATTTGTGCGTGCATGTTATAAAATGTAAATTTCAAAAGAGGTTTTGTAATTTCAAAAATAAGAGCGGTGCAACCTACAATTATGCCAAATTCTAGGAAAGGAGATGTAAGAGAGAACCTGTTCATTTTTCCATGCCATCATTTTAACCATGAATGCATGGTGTATTGTTTATGTGAAGTTCAAAAAGTTTGAAGATCCTGTATTGTTTAGACTAAACTTGTATCAATCAAAGATCTTAGACGTGGGACCTAAAAAGAACATAGAAAACACAGACTACCATGGGCGAGCAATGGAGCGATCACCCATTCTCGCTCGCCCCGGCGACAATGGGGCTTCTTATTGGAATATATATATAGAAAACTACATGGTTATAGTCTTAAAGCTGAGACAGTGGGACAAACAACAACAAATAGGACGAAGTAGTCTTTGTCATCAGTGCAAACTGCAAAGTGATGAGAACGTGTCCGCTTTATAATATATATGCACCGGCCAGCACTCATATATATATATATATATATATATATATATTATATATATATATATATATATATATATATATATATATATATATATATATATATATATATTTACCACTATAAAGGAAATAGTTTTATCATGAATTTTAAACTCATTGGAGACTTCATGACCATTCTTGTCATGGCGTCGCCTAGGCGTCGCCTAGGCGTCACGGCGCCCAATTGTAAACAAGGCGGTTGACGCCTTTTTTTACAAAAAATATGGGAATAGACTGCGGTTTATATATCAACCGCAGTCTATTTTATGAAATCGAGAATATACTGCGGTTATTTTAAAACTGTAGTTTATCCCATGAACCAGAGCATCGACTGCAGTTTGTACAATAACCGCAGTTTAGGTTGTAGAATAGACTGCGGTTGCTATATAAACCGCAGTCTATGCTACAATAGACTGCGGTTATTGTATAAACCGCAGTCCATTCTCACACCGACTGCGGTTCTTTTAAAGTCGCAGTCTATTCCTTCCAGAGAATAGACTGCGGTTTGTACAATAACCGCAGTTTATTGTAGCATAGACTGCGATTTATATAGCAACCGCAGTCGTTACTATCTATTTTTAACCGTGAGCCGTAAAAATCTTGTGTTTCCCCGAGTTTTTGGTTCTTCTTTTTACAGTCCCTGCGCTTTGCGAGAAACCCTAAAGACGATTTTGTTCAAGTTTCTGCTCTCCTTTGCTTCGAACGATTCTTTTTCGACAAAACTAATATTCTCACTTAGGTATACTATTTCTTAATACTTTTTCTCGGTTTTTGAACTTTTGATCTCTTTGCTCTTTGTTAAGCATCGTGTGTTTATTATTATTATACATTTATACATGTCTAAACCTCCTGAGGAACCTTGTTAAACATTTATACATTTATACATGTATAAACATTGTGTGGTAGTAAGTAGTAACTACTAACTAGTAACTAGTAGCTCAATATCATTGCGGTTTTGTATGAATTTTGTTTAGGTTTTTTGTATGATTTAGGTTTTTTTTAGGGTTTTACAGGAAAATGTCGGACAAGGGATCTTCATCGAGGTCAACAAGAGGCTTCACGAAAATGAATGAACTGAATAAGCTTAGGCTAGAGGGGAGGAAGCTTAATATTTCTTTCCGTGATGATGGCCGCATTATTCCCGGTCCTGAAACAAATAAATTGATGAGTTTTATGAGATCTCTTGTGAAGTGTTATGTGTCAATTACATATGTTGCATGAAGGGATGTTAATAAACAAATTAAAGATCAAATATGTGCAGAATTAAATGTACGTAACCTTGTTATGACTTATGAGTGATTAGTGATTACATATCTTTGGTGTTTTAGTTAATTTTTAATTGATATTTTATATTATTTTCAGATATTTTTTGATAATATTGATGGTCATTACAAGGCATTAATGAAAAGCATGGGTGAAAGTTGGAGGACTTGGAAATCCAAACTTTTTGTCAATTATGTAAAAAATGTTGATTTGGAGCATCGATACAATGTTTCTGTCAAATATAGTTTTATTACTGCCGAAGACTGGAGAGTTTTTGTCGACCATCGCACTACTACAGAATATATGGTTGTGTTCTTAACTTCTTATTAAATTCAATGTTTATATCATTTTTTAACTTTATAACTTATAACCAAATTAAGTATTAACACATTTATTTTTGTAGGAGAAAAGTAAGGTTAATACTGAGAGAGCAAAAGCACGAAAGACCTTTCATACTACTTCCAGAATGGGTTATTCTGGATTAGAAAAAAGAATGGTATTATCTCTCTACTTCTCTCTCGTTTTTTGTATTTTAAAATTTGGTTCCTCAATTATTTGTATGATTATTTATTTTCATTTTATTGTCAAGGTTGAACAAGGTGAAGCTGCACCAATTTCACGTGCGGAGTTATGGAAAGCCGGTCATAAAAGAAAGACGGGTGAATACATTAGTAAAGATGCAGCTGAATTGACATCTAAAATGGTAAGTGTAAATGAATCATTTCATCATTTGTAAATTATCGATAATAATATTTCTTGAGAAGTATATTTTCTTATCTACAATTTTGTTTCAACTTCCAATATTTATTACTTTTATTTAGGACGAGTTGTCGAGCCAAGGGTCCCAGAGTGCTGAAACAGTGTCACAGGGAAGAAATGACATCCTTGCATCTGTTTTAGGCCAAGAACATCCGGGCAGAGTTAGAGCTGGTGGCAAGTTTTCCACCATTACAAGATTTTTCAAGAATGATAGACGGAGTGATAGGACACCCACACCAATAGCTCGTATTGAAGATGTTGAAGCTATAGTACAAGAAAGATTGAGCCAGCAACAAGAATTATGGATCCAAAAAGAACAAGAGCAACAAGAATTATGGATCCAAAAAGAACAAGCGCAACAAAAATTATGGAGCCAAAAAGAAGAAGCGCAACAAGCCGAGATTAGTACTATGAAGAATCAAATTGAAGAGCTTATGCGCATGTTTAGTGCTAGAACTGGAATAAGTGCTGCACTTCCAGTTGCACAAGTATTATTATGTTTAAATATTTATACTTTTATGAAATGTTATCTTCTCTTTTTGTTGCGCAGGTAAGTAACTATTTTTTGTTACTTTTTGGTTTCTCAGTCTCAGCTGGAGTACGAATCCAGATCACATGAACCTGAGAGTAGTTAGAGTAGACATGAACAATTATCTTGCACGGTATTATAATTTATAATATTTTTTTTTACTTTTATGTAATCAATGAATTCAATAATGATGTCACATTCCACAATATTAATTCTTTTATTTCCACAGGCTAGTGAAACTGAGACTACAAATGAATCATTGATATCTTGCCCAGTTTATAAGTAAGATGGAGAATGAAGATAAAATAATATCTCTAATGTTAGATTCAACAGTATTTGGGAGTGTTGAATTAACATGTACGTACTTTGAAAATTCAGAGTTGTATGATTTTCTAAATATGAAAATGATTGGAGCTAACATCATATTAGCATGTATTAGGTGAGTATTGTGCATCTGACTACTGAGGATCAAATATTATAAAATTAAGAATTTTTATTAATATATAAATTGATTTTGAATTTACATGTTTTTGCAGGTACATAGACTTACAATTAAAGAAATTTACATACAATACTGGTGTATATTTTCATAATCCATATTCCATTTTTGCTATTAATGATGACTATGCCAAAGAACATTTAAAAACACGAGTTGAAAATCTAAAAATCAGGCTTAGTACGCTTAGTCAACTCCAATCAGATTCTTTATTATTTGTGCCTATAATAGATTGTAAGTATGAAAAATTTTTGTATCAAATATTAATGATTATTACTATTTTTTATTCTAATTAAGTTATTAATTATTTCATTTGTTTCACAGAGAACATTGGATGTTGACTATTATTGATTATAATAATTATACAGTTTATTGGCTTGATCCCTTAAATAATGACATTCGTGATGATATTAAAAATGTCATTACAAAGTAAGTTTATTAATGAGTTATTTACTTACTTTTCTAGTTGTTTTCATTTTGCTATAAACTGATTCTTTTTATATTTTATGAAGAGCATTTAAAGATTTAGCAAAAGAGCAGCGTACCAGTTTTAAAAAAATAAAACTTACAAAGTTGATTCCGGTAAGTTTTAGATGTATAGCCTATATGAGTATGTATTGTAATTTAAACATTTGTAATTAAAATAATTACCAATTGTTTATTTATGTTACTGTGTAGTGCCCAAAATAACCAGATAGTATTCAATGTGAGTATTATATCATGTGCTACATGATTGATATAGTTGATGCTCTTAAAATTAGGCCAATGCCATCATTGGTAAAGGTATGTGACGTTACTGTCTAGTGCATGTAGATTGGTAATAATTATGTTGAATTGATTTTAACTATTTTTGTTTTATTGCAGATCTATCATGGAGTGACACAATTTTCGCAGGAGAAAATATATAATATTAGAAATAAGATTTGTCATTATATAATCACTTATTGTGTTTCATGAATCATGATTTGATTGACACATGACAAATGTATTTTTGTATTGCTAGATTTATCATGAATTGTCTTGTCTGTATTATCGAACTATAGAAGTAGAATTAATGAAAATGGTCTTATGGTCTTGCTGACTCTTCTAAGTTCTAAATGAGCATGTCTTTTAGAGTTCTTTAAATTGTTCATTGTGATGATTCGAATAACCGCAGTCGATAGTCAATATAGGACTATAGACTGCGGTTATTTTTGTAACCGCTGTCTATATAGGACTATCGACTGCGGTTATTCGAATAACCGCAGTCGATAGTCAATAGATATATACTGCGGTTATTCTATTAACCGCAGTATATATCACATATACTGCGGTTATTAAACAACCGCATTCTATAACATGTATACTATAAACTGCGGTTAGTATAAAACCGCAGTCTATATTATGTGTAATATATAAACTGCGGTGATTAGAAAACCGCAGTCTATAACATGTATACTATACACTGCGGTTATTATAAAACCGCAGTATATAGCATGTATACTATACACTGCGGTTATTATAAAACCGCAGTTTATAGCCTCAAGAATATAGACTGCGGGTATTATAATAACCGCAGTCTATAGACTGCTTTTTTTTAAAAAAAAATGGCGTCTTGCGACTTGCTCGCCTTAGTTTCGCCTAGGCGTCCGCCATGACGCCTAAGCGTCAAGGCGCCCAGCGCTCGCCTTGGTTCGCCTTGACGCCGAGACAAGAATGTTCATGACCGTCGAATCTGTCCAAATATTTTATCAACCGTATGATCAAACCGCCTCTCTCTCTTCACTTTTTCATAGGTCTCCTAAACCTACTAGGGTAGCCTAAACCTATTTTAAAAATTATTAAATAAAATTTAGCACATGATGACAAGGCCCAAAGAATGGAGACCAACCGCTATCAGGCCCACCCAATTTTAATAAACTTCTTATCAAGTTATCCCGTGCATTTAATTTATACCAGGAAATATAAGTTATACTCATGATGTGAGACTAAATTTGAGGAATAGGTATAAGATAATAAAAAAAATGAGGCTGGTTGAGACTCAAACTGCCAACCTGCTACATGTAAGAGTTGTATTTTTTCCACTATACCATCACTTTCTACATTTTATAAAGCACAGATTATTTTATATCACCTTAAATAAGGTATTTGTTAACTCCTTTTAATTACATCAAGAAGAAGAATTATTTAATAATTCTATAAATATAAGATTTAATATTTTAAAAACATGAGCCCGTGTCGCGAAGCCCGCCGTCGCCGGCCGAGTACTGTGGCGCGTGGCCATCAGGCCGGAGGCCCGTGCCTGTCGCTCGTATATATATATATACATACGAGTGACACACACGAGTGACAGGCACGGGACTTCGGCCTGATGGCCACGTGCCACAGTACCCGGGCGGCGACGGCGGGCTCCGCCCGCCCCCTGGGTTGATGTGGCACCTATTTTATAATTTAAATTTTTCTTTTAAATTTTAATATATTTTAATTTACATTTTAAATATATTATATATATTAATATTTTAATTTATGTTTTTAATATATTTTATATTTTTATTTTATACTTTAGAAAAATAAAAAAATTTCAGTCTCCACCGCCGGCGGCCTGACCGGAGACCCCCAGCAGGTTCGCCGGAGCAGGCGAACCTGCCGGCGACGCTCCGGCACCGCCCCGCCGGATTACCGCCGGCAGGTTCGCCTGCTCCCGACGAACCTGCTGGGGGTCTCCGGTCAGGCCGCCGGTGGTGGAAGAGACCGTGAAAATGAGTGGGGGGGGGGGGGGGGCGATTTCGGTGATCGTGTTTGAGGAGAGAGAAAGTTGTAGGTTTTTGGGGATTTTTTTATTTGCAAACCTAATCCGCTATTTGCAGTCCCAGATATAACAGTTCAGAAATAAAACAGTCAAATCCGATGACCCATATAATTAGTCTATTTTTGAACTCATTTTTATTGGTAGACACTGATACTTCTTTTTATAGTAGTAATATATATATATATAAACATTCCCAGCTATAGATTGCACCCCTCTTTATTATTGAAATTACAAAATCTACCCAGAATGTTACCGAACAAAATATTTATCTCTCCTAAAATTCACAATTCATAACAGTTATGCACAAAATATCTCCCTTGAAAATGTACTATGTGGGGTATTTTTGTGCATGGATGTTATGAAATATGAAATTCATGGGAGGTAAATGTTATGTTTTGTAACATTCATGGAATGTTTTTGTAATTTCAATAATAAGATGGGTGCACTATGTAATTTTTCAAACTTAGAAGGGAGGTCCCGGACCTCCCGATACTTCCCCTCGAATTTTGTGTAATTATAGCTTGCACCCCCTCTAACTTTCAAAATTACAATTACCTCCCATCAATATTTACATTTCATAGCATCCATGCACAAAAAGATTCCTTGAAGATTTACCCCAATGGGCTACTTTTGTGCATGAATGTTGATGCGACCAAGTTAAATTTATAGAAAAGACGGGGTGCGAGTAGCTAGGGGTGCATCTCTGATTGGATCGGTTCGGTTCCACTCAAAATCAATAACTGGCTCATATAGGTTCGGTTCTAAACTTTTGGAATCGGAACCGACCCACAGACCCAATGTATAGAACCGAATCCGAATTGTTTTGTTTGGTTCGGTTCTAGCTGTCTCAACATAATTACAAAATTGCTCTTCCAACACATCTTTATTTGTAATACAAGTACAAATGTCTCAAAATAATTGAATCATGACTCTATAATATTGAAGTCATATAAATACATGATTATAATAAATATTTTTTATATTATACGACTATATTCTTAATTATTTTCCCGTAGTTAGTTATACGAGTCAAAATATTTTCTTTAGATGTGATATTCGTTCTCAGGTCAGTTCTGGGTACACGGCCCTTGGAACCATACTCGAACCGAATATTTAGTTTTGGTATTATTGGAACCGTACTCGAACCAATCCTATTTGGAACCGACCCAAACCATTTAGTTCGGTTCTGGTCTGGTTTTCGGTTCTTTGGTTATTTTTGCACACTCGTACGAGTAGTTGATCACTCATAATCCCCACTAACTTGGTGGAGATCATGGAAGTAATCTCCGTGTGTGTGATCCGCGCACGAGATTCTGCTATGCATACAAACCACCCGCGGCTGGCCGAAATGACCAGACGTCAGGGGTGGCTACACCCCGCGACCGCCCTCCGCAGTTGCCTCCCGCAGCCGCAAGGGGCCCGCGGCTGCCTCCAGTGGCCGCACCTCACATCTCCCCCACTCGTTGCCCCCTCTAGCAACCACAAGGTCGCAGCCGCAAGGGGAGGTTGCACCTCGCGGCCTCCCCCCGCGGTCACGCCACGCGGTAGGACTAGCCGCCCGTCTTGCTTGCCGCAACCGGACATCCCGCCGGTTGCGGCTCCTTCTCTGGCGGTCGTCCGCCGCTAAGATGGCCGTCTGTCGAATTACGGGGGGCCCTTCCCGTCGTTCGATCATCTCAACACGATCGTCATCGTTCATTTTGTGGGTAACCGACATGATTAGTGAAGGAAATATTTTGTAAATAAATGATGATGTACATATATACAATATATTAATTAATATTCGACAGAAATTATATTAAATATGCCCTGCACCCAGTAATTTTGGTAGTTACAGTGTGCGGATAGCTGTATAACTACTATAACCACCACTTTGAGCCTATAAAAAGGCCAGCAGACTTCTCTCATTTCAACGTTTTCTTCTCTCAGTTTTCTTCTTTCTCAGGTCAGAGCTCTGTCGAAATCCTCTTACGAGCCACCACCTTCCGTCGAACCACACAAATTTATCCAAGTCCACAACGTTCCGAGGATGAAGAAGCTTCGACGGCCACTCCAAGAAGCCTCCTACGTGCGCTACATCCAGCAAATCACCGCCAATGAATCGTAACCTATCTCACAGCAGAATTGCACAGCTCGATTGCATGTAAGAGCGTTCGTCACTGCCAGTGAGCAGTGAAAACAAAGCTTCGTGTAAGGCGGTCTGTCGCTCACCATACGCGTTTGTATTCTCTCATCTCCAAGCTGTAACGAGAAGTAGCCTGTCGTACTCGATTCTATCAACAATTTGTAAACAGCTGCTGATAGTGGAGTTTGGCCGGCACCGAATCGGTCATGTGGTTTTCTACCAAGTTGAGGGATTTTTTCACGTTAAAATTGTTTAGTGTATTTTCTTATTTATTCTGTGACTGTTTGCACGCTCGACCGCTCCATGAGCTAAGACAACCTAGTTTATTCCAGTCTACCAGAAGCGTGGAGTTGGCCGCAACAAATGTTATGAAATGTTAAGGGAGATTTTTTAATTTCGAATGTTAGATGGGTGCAAGCTGTAATTATGGGTACTTTGAGTGGAGGTTCCGGTAAATAAACCTATATATATATATACGAGTATTTTCGCACGGGCTACGCCCATGCTCGATGCTCTCGGGCGGCCTTCAGCCGCATCCAGGCGGGCTTCGCCCGCCTCCGAACGGACTTCTCCTGTGCTCGATCCGTCGTTACGGGTTGCGCCCGCATCAAAGCGGGTTGCACCCACATCAAGACGAACAGTGCCCGCAATATATACATATGAGTACTCAAAATGACCGTAAAAAATATAAATCAATATTACAATTTTATTTTTTTAAAAAAATTACGTTTTGTCGTAAAAACATTAATTTCACGCAATTTTTCTCTTCCGACATATCTCTCCCTTTCTCTCTCCCTCTCTCTCTTTCTCTCTCCTCTCTCTTCCCAACTCTCTCCCCCCATCTCATGTTTTCTCTCGTGATCCAATGGCTCTTATTTGATCTATGATGTGCCTCCAAATTCCTATATTGCTTTATATAATAAGATATATATATATATATATATACACACACACACACTAGTGCCCGACACGGGGCTCCGCCCCTATGGCTACGCGCCACAGTACCGGGCCGTGACGGCGGGCTTCGTCCGCACCGGGCTGCGCTCCCGCCCCCCCCCCCCCCGCCCCGCCTAAGCAGGCGGGATTTAATCCCCCCGACGGGCCGCGCCCGGCCACCGCCCCCCGCCCCCGCCGGGCCGCTGGGATTTAATCCCAGTGGGATTAATCCCGCTGGGATTAAATCCAGCGGGAGTAAATGGATTTAATCCCAGCGGGATTAATCCCGCTGGGATTTAATCCAACAGGAGTAAATCCCGCACTTAGGCGGGATTTAATCTCGCCTAAGTAGGCGGGATTAAATCCCGCCTAAGTAGACGAGATTAAATCCCGCCTAGTGCGGGATTAAATCCAGCCTGAGATTGTATTAATTCCAGGCGGGATTTAGTCCCGCACCGCCATTTCGATTTTCCCTTTCTGGTATATATTGGTTCTTCTTGAAGAAGAAGTGCTGTTATGGTGGGCCTTAACCTGGCTATCTTTGGGCTAGGCTTGCAGTACATGCTGAGCAGGGGAATTTTAGGCTTGATTTTTGTTGAAGTTGGTGACCGGGCGGTCTGTCGGTCTGTCTTGGCGGGTTGGAGACCGCGCGGTCTGGCGGTTTCCCTTCAGCAGGTTGGTTGTTGTGCTGTTGCTGTTTGGTAGCCGGGCGGTCTGGCGGTTTGTGTCAGCCAACTTGGAGACCGGACGGCTTGTGCGGTTTGTTCTGTATAATCCGCTTAGTCCTGTAAATTTTTAGTCTCACATCTCTTATTTGTATTCTCTCATCTCTCCTTCATTCTATATAAGGGAGGTCATACCTTTGTAATAGATATCTTTTTTGGATAATAAAACTTTGAATTATTCAAAATTCGGCTTATTCTTTTGTCGTTTGTTCGCTACTCTAACATGGTATCAGAGGACTCGATCTACTCCTCCTGATTCTGTGCCTTACCTGTCCGCGGGGCTTGCTTTTTCCTTCTCGCGGCCTGTCCTCGTGGCTTGTTTCTTCCGCCTGCTTGCGCCCTGTTCGCGCGGCCTCTTCTCTCCTTGTCGTTGCCCTTTGTGTGCGCGACCTCTTTGTTTCTCCTTCTTCTTGCTGCGACCTGTTTGCCTCCCAGCGGACTTTTATCTATTCGCGTGGTGTCTATTTCTTCTGTTCGCGCGGGCTGATTTCTAGCCGCTCGACTTCTTTCCCTCTGCTTGCTTCTGCGGCTTGCTCGTGGTTTTTCTGGCCGCTGGTATCTATCATCGTGACCGCCGCAGATCTCTTTCTCCTAACCGCTGCACTTTCTCTCTGTTCGCGCGGGTTCTTCCTTGTTTCGGTGGCCTCTCTGCCTTTCTTCCCTTAGCCGCTCCTGCTTGTTAGTCGCCGCGACCTCCTGTTAAGTCGCGCGGCTTGTGCTTCCCTCTTCTTCCCCTTTGTCTTGCTCTGCACCTTGGTCGTGGCCCTTCTTGCCGCTGGTGTACTGTCACCGTGACCGCTGCAGTTTTTTATTCCTCCCTTCATGGCGTTCATATCCTCCTCAAAGCCGTTCGCCTCGGTGGTCACGTCTTCTGGTAGTGTCCACGTTGTTACTCAAGGAAAATGATTGATCGACACCGGTGCTACAAATCATATGACCGGCACTCTCTAGTGTTTTTTCTCTCCTAGAAACACATGATCGGTTGCCCCCGGTTATTCTCGCTGACGGCTCTTCATCATCAGTCCATGGGACGGGGATAGTTCATGTCACTCCGTCTCTTCACTTGGCGGATACTCTCTACATGCCCAAGTTCTCGTGCAACTTATTATCTGTTACCTCTATATGCATGCAATTATAGTGTTTCGTCACATTTACTTCTACTTCTTGCTCTTTTCAGGATCCGGCCTCCCAACAGACGATTGCTACTGGGACTGAGAGTGACGGCTTATACTTCCTGGACAACATTTCTGCTTTCTCCACCTTCTCCTCCACATCCACAGATCTTCTCCAATGGCATCTCCGCCTTGGTCATGCTCCTCCACGTCTTCTTCGTCAACTTCTGCCCCAACTTCCTCCACAAAGTCCTCCGCTCAACTGTGAGGCCTGTCAGCTTGGCAAGCATCACCGCTCCTCCTTCCCTCCAAAGCACGTTCGTGGATCTACCCATTCGTTTGATCTCATCCACTCTGATATTTGGGGTCCTTCTCCTACTCTTACCATTGGTCGCGGTAGTTCATATTTTGTCACATTCATTGATGATTTCTCTCGCTGTACGTGGGTGTATCTGTTAAAAGACCGCTCCGAATTATTCTCTGTATGGACGTCCTTCTATCTCATGATCAAAACTCAGTTTAATGTTTCTATCAAAGTTTTTCGATCTGATAATGTCAAATAATATATCAGTCATGACTTTTCTACATTCTGCATGCAAAATGGGATTATTCATCAAACTAGTTGTGTCTATACGTCACAACAGAATGGTGTGACAGAACGCAAAAACCGTCACCTCCTCGATGTCGCTCGCACCTTGATGACCCAGATGCATGTTCCTCGCTCCTATTGGGGCTATGCTGTTCTCCTTGCCTGCTACCTTATCAATCGCATTCCCTCCACGGTTCTCCACGGACAAACCCCATTCTCCATTCTGTATCCGGGCAGGGAGCCGTTTCCTCTCCCTCTCCAAATCTTTGGATGCACTGCCTTTGTGCATGCCCCTTCTGCCACCAGTGATAAGCTCTCCCCTCGCTCCACCAAATGTGTCTTTCTGGGGTACTCCACCACTCAGAAAGGCTATTGTTGCTTTGATCCCGTCCTTCGTAAGCAGTTCGTCTATGCTGACGTCACCTTCTTCGAGAATACCTCCTACTTCTCGGCTTACTCCTCTCCTCTTCTCACCGCTTCTGATTCTCATGTCATTCCCTCGTCTCCTACTATGATCTCCACCCCTACACCGTCTCCACCCACTCCTCTCCCTCCGCCTCTCTCTTTCCCTTCTCCGCCACCGTCTCCCTCATCTCCGCCACCGTCTCCCTCATCTCCACCGCCGTCGTTCTCTACTCCCGGGCCAGCTTTCTCTGCCACGGATGCTCCGGATGCCGAGGGACCCGCTGACCTGGATCTTCCTATAGCTCTTCTCAAAGGGGTGCAGACGTGTACCCTACACCCCCTTGCCGCTGTTGTTTCATATGATCGTCTTATCCCTTCTCGCAGGGCATTTGCACTGGCTATCTCTGCCACTGCCACACCCCGCTCCTACCAGGAGGCCCTTGCTATTCCTCATTGGAAGCTGGTCATGGATGAGGAAATGGCGACCCTAACTGAGCGGGGTACATGGACTCTTGTTCCTCCTCCCTTCGGCACTGATGTTGTTGGCTGTCGCTGGGTCTTTGTGGTCAAATTTGGCCCCGACGACACTGTGGATCGGTATAAGGCTTGCCTTGTTGCTAAGGGCTTTACTCAGACCTATAAGGTTGATTACTTTGACACCTTCTCCCCCGTGGCTCGTCTCAGCACTATCCGGGTCCTTCTCTCTGTGGCGGTAAATCGGGATTGGCCGATTTCCCAGTTGGATGTCAACAATGCCTTCCTTTATGGTGATCTTCAGGAGGTCGTCTACATGGAGCAACCTACTGGGTATGTTGCTCAGGGGGAGACACGAGTATGCCGGCTGAAGAAGGCAATCTATGGCCTCAAGCAGATCCCTCGAGCTTGGTTTGACAAGTTCAGCGGCATCGTGGCGGCCGTTGGTTTTGCGCGAAGCTCTGCCGATCACTCTCTATTTATTCGCAAAATCCCTTCGGGGCTGGTTGTTCTTGCTGTGTACGTCGATGATATTCTTCTCACTGGCGATGACCAGGACGGGGTAGCCCTGACAAAGCGACATCTTCGTCAACATCTGATCACGAAAAATATGGGCTCTCCAAAGTACTTTCTGGGAATCAAAATCTCTCGGAAGCCCAACTCCTTTGTTCTCTCTCAGCGTAAGTATGCCCTTGATCTTTTAAAAGAGGCAGGATTGACTGGAACAAAACCTGTCCGATGCCCCATGGCAACTGTAGAAGACAAAACCTGGACAGATGATTCGCCTCCTCTTTCAGATAGTTCACGGTACAGGCGTCTGGTTGGCAAGCTCATATATCTCACAGTGACCAGACCCGACATTTCCTATGTTGTGGGCAAGGTGAGTCAATTCATGCAAGCACCTAGGGAGTGTCATCTACAGTCCGCTTTGCGGATCTTGGAGTATGTCAAAGCACCGCCTGAGAAAGGATTACTTTTTCAGAAGAATGGTCATCTGAGGGTTGAAGCATACTCAGATGCAAGTTATGCTGATGACAAAGGGGATCGCAAGTCAACCTCAGGTTTTTGCACATTTGTTGGGGGAAATCTGGTGAGCTGGAAGAGCAAGAAGCAGTCTGTTGTCTCCAGGTCCAGTGCAGAAGCTGAGTATCGCAGTATGGCGTCGACCACTTGTGAGTTAAAATGGCTGCGGGCTCTCATGCTAGATTTAGGAGAGGTCTACAACCATCCTCTACCTATATTCTGTGATAACAAGGCTGTCATATACATCTCCAAAAATCCGGTCTTCCATGAAAGAACAAAGCACATTGAGGTCGACTGTCATTTCATTCGTGAAGAGATCTTAAAGGAACAAATTTGCAATCCCTTTGTCACTTCTGATAAAGAGCTGGCTGACATCTTCACCAAGCCAGTTTCCGCCTCGTTTCTTCATATTTGTGACAAGCTGGGCATGATCGATATATATGCTCCAGCTTGAGGGGGAGTGTGGAAGTTGGTGACCGAGCGGTCTGTCGGTCTGTCTTGGCGGGTTGGAGACCGCGTGGTCTGGCGGTTTCCCTTCAGCAGGTTGGTTGCTGTGCTGTTGCTGTTTGGTAGCCGGACGGTCTGGCGGTTTGTCTCAGCCGGCTTGGAGACCGGACGACTTGTGCGGTTTGTTCTGTATAGTCCGCTTAGTCCTGTAAATTTTTAGTCTCACATCTCTTATTTGTATTCTTTCATCTCTCCTCCATTCTATATAAGAGAGGACATACCTTTGTAATAGATATCTTTTTTGGATAATAAAACTTTGAATTATTCAAAATTCGGCTTGTTCTTTTGTCGTTTGTTCGTTACTCTAACAATTTTGTAGCCCGCATATTGGACTGGGCTGGCGGGTTGTAGGGTGCCCTATAAAATATGTAGATTTGAGATGTCCTATCCTAGGTTTAGGAGACCTACGAAAAAATATGAATGACCATGATTCATTGTTGTGATCGGATGGTTGCGATGAAATGTATGGTTTATATTCAACGGTCATGATCTGATTTCGATACTTCATTATAATAGATAAAGATAAAAGATAAAGATAAATATATATATATATATATATATAGACACAAGCATCTTCGAACGGGCTCCGCCCGTTCTCAATGCGTCGCTGCAGGCTTCGCCCGCAACCAAGCTGGCTTTGCCCGCTTGGCGTGCTCCCCCCCCCCCCCCCCGACGTGCTCCGCCCGCCCCCCCCCCCCCCACCCGGCGGGCTAGCCCCCCCCCCACCCCACCCGGCGGGCTCCGCCCCCCCCCCACCCGACGGGCCTCCACTCGCCCCTCCCCCCGGCGGGCTCCGCCCGCGCCCCCGGTCGGAGGTGGCCCTGCCCGCTCGCCGCCGGACAACCCCCGACGGGTTCGCCGGTGGGCATCAAGCACGCCGTCGGCGGCTCCGCCGGCGGCGACGGGGGTGAGGCGTGAGGGGCGGGAGGTGGAAAACGCGTTATCGGGAATTTTTCTCCTGTGAACATTGTTCCGAAAAATTATTTGGATATTTGTAGACCTCCTGCTTTGAATCCAACGACCCGTGTTTGATGGAGCTTGATCGGACGGTCCAGATGAGTTTCATGGTGTGCTTTGAGATATGCATATTGTATTATATAATATATATCCCCGACAACAAATTGTGATAGTATCCGACTACGACAGTGCACGGGGTCCCTCGGTGCTCTGCATGACAGTATTCTGGTCACGACATTGCCCATATGCGACGACGCTTTCACCGCTCGCAAACCCACAATCTCTATACTCCGCCCATCGCTCGTTTTTGTCGTGTGCTTGGGGGTTTGCGAGTGGCAAAGACGCACACACACACATTCACGCACACGCGCACGCACGTGCCCGACGGATTCCCCGGCGAACCCGCCAGAGGTTGTCCGACATCAGGCTGGCAGGGCCACCGCTGGCGGTGGCCCTGCCCGCCCGCTGCAGGCCAACCCCCGAAGGGTTCGTCGGGCACCAGCGAATCCGCTAGTGGGGGTCGGGCAGGTCACGGGTGACCTCGCTAGTGGCGGCGTACGCTTCACAGGCAGGCGACAAGGGAGAGGTGGGAGAGGGTGGCAGGATGCAGGCGAGAGGAACAAGAATATTATTCTTAAAAACTTGGGACTAAAGGTTTGTTGGGGATGACTCTCATTTTATAGAAATTGAGTGTGCACATACCCGCACACCCATGATCTCCATCTAAAAGAGAGTGGGATCTTGATATCGACCGCGCGCGCGATCATCGCGCCCTATCCCAATAGTTATTCTTCCCATCAATAAAATAATTTTATTATTTTGAATGAGTGACAGTACACGAGGGGCCTCCGTGCCACGCGCAACAGTACCTCTCTTGCGGCGAGCTTCGCCCGCGCCCGACGGATTCCCCCGTTTTTTTTAAATAATTTTATTTTTGTAAGTTTTAAATTTTTATCAAACAGTCATCACACAATTGTTTTGGCATACAGTACAGCCTGTTTCTCTATTCACGCACGCACCCACGCACACACTGACACACACATGGCCCCTTGCACGACGACGCTTTCGCTGCTCGCAAACCCCCAATCGCTATACTCCGCCAATCGCTATAGTGATTGGATTTTACATATGAGAGCTCATTTTAAAAAATAAAATTAAAAAAATGAATATTTTTTAATAAAGAGTTCAGAAAGTGAATATTTAAGCAAAGACATGTTTTTACTATACAGAGAGTATTCTTTGTGAATAGAGAGTATTCTTTGTTAATAGAGAGTTTTCTTTGTTAATCCTCCATTTAAATGTGGGGTAAGAGGGGGAGGAAAGTACAATGGTGCACTTTACGATAAAGTGCGAGCATCCAATGATCTATGCGGATGTTCACACATTCAAAGTGGGCATATCTCAAATCGCTTTAAGCTATGTGTGGGCACTGACGCAGACCGTTGGATGCCCACTACTTTTGGTAAAATGCTGGGCTTTGAATTTTTAGTTTTGGCCTTTGGCTTGCATATTTTGAATTGTTTCTTGTCCTTTTGGTCAATCCAAACGGCAGTTATGACTTGGCGATGGTTAAGGCTCCATTTGGTTCGGGTGTGGTGGGTCGATCCGTCGGCTGGAAACGGAGTGTTCGAATTGGAGGGGGAGGTGGCTGCTCCAAACGGAGCTTTTTGGGGCGTTTCTCAAGGCGGGCGGGTGGAAACGGAGCAAACGCCGCCGGAGGTTTATTTGTTTACCCTTCTTCCGGTGACGTTTGCCCAAAACGAAGTAGCAAAATGTCCAAACAAATATAGCCTAATTCAAATACATGGACAAAAGATAATGTGATTCGGAAGATTTCGCGTCTTTTTGAAATACGCCTTGTACATGCAATATCAGGAAAAGTGTTCAACACGAAAGTTGAAGATATCGATGAGATCTACAACTTTTGTGTTGATCACTTTTCCTAAAAATGCATGTACAAGTCGTACTTTGAAAATATGCTCAGGTTTTGCGTCTTTTCGAAATACGTCTTGTACATGCAATCTCAGGAAAAGTGTTCAACATGAAAGTTGTATATCTCGTCGATATCTACAACTTTCGTATTGAACACTTTTCCTGAGATTGCATGTACAAGGCGCATTTCGAAAAGACGCGAATAATTGAGAGATTTTGGGGTGCGACTAGCCAATTACGGGTTGCGGTTAACAATCACCTTTTTTTTAACTCTTGCACATTTATCAAACGTACAATGCATGGCTAGATTTTGAAACTTGAATGCTCCAGAACACTATAAAAGCACAGAACGTCTAGACTTTCACTGAATGAAGCAAAAATAAAAGGAGAAGGAAAACTTAACAGTATGAGTAGAGCTCGACAAAACATCTAATGTGTAATCGTATCTAAAAAAAAACTAATATATAGTATCTGGGAAATAGAAGAAATTAATCTACGTAACATTTGAAGCGCCCCATGATCAACTATTACTCAAGTCACATCCCTCATGATCTCAATATAAAACTCAATGAGGATTTCTTGAAAGGTTAAATAAATTAACATTAATTAAGTTTTGATGGGGATATGATCCCATTTATAATAGAGATGAGGTGCACATAGTCACATCCCTCATGATCTCCACTCAAAAGAAATGGGATCATAGGTTTGACCACACACACGATCACCATGCCCGATCCCCCGCTCGTCAATCCCATCTCGCACGGAGGTTAAACCTCTGCGGGTGTCTCCCCGCCGGCAGCCACTCTTTCCCGGCCGCCGGAGTGCGGCCAAGAGGCGGCCCGAGCCAGCCGTCCCTCCTCGGCCGCCGGCGTGCGGTCAAAAGGAGCGGCCGCCGGCCGCCCCCTTTCTCGACCGTCGTCGTGCAGCCCAGGGAGCGACTGCCTGCCGCCTCCTTGCTCGGCCGCCCGCCGCCAGGTAACCACCCACTAACCGCCAGGTTAGTGTGGGGAAATATTATCATTAATTTAAGTGGCCTATAAATAGCAAAATTAATGTGCCCCTAAACTATCGTAAAAATGTTCATGAGGGTGGTTACGGTGTGCAGATAGTCGTGTAACCACCATAACCATCTCCTGAAGGCTATAAAATGAACCACATGTCTCCTCATTTCTCATCTTAACCATCCTCATTTCTCATCCGCCGCACTTCCAACAACTCGTCTAAGTCCGCAAGAGAGCAAGTCCCCTATCCACCAAGTGCGCGGCCAAACGCACCCTAGCCTAACCACCGCCGCACACAATTGACGATCGGCATCGTCATTCTTCCGGCATTGTCAACTGCTCGCCGTCAATCAAAGAAGCCCGCATGCTACATCGCATGTAGCGGCCTATCGCCCACCGAGTCTCAAGTGTTCTCCCCCTCTCTCACCTCCAAAAGTGTAACGAGGAGCGGTCTGTCACCCTCGATTCGTCAAGCAGATTGTAACCGCAAACAAAATGGTGCAATTTGACCATCGCTAACCCGGTCACGTGGTTTTTTTATCCAATTTAGGGGGTTTTTCACACTAAAATCCTCGTGTTTATTGAAGGTGTTGCTCGAAGCATCCGGATGGGGATCAAAGTGGAATACCCTACCCGTTGCCCCTAGGCGGGTATAAATAGACAAAACCCTTAGGAGTTACTACGGGTATGGGTTAACCGTGTACCCTAACTAACCCGTTAAGCCTCCGAACCCGTTATTAGTCCAAATATACACTAACAATCTCCTCCTATATTTGTGACAAATAACGTGTACGTTTTGGAGTGCAGAAAGTGGAGAATATCAAAAATAAATTTCCGATTTTACACATTTTCATAAGAGTTAGCACAGTTTTTAAAAAAAACACAAACATGAGTCTCAAAACAATAACATAATATATCCAGCAAATAGAAGTGCTACTCAATAATAAAAAGTCTGGAAAACAAAAATGACTATAGATAAACGTGTAACAATTCTACTCGGAGAGTAGATCATCATCATCTATGTCAAAATCCACTTTCTCTCCTCCCTCTTCACCAGTGCCTGCAAGGAATTTCATGAGTCAGACTCTATGAATTCATAAACATATGCAGTGACATATCAAAGTAAACTAGCTCTACCTAAATGAGCTTAGCACTTGTAGCAGTAGTGAAGTAACACTGTCAGCATCTCTATCCAGTCTAGCTAGGACCAGTCAAGTTTTGATTTTAATAGATCAAACGTTGTTATCTTACGCATTAGTGACCACTATGTACCTCATCATATGATTTGGCACACCGTTATTTGCAACATTATCAAATGTGGAATAATGTGCTATGATCACTAAAGTTAGATTAACACATACAACGACTTTCTATTCCCAGTTGAATAATTCTCAAATCAGCTTACAACGAGAAAGATGTTAAGTCATCAGGTGTGGAATGACTAGCATCTAACCATCTTGAGCTTTCATCAAGAAATTATTTGGGGTTTTCAGTCTGTTATTAGATGTTTGAATGTTGCGACTATAGGTTCTTACTATGAAAATATAACATAGGAGGAAGTTTCATATTTCTATGAACTTTAATCTCATCTCCCCCGATGTTTTAATGGTGAGAACTCTATTTAAGCCCTTTGTTAAGGCGTCTGCAACATTATCTTTTGACCTCACATCAACGAGGTTCACAATCCCTTGACTCGTAAGGGAGGTCAACCAGGCTTGTTTCATCCTGAGTTGCCTTCTTTTGCTATTGAACAAAGTGTTCGTAGCAATCGTTTTTGTAGCCTGATTGTCGCAGTAAAGTGCAACAGAACTCAACTTCAGGCTTGATAGTGGAATGTCCATCACCAAATCTCTTATCCACTCTGCTTCTTCTCCTGCTGAAGCTAGAGCGTAGAGTTCGGATTCCATAGAAGACAATGCAATACATGATTGTCTCTTGGACTTCCAGGCTACAGCTGCTCCTCCTAGTGTGAATATAAATCCACTAGTGGACTTGCTGTCGTTTAATTCTGAGTACTATGATGCATCAGAATATCCTTCCAACACTGGAGGATGACCATGATAACATAAAGCATACTTTTGAGTGTGCTTTAGGTATCGCATCAGCCTATCGAGGGCATCCCAATAGTCTTGGCTAGGATTACTAGTGAATCTGCTTAACATGCCGACCGTAAAGGCTATGTCAGGTCTTGTGCAGACCATAGCATACATGAGACTACCAATCAGTTTAGCATAATCTGACTGTCTAACCGCAGCTCCATCATTGGGCTTCAAGCGATTATTATAATCATAAGGTGTCTCCACTGCTCTACGTTCACTGTATCCCCACGTGTCCAACAAGGACTTTATGTAGTGGCTTTGACTTAGGGAAATGTCATTTTTCCCAAAGCTCACTTGCATGTCTAGTATAGTCTCAGCTACACCTAGGTCTTTAATGCTAAACGTCCGCATTAGTTCTGACTTAACGTCATCCACTACGGATTGATCAGAACCAAGAATCAGCATATCATCCACATACAAGCATATTATAGCGACTGTGTTCGACCTATGACGTATGTAAAGACATTTGTCCGAGAGACTCGACATGAATCCCATGTTCCTTACACTATAGTCAAACTTCTCATGCCATAATTTTGGTGCTTGTTTAAGTCCGTATAGCGATTTGATCAACTTACAGACCTTACTTTTGTGACCGTGTACTATGAAACCTTCAGGTTGGCTCATGTATATCTCTTCGGTCAGATCACCGTTCAAAAACACAGTCTTTACATCCATTTGATGAACAATAAAGTTCTCAATAGACGCAATAACAAGGAGTATCTTAATGGTTGCTAAGTGACACACTGGTGAATATACATCAAAGTAATCCACCCCACTAACTTGTGTGAAACCTTTAGCCACTAGGCGTGCTTTATACTTAGCTACGCTACCATCAGAGTTGAGCTTCTTTTTCAGAACCCACTTACACCCTATAGTCTTAGCCCCTTTTGGCTTATCAACCAACGTCCAGGTGTTGTTCTGAAGGAAAGAGTTCATCTCTTCATCAATGGCCTCTTTCCAGAGTAGGGAATCCCTTGATCTCATCGCGTCCTTATAGGTGGATGGATCAGCCTCAACGTGGTAAGTGACAAAATCACTACCGAAGGTTCTGGGAGTTCTCTCTCTTATCGAAGTCCTTCTAGACTCTAGGACATTAGTGTCTACCGGGACTGAATAGGAGGTGCTCGGTACTGATTCAGGTTCTTCCTCAGTAATAGTTGCTTGCATATCTGGGATTGTCAGGTTCTTATCCTTAAGGAACTTATCCTCAAAGAACACAGCATCCCTAGATTCAATAATTATATTATTAGACAGGTCTAAGAATCTATCTGCAGCACTATCTTCAGCACAACCTAAGTAGACACACGTGTTAGTCCTAGGTCCAAGTTTAGACCGTCTAGGGTCAGAGACCCTGACATAGGCTATGCAGCCCCAGGTCTTAAGTTTAGTCAATGTCGGGGGTCTCTTAAACCAAAGCTCATAGGGTGTGACGTCTAACTTAGCATGAGGTACTTTGTTCAGAATGTTATTTGCAGTTAAAACTGCTTCTCCCCAATAGGCAGTAGGCATGCCAGCAGTGAGCAACATAGAGTTCAACATCTCTGTTAACGTTCTATTTTTCCGCTCGGCTATACCATTCGATTGGGGTGAGTAAGGAGCAGTGGTTTCTGCTATGATCCCTTGAGAGGCAAGGAAACCCCGGAACTCACTGGACATGTATTCTCCTCCTCTATCACTTCTAAACCTCTTAATTCTCATGTCTAGTTGGTTCTCTACCCTGGTTTTGAAAAGACAAAACTTTTCAAACGCTTCATCTTTAGTTTTAAGAAGATAGATGTGACAGAACCTAGAGCAGTCATCTATAAACGTGATCATATACTTCCTTCCTCCTCTGGTGACAAAACTTTTAAAGTCACATATGTCGGAATGTATAAGCTCTAGAGGTGTTGTGCTCCTAGTAACCGCACTAAAAGGTTTCCTAGTGATCTTAGTCTGAGCACACACATCACATTTCTCAGGCTGTGACTTAGTGTCTAATGTGATCTGATGAGTTCTAGCTATTTGGAACATTTTCCTATAATTCACGTGTCCTAGTCTCTCATGTAGAGTCTTAGGGCTAACTAAGTTTGTTTGAACTTGTTGAACTATTTCGTTTGCTAGACTTAGTCGGTACATCCTATTTTGGACGTATGCACATCCAAAATAGTGTGAGTTAACTGACAGTGTTACTCTACCGCTAGAAAAAGTAAATGACATACCAGCATCACATAAAAGACTAATAGACACTAAGTTAGCAGCTAGTGAAGGAATAAATTTGACACGCTTTAAAATTAAAGACTTACCTGAGGACAGCAGCAATGTTGCATTCCCCACCTTCAGTACGTCAGCTGTGTCGCCATTGGCCACCGTCACAGACTCTTTCACAGTAGTGAGACCTGTCATAAGAGCAGAATTGTTGCAAACGTGGCACGTCGCCCCCGAATCCAAGTACCACTCCGTGCTGGCCGTAGCGTTTCCGACCATTGCAACAAAGTCGGAAGGCTCAGCTTGGCTAACCATATTGGCTTGGTTGCCATCCTGTGGTGCTTTGGTTCTTTCCCTTTTAGGGAGCCTGCAATCAGATGCGCTGTGTCCCCACTTGTTGCAGTTAAAACACTTGCCCTTGAATTTTTTATAGCGTTTGTTAGGGCCTGCAACTTGGGAGCTACCATGAGAGGGTCTGGTCCTCTTAGGGTTTGACACGCGTTTAGAACTAAGAAGCATGTTAGCTGCAGCCTTCTGCTTGCTAACAGTTTCTAAAGCGTGTCGAATCCTATTTTCATCCTCAATGCGAATAAATCGCTTGAGGTCATTAAGACCGACCTGCATCTTCTTGCGGTACATTTCAGTTTTAAAGTTGAACCACGTAGAGGGCTGTTTAAAAATAATCGTGCCAGCAACAAAGCTGTCTGGCAGGGAAATGTTCTCACTATGTAAAGAATCTACTATAGCTTCAAAATCTGATACCTGAGGGAGAATCGCATTCTCCTCGTCGAACATGAAGGAGTGGAATTTGTCCACCAGGTGTGCCTTGGACAGATCCTCCTCTTGCCTGAAGTGCTCCTCCAGTGCCTCCCAGATTTCCTTGGCGGTCTTCATTTTGATATTCTTCACTTTCTGCACTCCGAAACGTACACGTTATTTGTCACAAATATAGGAGGAGATTGTTAGTGTATATTTGGACTAATAATGGGTTCAGAGGCTTAACGGGTTAGTTAGGGTACACGGTTAACCCATACCCGTAGTAACTCCTAAGGGTTTTGTCTATTTATACCCGCCTAGGGGCAACGGGTAGGGTATTCCACTTTGATCCTCATCCGGATGCTTCGAGCAACACCTTCATTTATTTCATCCAACATTCAGTGACTGCGTGCGCACTAGACCGTTCCAAGAGTTAAGACGGTTCAGATTTTTCCGCTCCAATCGAGACGTCAAGTCAGACCGCAATAAGTTTCTAACTCATGCCTCGTCATTGCATGAATATTGAGGGCACTTGAATAAATTCAGTGATTATGAAGCACATCTCACTAACATCTACCATTCATATAATAATAATAATAATAATCTTGTAGCATGCATTGACATAAAAGCGCTCGCATGAGCGAGATCTATGTCAATGCTAAACGCGAGAGAGGCTACGATCCACGAGCATCGCAATGATCTAGGGTTTTTGCAATGCGCGGGGCTTGATTATCCGCCCCTCTGATTGATTGGTTAACATAAATATCTTCAATCAAGAAATGCTTTGGCCTAACATGGAGCTAAGCTCATTACGTTCAGAGCCGGTTTCGCACGGCGGTGGCGATCATGAACACACTCGACCTTGCCTAAGGAACTCCCTCCAATTTTATGTTTAAAACAATTTTTTCGATCTGCAATCATAAATATTGTCATGTCAAGCACCTATTCATGACCGGGGTTTTTTTTGTCAAAATTCATCGGAGCAAAAACATTGTGTCAAACGGACGACGGTTCATAACCCCACGTTCGCAACTGCCGTCGCTGTGCCAAACAGACTCGCAGGCGTTTATGAACGTCGATTCGTAAGCAGCACATTCATGATCGTCACGGGCGTGCCGAATGCAACCAGTGTCACATTGACCCGTGGATTGTTTATCATGAACTTTAAGCTTTTAGAATGAAAATAGATCTGAGCAGTTGTATTATAAGGAAAAAAGTTATCCCCGTATGATATGCTTTCTCCGCACAACAAATTTTTTTTTTGTACCCGCGGATATCTAGAGGAAGGTGCACCCGTCCATTACGAGCCGGCCGATCTGTCACGAGGATTGGAGAAGCCGATTTCATTATTCCACGAAGGCTTATAAAAATAGTTGATTGTTAACCGCAACCCATTATTTTGCGAGTCGCACCCCAAAATCTCCCAATTTTTTGCGCCTTTTCGAAATACTCCTTGTACATGCAATATCAAGAAAAGTGTTCAACACGAAAGTTGTAGATATCGACGAGATCTACAACTTTTGTGTTAATCACCTTTCCTAAAAATGCATGTACTAGGCGTACTTTGGAAATATGTTCAGGTTTTGCGCCTTTTCGAAATACGCCTTGTACATGCAATTTCAGGAAAAGTGTTCAACACGAAAGTTGTAGATATCGTCGATATATACAACTTTCGTGTTGAACACTTTTCCTGAAATTGCATGTACAAGACGTATTTCGAAAAAGACGTGAAAAATTGGGAGATTTGGGAGTGCGACTAGCCAATTATGAGTTGCGGTTAACAATCACCTAAAAATATTATCTCTCGTAGCCTTCTCCTTCTAAGAACATACTCTCTCTCTTACTTTACTCCTCTACCAACATCATGCAGATACCTCCAAATTTCTCTCTCTCTCTCTCTCGACACAATCACGCGCATGAATGCGCGAGTGATAGGGACGGGGCTCCGCTCCTACGTCCAATTGTGATAGTACCTCGATCACAACAATGCACGGGGAGGACCCTCAATGTCCCCCACCGCGCGACAGAGTTGGCCACGACATTTCGCCGGTGTGACGGCGCTCTTGCCGCTCGCAAACCCCCAATCACTATTGTTCCAGGTCACCCGATTTTTCCCCGGTCAGGAGAACAGAACCGTCTTAACTTGGAGTTGGACCGGGGTGCAAGCAGTCATTGAAAAACAGCAGCAAATTACAAGAGGTTTTTTTTAACGTGAAAAATCCGGAAAGGGTGAAAAAACACGCGGCGGGATCTATGACGGGTCAAAATCCACTATTTCGTTGAGTTTACAAGACCTGAGATTTTTCTCGAAGGGTGACCAGCCACCTCTCAGTTACAAAGCTTTGAATACAGGAACATAAGAAAATAAACTAAGTTCATGATGCTCTGACAAGAGCATCCAATAGAGCGTTCTATTGCACCTTCCTCTGAAGCAGAAAATTGGTCAAGTCCTTGTTGCGTCAGCGCCGAGCAGGCTAGAGAGGGAGCGAGTCAAATTCCGAGTGAAGGAACAATCTAAGTCTCACGTGCTCGTCAGAAAACCTCGGAGCTCTCTAGCTTCTGGAGTTGCTTGTCTTCCAATGAGGGTTTGAGGGCCTATTTACATTTTTCTGGAAGGACATTGCGGTAATTGCATTGGGCTGCCTTGGGATGGTTGCCCCAATGCGAGCTCGCATTAGATTGGTTAATTTGGTGATCTTGTCTTGCAAAATATCTTCGAGGAGTCCCAGACAGGCGAATCGTTCAATTTCTGCCTTCAGTCGCGTGCAACTCTCCGTATTGTGTCTGCGTCCTTAGCGGTAATTGCAGTACTTGAACTGGTCCCCTGAGTTTGGAGCAAGAGTCCTTGGCCTCTGAAGAGAGGGATGATCACGGATGGAGAGCGATACTTTCGTTCACAATGTATTGAGGGGAGCAAAAGTTTGATTTTGGCGGTGCCCCCAGCTTGGCGGGAGTCGTTGCGATGCTCGTTGCTCCCCTTGGGATTTGGAAGCGACTCCTGATTCATTTTTTTTTCGGTCTTTTTTTGAACTGTATCCAATGTGCCTATATTGTCTCGTCTGTCGCGATTTGAGTCTTGACTTGGTGGACGAGGTCAAGGTAGTTGGACACCGTTCTTTCATCATCATGAAGTAGAATCTTCTTGGTTGGAGTCCCCCGGGAAAATACCGTATAGGAGCTCGGGATTGACTCTAGAAATTGGTTGTGCCTCCATGGTGCAGTGACGAAAGTAATCCTTGAGCGATTCTCCCTCGATCTATCTAATCCCTGAGAGGTGTGATAGGTCTCGAACGATTTGCCGGTTGGAAACGAATTGATCCATGAAAAGCTGGGTACGCTCTGCAAAGTTCTTGATTTCTCCCTCTTTTAGAGAATGGAACCAAGTGCAAACTTCTCCTTTCAGTTTTGCCAGGAATAATTGTCACAGGAGCGGGTTTGGGGCGTTGTACATGCGCATGATGACTTTAAAGTGTCTGACATGCTCCAGAGGGTCGTCTAACCCATCAAATGTCTCGAAGTCACGGAGTTGGATCCCAGGTGGAGCAGGATATGCCATGACCGACGGAGCTAGTGAGGAGATGTGGTGGACGGGACATCCTATATTTGCCTCTTAGTGCTCCCCCGTATCTATATTCCCCCTTGATTATGTGCCTCACTTCCTCGTAAGTGGGTCTTCTATCGTCTAGAGCGGCGACCTCCTTTATTGCACAAACGTTGTCTTGCGCGTGCTCGGAAAGCCCATCGGCAATGCGAGGTGTGTGGAGCTATTAACGCCAGACGACTCGTTTGCGATGAGATCCTTAGAGCGGGTAGTGTCTTCATGCATTATCTGATTTTGGATTAGCGGTGGCTAACCTCCTGGAGTGATATCCGCGCCGGGGGTGTGATGATCCCTTAAGTCTATTAGCAAGGTGAGCATCTTTGCATGGCCCACCTTCAACTGGCATCCGTGTTCTACCCTTGGTGCTTGGGATGCAGTGATAGTGGATACTCTCTGAAGTGAGGTGTTGCATGTGTGCGAGTTGGTAGGGGCTAGATTGGTGTGCTCCTCTAATGTTGCATCACTGACACTTTGTGCGCTTCTCTTTGCCATTGTTGTCGGTTGGGTGTGCATGTGCGCTGCAAGCGTTGTTTTCATGGTGTTGTTGCAGAGTTTGTGAACACTTTCCCACAGACGACGCAAACTGTTGCGGGTCAACCATTTTTCCCCGATCCGGAGAATCAGACCTTTTTAGCACGGAGCTGGACCGGGCGAGCAAACAGTCAATGTAAACTTACAGTAAATGACAGGTGGTTTTTTTCACAGGGAAAACCCGGAAATGGTGAAAAATCACGTAGTCGGATTTGTGTCTGGCCAAAATCCACTATTTTGTCTAGTTTTCAAGAGTTGAGAGTTTTCTCAGAGGGTGATAGACCGCATCTCCGTTACAAATGCTTTGAGTACAGGAACAGAAGGAAGTATACTAAGTTCATGATGCTCTGATGAGTGTCCAATAGAGCATTCTGCTGCAGCTTTTTCTAGAGCGGAAAATTGGTTACGCCCTTCTGGTGTTGAGCGTTGAGCGCCAATTGAGAGAGAGGGAGGGAGGGAGGGGGGAGGGCAGGGAGAGAGAGAGCAGAGCGAATTCCGAGCGGAGGAATGATCTAAGTACACCCCCGTCTTCGTCAGAAAACCTCAAAGTTCTCTCTAGCTCCTGTAGTTGCTTGTCTTCAAATGAGGGCCTGAGGCATATTTCTGATTTTTTGGAGGGACATGTTGGTAATTGCGTTGATGCGGATTTTGTGCTGACGAATGATGTCTACTCATTATGGTCTCCTGAATCATCAATTTTCAGGAAATGACGGGCATGCCCTCGGGCGGCCCGGGCAGGTTGCCCGGCAACGGACGAAGATCAGTGGCAGCAGAGGCGGCGACGGAGATGGTTGGCGGCGGCTGGAGGCCTCTGACATGCGATACACGCGTGTGCACGGGGGGGGGGGGGGGGGGGGGGTGGGCTAGCCGCTATCACGGGGGTGCGCCACCGGGTGTGTGCTTGCCGCGTGTGCACTTTGTTCTCGATCAAAATCTTTTTGATTTGACTCAAAAAATTCATGCTAAACCTCGTCAACTATGATTTGCCAATCACTCATTTTTTTCTTGTACATAACAGTTTGCGAACAATGAAGCTAAAATAATTTATTGTAAGTAATAGATTTTGTGTATATGAAATCACTTTGTTTTAAAATTTAAAAAACACATAAATTAATCATATTGAAATTTTTTTGTAATAAAAAAATGATAAAATAGAAATTAAAAGTATTTAACCAAACATTTATTTATTTATTTTATGCAACAAACATATATCTATACTTCTGTACTATTCTATAAGTAAGAAACACCCTTTGGTGCAACATTGGGCTTTTCAATTTTGCCCTTGCACCAAAGGGTGATTCACCCTTATGCCGTGGAAATTGCGGCTGGGCCGGGCGGGTTGGTGCTGGCTTCGCGCGGGTGGGCGGGCGAAGCCCGACCCGGTGGGCTGGGCCAGCTTCGGGCGGGTGGGCGGGCGAAGCCCGTCGTGGGCGGCTGGGTACTGTCGCGCTTGGCCGTAGGGACGGAGCCCCGTATCGGACACTTGTAAATACTTAATGACAAAATAATAATTTGACCAGTGCATAAAGTTCTTCCAGTTTTGTCATCATGTGGCGTGATGACTGGGTTTTTGTCTCCATATAAAATATTTTCTAAAAAATATATTAATTCTCATTTAATTTCCCCACAAACAGCCACTACCTTAACTATATATCTATACTGTGTTAAAAATAAGTATTGTTTTATGTTATATGACAATATAAATAAGACATTAAACAAACAGATAAAAAAACCGTCATTCATTTCTATCCCTATCGCATCCGCTCCTCTCATCCCGCGACAAATGCCGCATCTGTGAAAAATGTTGCACCCGCGAAAAATGCCGCACCCGCACAAATGACGCCCCCGCGACAAATTTCACCGCCCACGACAAATGTCGCCGCCGCGACCAATGTCTCCCCCACGACCAATGTCGCCCCCACGACATATGTCGCACCCACGACATATGTCGCACCCACGACATATGTCGCACCCACGACATGTCGCAACCACCACATATGTCGCACGCACGACATATGTCGCACCCACGACATATGACACACCCACAACATATGTCGCACTCACGACAAATGCCCCCCGCGCCGAAGGTCGAGTGTCTGACACGGGGTTCCGCCCCTATGGCCAAGAGCGACAGTACCCTGCCAGCGAGGATGGGCTTCTCTCCCCCCCTCCCCGGCTCCTCCCCTATGACCAAGCGCGACAGTACCCTGCCAACGACAGTCTCTCCGCCCCCAGTCACCTTCTCTCGGGCTTACAGAATTCACACGACGGGTGTCCCTCCGCTCGCCATTCTCAAATATCCATATTCGTACTACTTAACCAAAATTGCATTTATTCCGATACTTTGTCATTTGTAGTCCACTCTTCATCATCATTTCTCTCACTCTTCCTTTCTCTCTTGTTTTAATTCCTCTCTCCCTCCCTTTCTTTTCTTCCTTTACCTCTTCTCTCTTTTTCCCTCTCTCCCCTTTTCTTCTCCTCACCTTATTTTTCTTTCTCTTCCCTCCCCCTCCCCCCTTTCTCCCCTCATACTGGAGTGGAACTCGGCGCTCCCCACCCTCCCACCAATTTTATTTCTCACTCTATCCTCCTCCGAAAGTGAAAACCCTATCCTCCTCCGAGTCCTCTCTGCGTGCTTTGAAGGCGAGCAACCAGTGATATCGTGCTCTCTCTGATGAAGATCCGCTCGTACCACTCCTCGCTTCCCATTTCAGACGGCGCATTCGCAAACCCAGCTCGGCAAGCGGCCAGCCCGGTTGCCACTGGGAGAATGTCTAAAGGCAGGACGAAGGCGATGGCGAGCTGAGGTCTCGACATTCACTGGCGAAAGCAAGAGGAGGCGGCCTTCGTCGGTACATTTCCACCCCCTTAAAATTATACTTGAGAATTTTTTAACAATTGCAGTGTTGAAGTTGGTGATCGGGCGGTCTGGCGGTCTGTCTTGACGGGTTGAAGACCGCGCGGTCTGGCGGTTTCCCTTCAGTGGTTTGGTTGCTGTGTTGTTGCTGTCTGGAGTCCGAGCGGTCTAGCGGCTTGCCTCTGGAGACTTGGAGACCGGTCGGTCTAGCGGTCTCCCATGGTGATCTCTCTCTCTCTCTGGTGGTAGCCGAGCGGTTAGCCCTTCTGTCTAACCGCACGGCTTGTGCGAATTGTTCTGTATAAGTCCGCTTAGTCATGTAAATTTTTAGTCTCACATCTTTTATTTATATTCTCTCATCTCTCCTCCATTCTATATAATGGAGGTCATACTTTTGTAATAGATACCTTTTTCAGATAATAAAGTTTCTGTTAAACCACTTCCGGTTTATTTTGGTTCGTTTCTAACATGGTATCAGAGGAAACGATCTTTTTCTCCTGAATCATTTTCTCTTCTTGTTCGTGCGGTCTCTTACCACTGCCCTTTGTGTGTGCGGCCTATGTGTGTGATCTCTGTTCGGCACGTACGCATTGGTCTCTTTCGTGCGGCCTTCTCAACGCATTGGTCTCTTTCGTGCGGCCTTCTCCTTCTCCTTCTTCTTCTGTTCGCGCGGGCTACCTTCTAGCCGCTTGACTTCTTTCCCTCAGCTTGGTTCTACGACTTGGTCATGGCTTTTCTGGCCGCTGGTGTCAATCATCATGACCGCTGCAGATCTCCTTCTCCAACCGCTGCGATATCTCCCTGTTCGCGCAGCTTGTTTCCTAACCACACGTCTTATTTTCTAACCGCGCGGCTTCCTGTTGTTTTCCTCTATAGCTCTTTCTGATGCTTCTACTGCCACCACTCCTACCATCACTCTTGTCGCCAATCCGGCTCTGCCTCTTCCTACTACTCCTTCCGGGAACCTTGGGACCGTTTCCAAGCTTGTCGGCTCCAACTACCCGGATTGGAGCATCTCCTTCACCTTCCTCCTTCGCTCGCAACGCAAATGCCACCATCTCGTTGATGACCCTCCTCCAACCACTTCACCTCTCTTTGATGACTGAGATGCGAGTAACACGCTTGTGCGTACTTGGCTTGCTAATAGCCTATCTGATGAGTGTCTTCCCGTTATCCGTCATGATGAGACGGTCAAGGCCGCTTGACTTCATCTTGCCGCTCTGTACTCCAAGGGGGCTCAGACGTCCCGCATCTATACGTTGTATGCAGACCTCTTTGTCCGTCCTATCTTGTCCCCTGCTGCTGCCTACCAACAGTTCAGGCTCTTGGGGCTGAGATTCTTCAGAATCGCCTCTTTTCTGCGGATTTGGCTCAACAACACAAGCACTTACAGGAGCTTTTGGTTGTGTGTTATTTGCTCCGGCTTCCTGATACTTATGATATGATCCGCCAGCAAATTCTGGGTGAGGCGGAATCTCCTACCTTAGATGCCACCGATGCCCGCATCGCCTCTATCACATCTCTCCTTCAGCACCCGATTCTGCCCGCTCCTCCTCCACCGGCCAACTATGCTCACCAAACTCAGCGGAGTGGCTCTGGTAGCCGCAGTCACCAGTCTGGCGGACGTGCTCTTTCCTGGTACCTCTGCTCTCACTGTGCCGCACGGGCCATACTTTTGACTGCTGTTGGACGAAGCATCCCCATCTTCGCCCCTCGGGTGACTCTTCCGCCTCCTCTTCCAAGTCTTCTGCCTCCGTGGTCACATCATCAGGTAGTGCCCACGTGGTAACTCAAGGTAAATGACTTATCGACTCTGGAGCAACTAATCACATGACGAGCAATCCTTACTGCTTCACTCTCCTCGAACGGCATGATCGGGTGCCCCCGGTTCTTATTGCAGATGGTTCTCCCTCCCCGGTTCATGGGTTGGGAGTGGTCCATGTTACTCCGTCTCTTCGCTTAGCGGACACTCTCTATGTGCCCAAATTTCCGTGCAATTTGTTGTCAGTTACCTCTTTATGCAAGCAGCTTCAGTGCTCTGTAACGTTTACTTCGACTTCTTGTTCTTTTCAGGATCCGAGCTCCCAACGGACGATTGCTACTGGGACTGAGAGCGGCGGCCTCTACTTCCTCGATAACGTTTTCGCCTTGTTCGCCTTCTCCTCCTCTTGTACGGATCTTGTCCAGTGGCATCTCCGCCTCGGCCATCCTCCTCCATGGCTTCTACATCAACTTCTGCCCCACCTCCCTCCTTCCAGTCCTCCTCTCAACTGCGACGCTTGTCATCTTAGCAAGCATCACCGTTCCTCCTTCCCGCCAAAGCAAGGTCGGGGCTCTACCCGTCCGTTTGATCTAATCCACTCTGATGTCTGGGGACCTGCTCCTACCCTCACCATTGGTATTTTGTTACTTTTTTGATGACTTTTCTAGATGTACTTGGGTGTATCTCTTACGAGATCGCTCTGAACTTTGGAATGTATGGGTTTCTTTTTATCAATTAATCAAAACTCAGTTTGGTGTTTGTATTAAAACCTTTCGCTCAGACAATGCTACAGAATATTTGAGTCATGCTTTTACCTCTTTCTGTGTGCAACATAACATTATTCATCAGACTAGATGTGTTTATACCTCCCAGCAAAATGGGGTGGCGGAACGCAAAAACCGTCATCTCCTCGATGTTGCTCGCACATTGATGACCTAGATGCATGTTACTCGCTCCTATTGGGGATATGTCGTTCTCCTTGCCTGCTACCTCATCAATTGTATCCCCTCCACGGTTCTACACGGGAAAACCTCATTTTCCATTCTGTATCCAGACAAGGAGCCTTTTTCCTCTCCCTCTCCGCTTCTTTGGGTGCACGTCCTTTGTGCATGCCCCCTCCGCCACCCGTGATAAGCTCTCCCCTCGCTCCACCAAATGTGTCTTTCTGGGGTACTCCACCACTCAAAAAGGATATTGTTGCTTTGATCCCGTTCTTCGTGTAACACCCTCATTCGTCACATGACATATAACGGTGGGTCCAGCCGGGGCCCCACGCCATATGTCACATACAAGTAGTGGAATTACTTGTGGAAATCAAATTTGTATTCGCATCCTTAACTCAATCCATTCTAGCGCAACATGTTTTAAGCTAAACTCAGCTCAGAGAATGTCCACTTCTATATAAACTCCACATTTATATAACAAAACCATGAATGTATACAACGCACACACACTGACCTTAAGGCCTTACAAATTTCTCTTTTCACACAATTACAATTTCGTACATGACACGCAGGCCGGCCACACATGAAATCCAAACACACTTATTCGCATGGCCTTCAAGGGCCTTTAGCAAAAATCCATCCATTTCACTTGTTCATTCTACCTGCAATTTGCCATCCAAACCAAAACAAAAAACAAAGTAACGGTCAGCATTCTCTGACCCATTTATAACGACCCTACCCCCTACCCGGGGTAGTGGTTCTTTCCCTGTATGTATTGCCATTATCTATCATCAAGCATCATCAAGTATCATATGTATCATTCTCTTTATCAATCTATCAAGCACATCACATCACAAACGTTGGTATCCACCAGACGCTCTGTGCACTCAGGGCACCTTTTTGGTGTACCGGAAATCCCAGTCGTACACCGCTGATCAAAGGTTTTAACTTGTTAGTTGACCGGACTTAGTCCACCAGTCTCGCAAGCTGGCGACATCCCGCCCAAACCACTCAGAGGTACTTACCTCACAACATCCATAAACAATCAGAGCAGATCGACCCACCCTATGTGGTGTAGCATTTACTACCAATCGACCCCTCACCTATTCTTGATCGGCCCACCATTGTGGTGCAGCAAGTCGGGTGCTCACTTCCCGGATCATGCCACCAATCGATCCCTTCTAACCAGATCAACTCACCCTAGTGGTGTAGTCGGTCGGGTACTCGCTTCTCGGGCGCACTACCAATTGATATCTCTTCAACCAGGAGCTTAACCAAAGCCTCCTCACATCCATAATTCACATTCATATAACCATACCACAATCATAAATCTTTCATAGCATCAAATCCAGGGAGTCTTCTCCAGTTTACCCATGATCATCACCTATCCAGACTCCCCGTCCAGATGAGCTTCACACAGCATGTCTATGCCGTACTTCACATTTCCAGCTCTAGATGCAGACTTAACAAAGGAATCACTTCCGAGATCCACCTCTTGGTGGAGGATTCCAAGCACATGCATAAAGAAAGGACTTCGATGTCCAAGAAGGAGATCGTTACCCTCGAAGATCACTTCGGTGTCATGAAGTAGCTGGATGGAAGTCACCGCCTCGGCTCTACCTTCACGAATCCGCTCTCGGACCTTCGCTCCGCACTCCGCAGCTCCTCCAGCAGCTGGCTTTACTTTCCTCCTTTGTTCCTTTGCTCTCTCCTTCTCTTTCTCTCTCATGAAATAAGATGAAGAAGAAGAGGAAGAGGAAGAGGAAGGGCTTAAAACCTCAGATTTCGGCCAGAAATCCACATGGATAAAGCCTAACCCTTGGATCCAGGACAGAGAAATCAACGGACAGAAAAACATTGAAAAATCATGTTTCGGCCCTGACACGCCCTGTGACACGCCCGTGTCACAGGACGTGTCCCCAAAGCGGTGCACGAATCGCCTTATCCAAACTTATCCACGCCAAGATGACACGTCCATGTCACGTCGTGTCAGCCTAGTCACGCCCGTGACACAGGGCGTGTCACCCACTCGACGATCGCCACTCGACGATCTCCACTCGACGATCTCCGCTCGACGATCTCCGCTCGATCTCCGCTCGACGATCGACAAGCAAATCGTCGAACTGATGGGACACGCGCCCTGTCACGTCCGTGTTACATGGCGTGACCACCCAAACACTTTGTCGACCCAAAAATCGTCAGCCTCACGCCTCACGACGCAACCCGAGCGGGACACGCCTGTGTCCCAGGCCGTGTCACCCAATTTTTGCCATCTTCAGACTTTGGGCTGTTACACTTCGTAAGCAATTCGTCTCTGCTGATGTCACCTTCTTTGAGAATGCCTCCTACTTCTCGGATGCCTCCTCTCCTCTTCCCCCAGCTTCTGATTCTCCTGTTATTCCCTTCGTTCCCTCGTCTCCTACTGCAATCTCCACCCCTCCACCATCTCCGTCCACTCCTCTCCCTCCACCTCTCTCTCCCTCTTCTCCGCCATCGTCTCCCTCATCTCCGCCGCCGCCGCTCTCTCCTCCCGGGCCAGCTCTCTCTGCCACGGATGATCCGGATGCCGAGGGACCTGCTGACCTGGATCTTCCTGCAGCTCTTCGCAAAGGGGTGCGGACATGTACCCTATAACCCCTTGCTGCTGTTGTTTCATATGATCGTCTCACCTCTTCTTGCAGGGCCTTTGCACTGTCTATCTCTGCCACTACGACACCTCGTTCCTACCAGGAGGCCCTTGTTATTCCTCATTGGAAGATGACCATGGATGAGGAAATGGAGACCCTAACTGAGCAGGGTACCTGGACTCTTGTTCCTCCTCCCCTCGGTACCTGGACTCTTGTGGTAAAATTTGGCCCAGACGGCATTATGGATCGTTATAAGGCTTGCCTTGTTTCTAAGGGATTTACTAAGACCTATGGGGTTGATTACTTTGACACCTTCTCTCTAGTAGCTCGTCTCAGCAATATCTGGGTCCTTCTCTCTGTGACGGTCAATAGAGATTTGCCGATTTACTAGCTGGATGTCAAGAATATCTTCCTTTATGGTGATCTTCAGGAGGCTGTCTACATGGAACAACCTCCTGGGTATGTTGCTCAGGGGGAGACACGAGTATGTCGGCTGAAGAAGGCAATCTATGGCCTCAAGCAGAGCCCTCGAGCTTGGTTTGACAAGTTCAGCGACATCGTGGCAGCCGTTGGTTTTGTGTGAAGCTCTGCCGATCACTAGCTATTTATTTGCAAAACCTCCTCGGGACTGGTGGTTCTTGCTGTGTACGTCGATGACAACCTTCTCACTGGCGATGACCAGGAAGGGGTGGCCTTGACAAAGCGGCATCTTCGTCAACATCTGGTCACGAAAGATATGGGCTCTCCGAAGTACTTTCTGGGGATCAAAATCTCTCGGAAGCCCAACTCCTTAGTCCTCTCCCAACGTAAGTATGTCCTTGATCTTTTAAAAGAGGCGGGATTGAGTGGAGCTAAACCTGCCCGATGCCCCATGACAACTGGAGAAGACAAAACCTGGACAGATGATTCGCCTCATCTTTCAGATATTACGCGGTACCGGCGTCTGGTTGGTAAGCTCATATATCTCACCGTGACTAGGCCCGACATTTCCTATGTTGTGGGCAAAGTGAGTCAATTTATGCAAGCACCTAGGGAGTGCCATCTATAGTCCGTCTTGAGGATCTTGGAATATGTCAAAGCAGCGCCTGGGAAAGGATTACTCTTTCAGAAAAATGGTCATCTAAGGGTTGAAGCATACTCAGATACGAGTTACGCTGATGACAAAGGGGATCGCAAGTCAACCTCGAGTTTTTGCACCTTTGTTGGGGGAAATCTGGTGAGCTGGAAGAGCAAGAAGTAGTCGGTTGTTTCCAGGTCTAGTGCTGAAGCAGAGTATCGTAGTATGCATCGACCACTTGTAAGTTAAAGTGGCTACGGGATCTCCTGCTGGATTTAGGAGAGGTGTACAACCATCATCTACCTATGTTCTGTGATAACAAGGCTGTCATATACATCTCCAAAAATCCGGTCTTCCATGAAAGAACCAAGCACATTGAGGTCGACTGTCATTTCATTCGTGAGGAGATTCTAAAGGAACAAATTTGCACTCCCTTCGTCACTTCTGATAAAGAGCTGGCTGACATCTTCATCAAGCCAGTCTCCGCCTCGTTTCTTCATATTTGTGACAAGCTGGGCTGGATCGATATATATGCTCCAGCTTGAGGGGGAGTGATGAAGTTGGTGACCGGGCGGTCTGACGATCTGTCTTGTCGGGTTGAAGACCGCGCGGTCTGGCGGTTTCCCTTCAGTGGTTTGGTTTTTGTGTTGTTGTTGTCTGGAGTCCGAGCGGTCTAGCGGCTTGCCTCTGGAGACTTGGAGACCGGGCGGTCTAGCGGTCTCCCATGGTGATCTCTCTCTCTCTCTGGTGGTAGCTGAGCAGTTAGCCCTTCTGTCTAACCGCGCGGCTTGTGTGAATTGTTCTGTATAAATCCGCTTAGTCCTGTAAATTTTTAGTCTCACATCTCTTATTTGTATTCTCTCATCTCTCCTCCATTCTATATAAGGGAGGTCATACCTTTGTAATAAATACCTTTTTCAGATAATAAAGTTTCTGTTAAACCACTTCCGGTTTGTTTTTGTTCATTTCTAACATGCAGCTTGACGATAATGGGAAAAAAGAGTGCTCGTGGGCGAGCTGGGTAGTCGTGAGCCTAGCGTGGCGAGAAATCCTCCCCTTGACTGCTCGAGGTCGGCGAGCTCACAGGGTCTCAGCGCGTGTACGAATCCTAACTCAAATACATTCTAGCAGCAAGTTCTATCCTAGCGAGGTTGCTCTATGAGGAAGGACAGCTCGTGGGCAAGCACATTGTAGTAAGGAAACAAAAAAATGGGGCAAAGTGAGCCAAATCATCCTTTTTATTAACAAGTTACTTTACATATGGGGAGCTTGCCGAGGCGAGGTTACAAAAGGGGGGGAGAAAGGTACAACAAAAACAAAAATCAGCAGGGAGGCGCGAGTTAGCTCTCGTCCTCCCCTCCAGATGGATGGTCCTTGACCTCCACTCCAGATGTGTGGCCGTCCTTGAACTCGTCGCCGTTGAAGATCGAGTTGAAGCTCTCGTCCTTCTCGCTGGGAGGGGTAGATGGCGGGAACAGTTTCGGCACCAGGTCCCTCGAGGTGATCTCGTCACATCGCTCCACCAACACCTGCATGTCTTTCATCATCTACAGGGTGTAGTCGATGGTGCTGATGGAGTTGATCTGCAACCTCTCGACGACCTCAGCCTCACTGTAGACCTTCAGCCACTTGGGAGGAATGCTCGGCTCGCCGCCAGACTGGGGGAAGAAGATGTTTGTTTGCCGGATTAGCTCGCTCTGGAGTCCTTTGTTTTCCTCCCTCAGCTTGGCATTCTCCTTCCCCAGCTCTGCGGCGCGAGCCGGCGGCGCGAGCCTCCAGGTCGGCGGCGCGAGCCTCCAGCTCCGCGACACGAGCCTCCAGCTCAGCGCCGCGAGCTCGTAGTCTATCCGCGGCTTCGACATCCTGAGAAGAAAGATAAGGTAATATTAATGTGAAAAATCCCTTGGGAAAGAGGAAAGGGGTAGCCGGAGCTCACCATCTCGCCAACAGCTTTTGTGAGTAGATTATCAGCGACCTTCAGTCGCCCCGCCAGGTCGGCGGCGCTGTCCTTAGCGAGGTCCCGCTCCTGTTCGACTTTTAGCAGGAGGTTGTTGAGGTTAAAGCCCCGACGAACCGCCATGTGGTGCATCTCCAGGGCCCGCATTTGGGCTTGAAAGCCCTCGTGGCCAAGCTGACGCAGGATCATGCCATTGCAGGCCTCGGCATCCTTGTGGCCATACAAGCCGAAGCCAAGAGCGCAGGTATGACCCGAGGGGGGTTGGCGACCTGACTAGGAGGGATGGAGGGTGGAGACGGAGATCCTATGCGCCTCCTCATCCCACCTGACCATCGGCTCGCCGTCCGAGTCCTTTTGCTTCCCCTCAAAGTCGAAGAGGGGGTGGATCTTCGGCAGGCCCAGCTCGCGGGCCGTAGCTTCCTCTGCAGTAGGGGCAGAGGGCTCGCCACCCTCCAGATCTTTCTCTGCATCAGCTCGCCACCCTCCAGATCTGGAGGGTGGCCAATGTTAGAGTGCTCGAAGCATCCGCGTGACCATCTAGTTTGGAATGGCCTACCTGTTGCCCCCAGCGGGGTATTTATAGGCGAAACCCTAAATCCCCGACTACGGGTTTGGATTCCTATCGGATCCTAACCAACCCGTTAAGTAGCTCATTAACACGAATATAAATATACCTCAACAATCTCCTCCTATATTGTATATAAGTGTTAGCATAAGAAAGGTGCTACTTATCCAAAAGTTAATAATGACCAAACAAACAAGAGTTTTTTCCAGAAATATAAATATGAGTTTTAGATGACAAAATACTAAACTCAAACCAAATGTTCCAAACATGAAAAAACAATAAACTGGAAATCTCAAACCGATAATTGATCTAAGCGAAAAGCAGATCATCATCATCTGGGTCAAAATCAACTGTCTCTCCTCCAATCTCCACTTTTCCTGCAAACAATTACAACAAGAATGTCATGAGACAAATCTCTATGAATTCAAACATTTGCAGAAATAAAGTGATTAGTTCTAACAGCGGGTGAACTTAATACTCTAACTGGGAGGAAAGAATCCCAAAAAATAACATCTCTATCTAACTTACACAAAATTAGATTAATTGATTTCATAGAATCAAACTATGTTCCTTCGATTATTAAGATTATTATTAACGTTCCACAATTGTGCTATATCATCAAGTTTGGAATGATACAACAAGCTGTGACTATTATATCATCAAGTTTGGAATGATACAACTAATAATCATAATATCAGGGCACATATCAGCAACCTCATTACTCCTTTTTGGAATGATACCCAATTCAGCCTTTGGCAAAGAATAGTTACGTAAGTCATCAAGTTTGGAATAACTGGCAACTATCTCACCTCTAGCTTTCATCAGATAGCATCTGAAATACTTTTAGTGTGCTCAACATAGCTGCTTGAATGTAAGCAGACAACGGTTCTTAAATTTAAAACATAAGCTAGGTATTAAGTCCTCCTAAATGGACGTTAATCTCATCTCCCCCGATGTTTTAGATGTGAGAACCTTACATAAGCCCTTAGTAAGGACATCGGCTACATTATCTTTTGATCTCACGTCCAATAGGGAGATTATCCCCTGACTGGTGAGATAGGTCAACCAGGCCTGTTTCATCCTAAGTTGCCTTCACTTGCCATTAAACAACGTATTTGTAGCAATGGTCTTTGTGGCCTGATTGTCACAATAAATCGAAATAGAGTGCATTTTCAGACTCGTCATTGGAATGTCCAATATCAAATCTCTTATCCACTCTGCTTCTTCTCCAGCTGAAGCGAGAGCATAGAGTTCTGATTCCATAGAGGATAGTGCAATGCACGTTTGCCTCTTAGACTTCCAAGCTACTGCTGCTCCTCCTAGTGTAAACACAAAGCCACTAGTGGATCGACAATCAGCTATTTCCGAGCACCAAGATGCGTCGGAGTACCCTTCAAGCACTGGAGGATGCCCACTGTAACATAAAGCATACTTCTCAGTAAACATTAGCCTGTCTAAGGCGTCCCAGTGGTCCTTCCCAGGGTTACTGGTGAATCTACTCAACATGCCGACCGTAAAGGCTATGTCAGGTCTAGTGCAGGTAGTAGCGTACATGAGACTTTCTATGAGTTTGGAATAATCCAACTGTCTGATAGCTGAACCTTCATTCGGTTTCAGTCTACTGTTATAATCATATGGAGTCTCAGCCTTTTTGCTCTTATCGTAACCTCACTTTTCCAGTAGATTCCTAATGTAGTGACTTTGACTCAGGGTAATACCTTTTTTTGTGAAGTTCACTTCCATTCCTAGGATGGTTTTCACCTCACCTAGGTCTTTCATGCTAAATTGTGCCGTCAAGACAACTTTCACGTCTTTCACCTCAGACTGATCAGTGCCCAGAATTAGCATGTCATCAACGTACAAGCATAGGATGGCTACTTTATTTGCACTTGTTCTAACGTACAGACATTTATCTGATAGACTGGATTTGAAACCCAAGCCTTTTACACAGGTGTCAAATTTTTCATGCCACATTTTGGGTGCTTGTTTCAATCCGTATAGTGACTTAATCAACTTACAGACCTTACTTTCTAGACCTTCTATGACGAACCCTTCAGGCTGGTGCATGTAGATCTCCTCAGTCAGATCTCCATTCAGGAATGCAGTCTTGACATCCATCTGATGAACAGTGTAGTGTTCAATAGATGCTAGTGCGAGAAGAATCTTAATTGTCGCATAGTGACATAGAGGTGAGTATATATCAAAGTAGTCTACACCACTCACTTGAGTGAAGCCTTTGGCAACTAGACGTGCTTTGTATTTTGTGATACTCCCATCAGGATTTAGCTTCTTCCTCAGAACCCACTTATTGCCAATGGTTTTAGCCCCTTTGGGCAAATCGACCAAAGTCCATGTGTTGTTCTGCATGAGAGAGTTCATCTCTTCGTCTATGGCTTCTTTCCATAATAGAGAGTCTCTAGATCGCATCGCTTCCTTATAAGTGGATGGATCAGCTTCAACGTGGTAAGTCACGAAATCTGTACCGAAGCTTTTAGGCATTTTCTCTCTACTAGATAGCCTTCTGGTATCTAAACCACTCGTGTCTACAGGCTCAGTGTCAGAGTTACGTTGTCCTGGCTCAACCGAAGGCTCAGTACTAGTGGCTGGCAGACCTGGCAGTGTCAGGTTCTTGTCCTTAAGGAACTTATCCTCAAAGAAGACAACGTCTCTTGATTCTATTACAGTATTAGTGGAGAGATCCAGAAACCTGCCCGCAGCACTATCATCTGCACATCCTAGGTAGACGCAGGTATTAGTCCTGGGTCCAATTTTTGCTCTTCTAGAGTCTGGTATCCTAACATAAGCGATACAACCCCAGGTCTTAAGATTGTCAAATCTAGGAGGCCTCTTAAAGCAAAGCTCGTATGGTGTCTTAGTCAACTTTGCATGGGGAACTTTATTAAGAATGTGATTTGACGTGAGGACGGCTTCACCCCAATAGGCCGCAGGCATGCCAGCAGTCAACAACATAGAATTCAACATTTCTGTTAAAGTTCTGTTTTTCCTTTCAGCGATGTCGTTGGATTGTGGGGAATATGGAGCGGTGGTTTCAAGGATTATGTCATTACTGGCAAGGAAATCTCTGAACTGCCCCGAGACGTATTCTCCTCCTCTATCACTTCTTAGCCTTTTTATTTTTATGTCAAGTTGATTTTCAACCCTATTTTTGAAAATACGGAATTTTTCAAATGCTTCATCTTTGGTTTTAAGAAGATAAATGTGACTGAATCTAGAGTAGTCGTCGATAAAAGTTATCAGATACTTCCGACCGCCTCGAGTGACAAAACTTTTGTAGTCACAAATATCGGAATGTATTAACTCTAGCAATTGTGTGCTCCTAGAAACCTGACTAAAAGGTGTTCTAGTTATCTTAGTTTGAGCACAAATTTCACATTTTTCAAATTTGGTTTTTGTGTCGAGTGGTATTGTTGAAGCCAAATTTGACCTCTGTGGAGTTCGGGGTCCCTGAAAGGGGTGACCTCACACCTACTACACTCGAGAGAACGTCACGGACCGGAGACTTAGGAGACTATGAACAGACCCTCGGCTCTAGCGCGGAGGTCCCACCTCACACCCGGAAGGCTACCTGAGCTCTTCCCCTCCCTCACCAAAGGGCTAGGCTAGGTGCCTTGGAGAGCTCTCTCTACTCAACCAAGAAGAAGCTAAGGGAGGAGGAAGCTAAGAAAAGGATCCTCTCCAAGGCACCCAAGGGGGTCTATTTATAGTTTTTCCAAGTCCTGGGGGTGAAATGACCAAAATACCCCTACGGCCAAAGGCCTCGGGTCAATAGAGAACAGCCACGCCGGGGGGTAAAGGGGGAATTCCTCCCGAGGGCAAGAAGGTAAAACTGCAGGGGGGCAAGGGCGAGACCGCGGCCTCTGACGGGTCTCGCCCCGCCAGGCCGCCAAGCTAGAAGGGGCAGGGGGCGAGACCCCGGCCCCCGGCCGGTCTCGCCCCACCAGCCCGCTAGGCTAGAAGGAGCAGGGGCGAGACCCCGGCCCCGGCCGGTCTCGCCCCACCAGGCCGCCAAGCTAGAAGGGGCAGGGGGCGAGACCCCGGCCCCCGGCCGGTCTCACCCCACCAGGACACCAGGCTAGAAGGAGCAAGGGCGAGACCCCGGCCCCCGGCCGGTCTCGCCCCACCAGGCCGCCAGGCTAGAAGGAGCAGGGGCGAGACCCCGGCCCCCGGCCGGTCTCGCCCCACCAGGCCGCCAGGCTAGAAGGAGCAGGGGCGAGACCCCGGCCCCGGCCGGTCTCGCCCCACCAGGCCGCCAGGCTAGAAGGAGCAGGGGCGAGACCCCGGCCCCCGGCCGGTCTCGCCCCACCAGGTCGCCAAGCACCTATCGGGACGGGGGCTGGTGTTAGCCAACTTGGCGCACCGCCCCTCAAAAGAGGGCCACTGGGGGGAGGTAGATTTTTCCTCCCCCTACTAGTATGTTTCCAAGACAAGGCCAAAATTGGCCACCGAGAGTGCAAAATCTCTCAAAAGCTTAAAACTATACAGGGGCGAATACGGGGTTGTACAAAAGTGTTGAAGCCAAATTTGACCTCTGTGGAGTTCGGGGTCCCTGAAAGGGGTGACCTCACACCTACTACACTCGAGAGAACGTCACGGACCGGAGACTTAGGAGACTATGAACAGACCCTCGGCTCTAGCGCGGAGGTCCCACCTCACACCCGGAAGGCTGCCTGAGCTCTTCCCCTCCCTCACCAAAGGGCTAGGCTAGGTGCCTTGGAGAGCTCTCTCTACTCAACCAAGAAGAAGCTAAGGGAGGAGGAAGTTAAGAAAAGGATCCTCTCCAAGGCACCCAAGGGGGTCTATTTATAGTTTTTCCAAGTCCTGGGGGTGAAATGACCAAAATACCCCTACGTCCAAAAGGCCTCGGGCCAATAGAGAACAGTCACGCCGGGGGGTAAAGGGGGAATTCCTCCCGAGGGCAAGAAGGTAAAACTGCAGGGGGGCAAGGGCGAGACCGCGGCCTCTGACGGGTCTCGCCCCGCCAGGCCGCCAAGCTAGAAGGGGCAGGGGGCGAGACCCCGGCCCCCGGCCGGTCTCGCCCCACCAGGCCGCTAGGCTAGAAGGAGCAGGGGCGAGACCCCGGCCCCCGGCCGGTCTCGCCCCACCAGGCCGCCAAGCTAGAAGGGGCAGGGGGCGAGACCCCGACCCCGGCCGGTCTCACCCACCAGGCCGCCAGGCTAGAAGGAGCAGGGCGAGACCCCGGCCCCCGGCCGGTCTTGCCCCACCAGGTCGTCAGGCTAGAAGGAGCAGGGGCGAGACCCCGGCCCCCGGCCGGTCTCGCCCCACCAGGCCGCCAGGCTAGAAGGAGCAGGGGCGAGACCCCGGCCCCCGGCCGGTCTCGCCCCACCAGGTCGCCAAGCACCTATCGGGACGGGGGCTGGTGTTAGCCAACTTGGCGCACCCGCCCCTCAAAAGAGGGCCACTGGGGGGAGGTAGATTTTTCCTCCCCCTACTAGTATGTTTCCAACCCAAGGCCAAAATTGGCCACCGAGAGTGCAAAATCTCTCAAAAGCTTAAAACTATACAGGGGCGAATACGGGGTTGTACACAATCCCCGCTCTTTTCGAGGTTGGCACAAACTCGGAAAGAAATGTCCAACCAACGTATTCGCCGAGTGCAATTTCCTTGCACGCCTCTCCAGGGAGTCAACCTGCCACGCCAGCTATGGGAGCCTAGGTGGCGAGAGCTTCTCTGGGTAAAAAATACTTAGCCTCCACGAGAGGTACCACCAGCCCTGCCAGCTAGTGAGAGCCTGGCAGCGGGATTCTCATCGGAGCAAAGGGGCTTTTACTCCCCGCGAGGCACATTCGACCCAACCAGCTAATGGGAGCCTGGCTGAGGAGATCCTCTCGGGGTTGGAACTCGATCTCCCCGGGGCACATTCGACCCAACCAGCTAGTGGGAGCCTGGCTGAGGAGATCCTCTCGGGGTGGGACTTGATCTCCCCGAGGCACATTCGACCCAACCAGCTAGTGGGAGCCTGGCTGAGGAGATCCTCTCGGGGGTGAGGCTTGATCTCCCCGAGGCACATTCGACCCAACCAGCTAGTGGGAGCCTGGCTGAGGAGATCCTCTCGGGGGTGAGGCTTGATCTCCCCGAGGCACATTCGACCCAACCAGCTAGTGGGAGCCTGGCTGAGGAGATCCTCTCGGGGGTGGGACTTGATCTCCCCGAGGCACATTCGACCCAACCAGCTAGTGGGAGCCTGGCTGAGGAGATCCTCTCGGGGGTGAGGCTTGATCTCCCCGAGGCACATTCGACCCAACCAGCTAGTGGGAGCCTGGCTGAGGAGATCCTCTCGGGGGTGGGACTTACTCTCCCCGAGGCACATTCGACCCAACCAGCTAGTGGGAGCCTGGCTGAGGAGATCCTCTCGGGGGTGGGACTTACTCTCCCGAGGCACATTCGGCCCAACCAGCTAGTGGGAGCCTGGCTGAGGAGATCCTCTCGGGGGTGGGACTTGATCTCCCCGAGGCACATTCGACCCAACCAGCTAGTGGGAGCCTGGCTGAGGAGATCCTCTCGGGGGTGGGACTAGATCTCCCCGAGGCACATTCGACCCAACCAGCTAGTGGGAGCCTGGCTGAGGAGATCCTCTCGGGGGTGAGGCTTGATCTCCCCGAGGCACATTCGACCAAACCAGCTAGTGGGAGCCTGGCTGAGGAGATCCTCTCGGGGGTGGGACTAGATCTCCCCGAGGCACATTCGACCCAACCAGCTAGTGGGAGCCTGGTTGAGGAGATCCTCTCGGGGGTAGGGCTAGATCTCCCCGAGGCACATTCGACCCAACCAGCTAGTGGGAGCCTGGTTGAGGAGATCCTCTCGGGGGTGGGGAACCAGGCTTGTCACTTGAACTTTACCAAATCCAACATCCTCAAACGGGGAAAAAGATGAGTTACATGACCCCCCCCCCCCCCCCCCCGACTCAGCCGGTCGGGGGCTGGACTCAAAACAACATAAAAAACATACATGACTCAGCCGGGTCGAGGCTTCCTCAGGGGGTCGGGGCTGGTGGTCGCCATCCGCTTCCTGCTCGCCGTACACTTCCATCCTGCTTAGGCTCTCCATGACCTTCTCCATCTCCTCTGCCTTGGCCAACCAAGAGATGGTGTTGACGGCCGTGACATAACACTGTCTTGTCATCCTGGAGTCTCCCTTGACTCTGACCTGGATCCCTCCTGAGTTAAACTTGAGGCATTGGTGGAAGGAAGACGACACACAACGGAAGGCGTTGATGAGGGGCCTTCCGAAGATGGCATTGTAGCTGCTTGGAGCGTCAACAATGACGAACTGGCAGTTCATTGAGACTCCCCCCAATTTAACTTGGAGTCCCACTCCACCTTCCACCTCCTTCCTTTCCCCGGAAAATCCGAACAGGGGTCCGTCCGAGGCCAACACCCTCCGTGATTCTACCTTCATCTCGTCAAACGCCTTCCTGAAAATGACGTTGACGGAGCTCCCATTGTCAACCAGGATCCGGGAGACGGTGTAGCCCTCGATGGCCGTCTGGATGACCAGCGCATCGCAGAACGGATCCTCATGATCCGGCAGGTCCTTCACCGAGAAGGTGATCTTCTCCTCCTGGGGCGGTGTCTGGGAGGTTGAGGCGACGCTCCTTCGATACATGACGTGGAGGCTTGCCTTCCGAGTGGCCTCAACCCCCACCCCACCATGGATCACCGCTATACCGCCTCGGGGTCCGACATCGACCCGGTCCTCACACACATCATCACCCCCTCCTTGGGGCAGAACCTCTTCAACCCGCACTGGTGGCTGCGGCTGGGCAGGGCCTCTCGCCCCCCTCACTTCTAGAAACTCGGGGCAGGTAGCCGTGGCGTGCCCCTCCACCTGGTGGAAGTCACAGTACGGTAGCACTCCTCCCCTCCTTCGGCGGGCTGGGTGCTCTCTCCTGTTACCTCTTCCTCCTCCACCTATCGCCAAGGCTTGCTGCGGCGGGGGGAGGAGCTGTCTTGGGGCTTGCCTATGGAAGTTGAACCTCCCTTGGCCCCCATGGAAGTTTCCCCCATCTTGGGCGTAACCTCTTCCCGGGCCCTGAACGGGTCCTCCCTGTTGCCTCCAACCTGGTTCGGACCCTCCTGAGCTCTCTGCTCCTCTCTCCTTCTTCCCTCCTGAGGTCTCGAGCCACCTTGCTCCTTTGCCTCTGTCTCTGTCAGCTTTGCCAACTTCTTGACAAACACCGGGTTGGCCGCCTCCATGGTTATCTCCTCTGCCGCCCTTTCCATCAGCTCCTCGAAGGAAAGGGGGGCCTTCCGGGTCAAGCTCATCTTGAAGAAGCCCTCCTTCAGCCCAACGGTGAAGGCCATCTGGAGAGCATACCATGGCATCTCCTGGACCTCCAAGATCTCCTCTTGGAACCTGTCTACATAGCGGGCCAGCGACTCCTCGGCCCCCTGCCTTATCAAGAAGATGGACTTAGGACTCCTCTTCCGCTTCTTGGAGGTGGAGAAGCGGAGCTAGAAGCTTCGGCTCAAGTCCTCGAACCCATAGATCGACCTCGGAGGGAGTTGATGGAACCAGTCCCTTGCCTTCTCCTTCAGCGTGATCGCAAAGAGGCGATACTTGAAGGCATCCGTCATCGGCCTGATGGAGACGGCATCCTCGAACCACTGCAGATGTTGGACAGGGTCATCCTTCCCCGTATAATAAGCCATGTCTGGCTCTCTGAACCCCTCGGGAACGGGAGCTGAGATGATCAGCTCGCTGAAGGGTGACCCCCTAAGGGGTGGTCTCGCCATCTCCACTCGCGCGACCTGCTCGCCTGAGAGGTTGGCACTCGCCGGGGTGGAGAACAGCTCTCGGCCGGTGAGGTCTCGCTCGACCCCATCGCCCATTCTCTCCTTCCCGGGCCTTCTTCCTGGTGCACTTCCTTCTCCCCCTGCTGGGGTCATCTCGCCTAGACCCCTGGGAGTCGGATCGTCGAGAGGGGGAGCTAACTCCCGGGGGGTCGGGGTGGAGCTGCCACCCTGAGGAGCAATACTTCGAAGCATCTCCATGATACCCTGGATGGAGGCCATGAACTCTTGCCTCCCCACAAAGGGTCCTGGGGTGGGGAGCTCGCCGAGATCATCATTACCTCCCTGACCTCCCGTCATGACTCTTTCCCGAGATCTTCTGTGTTGGTCACTCTCCACGCTCACCGCACCAAAAGTGTTGAAGCCAAATTTGACCTCTGTGGAGTTCGGGGTCCCTGAAAGGGGTGACCTCACACCTACTACACTCGAGAGAACGTCACGGACCGGAGACTTAGGAGACTATGAACAGACCCTCGGCTCTAGCGCGGAGGTCCCACCTCACACCCGGAAGGCTACCTGAGCTCTTCCCCTCCCTCACCAAAGGGCTAGGCTAGGTGCCTTGGAGAGCTCTCTCTACTCAACCAAGAAGAAGCTAAGGGAGGAGGAAGCTAAGAAAAGGATCCTCTCCAAGGCACCCAAGGGGGTCTATTTATAGTTTTTCCAAGTCCTGGGGGTGAAATGACCAAAATACCCCTACGGCCAAAAGGCCTCGGGCCAATAGAGAACAGCCACGCCGGGGGGGTAAAAGGGGAATTCCTCCCGAGGGCAAGAAGGTAAAACTGCAGGGGGGGGCAAGGGCGAGACCGCGGCCTCTGACGGGTCTCGCCCCGCCAGGCCGCCAAGCTAGAAGGGGCAGGGGGCGAGACCCCGTCCCCCGGCCGGTCTCGCCCCACCAGGCCGCCAGGCTAGAAGGAGCAGGGGCGAGACCCCGGCCCCGGCCGGTCTCGCCCCACCAGGCCGCCAAGCTAGAAGGGGCAGGGGGCGAGACCCCGGCCCCCGGCCGGTCTCACCCCACCAGGCCGCCAGGCTAGAAGGAGCAGGGGCGAGACCCCGGCCCCCGGCCGGTCTCGCCCCACCAGGCCGTCAGGCTAGAAGGAGCAGGGGCGAGACCCCGGCCCCCGGCCAGTCTCGCCCCACCAGGCCGCCAGGCTAGAAGGAGCAGGGGCGAGACCCTGTCCCCCGGCCGGTCTCGCCCCACCAGGCCTCCAGGCTAGAAGGAGCAGGGGCGAGACCCCGGCCCCCGGCCGGTCTCGCCCCACCAGGCCGCCAGGCTAGAAGGAGCAGGGGCGAGACCCCGGCCCCCGGCCGGTCTCGCCCCACCAGGTCGCCAAGCACCTATCGGGACGGGGGCTGGTGTTAGCCAACTTGGCGCACCCGCCCCTCAAAAGAGGGCCACTGGGGGAGGTAGATTTTTCCTCCCCCTACTAGTATGTTTCCAAGCCAAGGCCAAAATTGGCCACCGAGAGTGCAAAATCTCTCAAAAGCTTAAAACTATACAGGGGCGAATACGGGTTGTACAGGTATGTTGTGAGTTCTAGCTAGCAGGAGAAGTTTTCTATAATTGACGTGTCCTAGTCTTGCATGTAAAGTCTTAGGATCTATCAGATTAGAATTAACCTGATTTACTACCTCGTGTGTTAGACTCAGCTTATACATCCCGTTAATGACATATGCGCAACCAAAGTAATGTGAGTGAACCATAAGGGTTACCCGACCACCACTAATGTTAAAAGACATACCTGCATCGCACAACAGGCTAATAGAAATTAAATTAACAGCTAATGTCGGTATAAATTTAACATTTGTCAAAGTAAGAGTTTTACCTGAGGAGAGAGTCAAGGTAGCGTTGCCGACCTTCAGCACGTCAGCTACAGCTCCATTTGCAACAGTGACAGTCTCTTCCACCTCTTTTGCATCCTCCAGAAGCTTTGGATTGTGGCAGACGTGGCAGGTAGCGCCTGAATCGAGCCACCACTCTGAACTGGTCGTCCCGTTACCGACCATGGCAACAAAATCGGTAGGCGCAGTCTGATGAATCATGTTGGCTTGATTATTAGTTCTTGGTGTGATGGATTCGCCCCGTTTGGGCTGACGGCACTCGGAAGCGCAGTGACCCCACTTATTGCAGTTGTAGCACTTGCCCTTAAATTTCTTTTTTATTTGTTTGCTGGTGGCAGCAACTGCGGGTGCACTGGTCGGTGGGCGAGTCTTGCCAGGCTTAGGCTTCCGCTTAGGATGCGTGATCATGTTAGCAGTGAAAGACTGCTTGCTGATCGTCTCTATATCGTGTCTAGTCCGGTTCTCATCCTCAATGCAGATGAAGCGCTTGAGGTCTTTAAGACTCACCTGCGTCTTCTTCCGGTACATCTCAGTCTTGAAGGAATACCAGGCCGAGGGCAATTTGAAAATGATCGCCCCTGCAACAAATCCATCTGGCAGAGGGATGTTTTCACTATTGAGCTTGTCCACCAGATTTTCAAACTCAGCAACCTGTGGCAGGATTTCCCTTTCCTCAGTGAAGGTGAATGCCATAAACTTGTCCACCAGGTGCGTCTTGGACATGTTCTCCTCCTCCTTGAACTGCTCCTCTAGGGCTTCTCAGATCTCCTTGGCTCTTTGCATCTTGTCGTACGTCTCTGCAAGCCTGTTGGAGAGGCAATTCAGGATGTAGTCTCTGCAGAAATCCTCGTCGTTGACCCATTGATCTTCAACATCACTTCCTTTGAATTCTTCAAAGACAGTCTGCACTGTGTAGAAGATGTTCAGGTACTTCATGCCGAACTGTGTGTTGCGCTTCCAGGCACTGAACTCGGTGTTGGAGAATTTCTCCAGCTTGATCATCGGCACGGGAGAGGAATGACTGATCGTCTTTGACATTTTTGTGTTCCTTTCCACTACGATAGTGTTCTACTAGCAATCTTAATTACAAGCAGAAAAATACTAGAAAGAGATCACCTGAGCGAGGCGACGACAGTCTTCGGATCCAATCCAGAAAAAAAAAGCGTTGCTCCTACTCTTTCTGACCAAGAGTTTTCACCACATATACTGCAGACAAAAGCTGGCCAACAGAGATCAGGACAGCCACAAAGAGACGGAAGAGAGATCACTGTAACCATGAGCGAGAAAAACTCCTCCAAGTGGTTGCGACAGAGGAGCACAATTCTAACAAATGGATTTGATGTTGTATAAGCTTCCTCCAAGATGCAGCAAAGAAACCTCTGTCAACTCCTCTACTAGATCTGCGCAGAGAAGTTCCCGACGGGCTCCTCCTTCCAGGCGACCGGCTTCCTTCTTCGATCGAGCGGCGAAAAATAGCCACGGGAGAATCGCAGCGGTAGGAGAACGACGAACCCGCTGAAGCACTGTTTTCTCCTTCTTCACGATCAGACACCAGAAGCGGAAACCTAGGGAAAACGACGGGATTTCCCGATCGATGCAGGCGACGACACAGAGAATCGAGGTGATGGCTCCTCTGTCGCGATCTACTAGGGCGAGATCGGCGGATGTGGATCTCCTTCCCTCAATATCAGTGATATGATCCTCCTGCAGCGATGTTTTCCTCCAGGCGGCTTCTCCAGGCGGCGCGTAACACCGAGAGGCGGGATCGATTCTCCTCCGATCGGCCGAGCGATGCAGAAAATCGCGAAGGCGGGATCGATTCTCCTCAGTGATGATGATCTCGCAGCGGCGATGACAGATCGATGGCGAAGGGCAGAAAAAATCGCGATCGGGAGACGGCTGCTAGGTCACGGGAGCGACGACTGTGTTCCGTGCGGGATCGCAGATCGGTCACGGGGACGGGAGCGGGGCTAGGGTAGACTTCGAGAATGTTAGAGTGCTCGAACCATCCGCGTGACCATCTAGTTTGGAATGGCCTACCCGTTGCCCCCAGCGGGGTATTTATAGGCGAAACCCTAAATCTCCGACTACGGGTTTGGATTCCTATCGGATCCTAACTAACCCGTTAAGTAGTCCATTAACACGAATATAAATATACCTCAACAGCCAATTCGGTGGCCACCCTCCGGATCACAAACAAAAACAATTATTTTTTAGACTTTAGTCTATCATAAATTTTTACTATTTTTTTTTTCTTAAAATGCAATAGATTATGACGTTTTATTAAACGTCATTGTAGAGTTTTAATTACAGTGACGTTTTGCAAAAAAACATCGTGTTAGAGTACTTAATAATTATCTTGATGGTTTTTTAAAAAGTGTCACGATAAACTAATTGCTTATCATGACGTTTTTGTAAAAAAATGTCGCGGTAAAACAATTGCCAATCGTGACGTTTTAGAAAAAAAATGTCGCGGTACAGTAATTGTCAATCACGGCGTTTTTTAAGCGTCGCAACAAGCTACTGCGACATGCACAATCGTGACGATTTAGTGACGTTTTTAATTATACACGTCGCAAAAACTAATGTGACGATTTGAAATCGTCACTAAACGTATAAAAAAAGTCGTCGTAAAGCGACTTTATTGTGGTGAATTTGGGCGACAACTGTGACAGAGCCTCAACTAAAAAATAAAAGTTCTCGGAACTCAACATAAGTTTCAGGGAAGTTTTATCTCGTCACTCCGTGTCTGTTTGTAGCTACATTTTTTTGATCGGAGGTTTGGAACTTCGACAATTGAAAATGAAATGTTTGTTTGGTGGAGTTGCATTCCTGTGAAAACTCCACCAAAATCTTTGATTGAATAGTCTATCTTGTATATTTCTCCGATAGCAATCTAATATCACATTCAAATTGAAGTTTCTTCAAATAATTTGTGAGATATTTCCATCTAAAATTTCAAATCTTCCTTCTCAATATGGTAGTCCAATGATTTTCGGAGATAAAGATGGGAGGGAAAATGATGGGATGAGGCGGCGCCCACCTCACAAGGGGCCCAGACGCACATCCTGAGATTTTTCGGCACCCTAACGACCGCAACCGCCCGCATGGCCGTCCTCGCGCTAGGTTCGGAGATGTAGCGTTAGTATAGGTGGGGGTAACCGGACCCAATCAGTCTGGCACGGCCCCGGTCCAGGTCGGAACCCCCATGGTGGACTCCAACATGTGATTGAGGGTACAAAGAGACTCATAATCTAATGTATTTGAGCTCGTTGGATCATCTCAGCAATACGGTCGCAAGCTCGATCTCTCAGATCCAATCTTACCTCTTCTAACTTTTATGAGCACACAACTATCCTAAAATATTTAGCAAAATTCTCTCAAGTTATCTCATAATGCAACACAATATAAGCTATAATACTTTTTTTATATAATATAATATAATAGTGGGAAATATGCTTAGAGCTGCAAACGAGCCGAGGTTGATTCGAGCTCATCGAAAATAGTCAGCTCGAGCTCGAGTTTGAGCTTTTTTTTTAGCTCAAGCTCGACGAGCCTGTATTTAATGGGCTCGAGCTCGACGAGCCTGTGTTTAATGGGCACGAGCTCGACGAGCCTATGTTCAATGAGCTCATGCTTGAGCTCGACGAGCTCTACTGGGCTCGACTGTGCACGGCGAGCTCGGTGAGCAAAACCTTAATTTTCTTTAAAAAAAAATTAAATAATACATATAATAAATTAAAGCAAAATTACATTAAAAAATCTCGTGAGCTCATAAACAAGAGGCATTAGGTTCAAATTAAAGGTCGAGCTCGACATATTTGACTTCGCGTCTAGCTTTTTTGAACCTGCTAGTCGAGCTCTCGTGCAGGCTCGCTTCAACTTAAACCCTACGTTTGCTATTGTCCTCTGTCCTGACATGCTTCTCCTCTAGTGCAGAGAGATAGTACGAAGAACGCAGTTATTATTTATTTATATTTGTATAAATATATTTTAAATTTCTTAATCGTGGCCCCGTAGCTCAGTTGGTTAGAGCGCTGGTCTTATGAGCCGGAAGTCGCGGGTTCGAGCCCCGCCGGGACCAAATCTTAACTTTTGATATTTAATTTTAAATTTCTTTTTTATTTTAAAAAATTTATATAACTCTTGTTTTTTATTTGTACAATATAATATATTTATAAAATATAAATTTTTTTCTGATGCATATTAACAAGTGTTGGGAAGCCATTTTTGACAGGTTGGGTTGAGCGTTTTTATGTAGCAGCTGGCGAGCAATGTGGATGAGCGATGAAGGCTGTTTGGAGAGCCTTTTATCAAAGTCGGGAGGTTTGAGGCTCCTCGGCAACAATCTCTTATTATGAGAACAGTAATGGAGAGAGGTTGGGTCGGTTGAGCTGCAGCTCTCTAAGTGAGTTTAAAGAAGGCAGCCCGAATACCTTGCGAGGTGGGTTGAACCACCTCACGCCCCTTCTAACAATTCCCACTCATCTCACATTGAAGAATCAGTAAAGCTGCTTTGAATGCACACACCGCTTTCCTCGCTCAGCTCAAGTTTACTGTATAATTCGTATTCGGCGAGTAGAAGGAATGTACGCCCCAATAAACCAGAGTAAGAGAAGCTCTGATCCTAGAGCTCGATTACGACCAGGCTCATCTCGCATCCTAGGATGTGAGCCCGAGTAGCACAATCGGTCTCGCCGCAGAGTAGAAGAGGCGAGCCTGGGCCTGTCTCCCGTTCAGGCTCGCCCATGTCAATAGACAACTACTTATTGAGGCCATGGTTATCAGTAGACCGTCGAAGTCTGGGAATAGAAATTTCGTTAAGGCGGAGGCCGCGATCCATGAATCACCTATGTCTGAGAATAATAATAACAAACATTATGAGAAATAATAATCACCTTTGATGAGGCTGGTCGCACGCCGCAGTTGCGAGGGGATCGCGAGCGGCCTCCCACGATCGGAAGGGCCCGCGGCTAGCCTAGCTTCGGGTGCCGCTGCTTCCTCATCTTCGGCTGGCCTCGCGCCGTCGGGGCCTCGTCACAGACCACCCACATCGGCAAACTCTGCTCCACTGTCAGATCATCATCACGAGATCTCCACCGTCCGATCTACACTTAACCATGTGTGCATAATAATTCTCCTAAACATATGTATGACATAAAATATAAAGTTTTGGTCTGCTAAAAACATATAAAGTGGTTATGGTCTGCGCACAGAGGCGGACTCATGCCTAGACACACCCGGGCCCGGGTGTGTTTTCCCGAAATATATTTGAGGAACGCAGTTTCCCCCGCTTAACCTAGGTCATTTTCGTGCCTGACTGCGATTCTGCTCTGCGACTGGGAGTCGGTTGTTACTTGCGCCGCGGCGATCCAGTAGCCCCTCCGGCCCTCCACACTCAATATGACGCCATTCCGCCTCTTCACTTCCTTCATCTCCAACAAGAGCATCTCTTATTATCTGCTTCGGACAGAGGTGGCAGTTACGACATCTTTCAGGTCACTAGGTTAGCCTCCTTTTCTTGAAGACAAGCAAGGCCGATTGGATCTGGTGCACTCGTTTTGTGCGGCTTTGGGTGCTGTTTGGTGATGTCTACTTTTTCTTTCTAATATAAACTCTCTTCTCCGCTGTTATGCAATCAGACCGAATACCGCGGTAGCGCAACGGAATTAAGTCGAGCAAAAACAATCGTGCAAAATAAAAATCACAGAACGAGATATCCAAGCACACAGACGACACAGAAAATTTACGTGGTTCGGAGAGAAGCTCCTACATCCACGGGGAGAGCGCGCCGGAGAAGATCCACTATAAGGTATGGAGGTACAGATTACAATAGAGACCGTAAGGTCAAGCAATGAAGAAAAAACCGAAAAGGTGAAATCGGACTGTCGCCTGCGATAGTGATGTCGCCGGGCGATAGCGGTACTGTTCACCTTCTTTGCGGAATCGCCGCCTGGACTGCACGCCTGAAGCCGACCTCGCCTGGGTTCGGCCGCCTGATGTTGCCACGCTGCCTGGGATCACCTCCGCTGCCTGGAAACACCGCGGGAGACCGGCCTGGTGTTGATCCGACTGGATTCGACCGGATGCCGCTCCGATAGCTCCGCCTGAAGTCGTCCGCCTGGAGTCGCTCCCTTGCGGACCTGCTGTCGCCGTCGCCGCCTGATGCCGCTGGAATGAGGACGGTGGGTGGCTAAGAACTCCTTCGGATTGCTGTTGGTGTTAGGATTGATTATGAATCATAGCCTCCCCTCCATTTTATAGCTTAGAGAGGGCCGGTCATTCCAAGTTTGGCGAGCACAAAGGGGGAAAGGAGAATAATCTCCTTTGATGAACTTCCTAAAAAGGATTTGGCCCGGATTAGGAAAATGGGAATCCCACAGATTGGTGACATGGCGCAATCCTAACGGTCCGGGCGCGAATAGGTGTCACAATCTAACAATCTCCACCTTGACGCCTCACGCGACAGACTCCACCTGAAACTTGGATCTCCTCCCTCCGGCAAACTACCCCCTCTCCCTGGGGTTTCCACGATCAGCACGCACAGATATGAGCCAAGTCAAGGCAGTGCTTGAACTTGACTCCGGTCAACGGCTTGGTCAACATGTCTGCAATGTTATCCTCAGTGTGCACCTTTAGTAACTGAATATCTCCGCCAGCAACGAACTCTCTCAACTTATGGTACCGCACATCAATGTGTTTTGTCCTGGCATGATAGACCGGGTCCTTGGCCAGACAAATCGCACTCTGACTGTCACAGTGCAGCTTCACCGCTTCCTGAGAAATCCTGAGTTCTTTGGCGAGACCTTTGAGCCAGATAGCTTCCTTCGCAGCTTCCACTGCAGCAATGTATTCAGCCTCTGTCGTAGATAAAGCCACAATGTCCTGCAGAGTGGCTTTCCAACTGATGGGGCCCTCACCACAAAGGAAGATGTACCCGGAGGTAGATCTTCTTCGGTCGAGGTCGCCCGCATAGTCGGAATCAACGTAACCCTCTAGGACTTTAGAAACTCCGCTCTTCTTAAACAGCAAACCGACGTTTTTCGTTCCGTTCAGATATCTTAGAATCCACTTGACTGCTTCCCAGTGTTGTCGCCCCGGATTCCCCATATATCTGCTGACTACGCTCACAGCCTGAGCGATATCTGGTCTGGTACAGATCATGGCGTACATCAAGCATCCTACCGCACTAGCGTACGACACCCCGAGCATCTTTTGTCGTTCTCCCTCTGTGTCTGGACACGACTGTGATGATAATCTAAATTGTTGCCCGAGAGGGGTTGAAACGGGCTTAGATTCAGTCATATTGAACTTCTCCAGAACCTTCTGAATGTACCATGTCTGAGAAAGCCAAAGCATGCCCCGCTTCCTATCTCGCTTGATCTCCATGCCAAGGATCTTCTGTGCTTGACCCAGATCCTTCATTTCAAACTCAGCTTGCAGTTTCTGCTTCAAAGACTGGATCTCCTGAGCTGACTTGCACGCAATCAGCATGTCGTCGACGTATAGCATCAGAATCAGAACGTCGTCGTTAGCCAGGAACTTGTAGTAGGTGCAGCTGTCGTACTGGCTCCTGCTGAATCCTTGTGAAACCATGAACGTATCAAATCTCTTGTTCCACATTCTTGGAGCCTACTTCAGACCGTAGAGGGACCTTCTTAGTTTGCACACCTTCTTCTCGTCACCGGGTTGTACAAACCCTTCAGGCTGCAAGATGTAGATCTCCTCTTCCAAGTTGCCATGAAGAAACGCCGTTTTCACATCCATCTGCTCTAGCTCCATGTCGTTCATTGCAACCATCGCAAGAAGCACCCGTATGGAGCAGTGTTTTACCACGGGTGAGAATATTTCGTCAAAATCGACACCCTTCTTCTGCGCGAACCCCTTGGCAACGAATCTGGCCTTGTATCTCCACTAGTCTTTGCCGGATGTAGATTCCTTCTTCCTGAATATCCATTTGGAACTGATTGTCTTCGCCCCTTTGGGCAGACGAACCAAGTCCCAAGTCTGGTTTTTACGAAGGGACTCCATCTCTTCTTCCATAGCTGCTTTCCACTGAGAACTCTCTCTACTCTCTACAGCTTCTTTATAAGATCCAGGATCTGTGGAGATCACCTGGAAAGCATACGCTACCGTGTCCTGTAGCCTGAGAGGCAGTCTGACCTCTCTCCTTGCCCTTTCTCTAGCAATAGAGTATGGCTCTGCTTCCGTAGGTTGCACAGCATCAGCATTTTCTGGGTCAGAGGAATCACTGTGGTCATTAGCTTGGTCGCTCCCTTCCAGCTCCACCTCTAGGGGTGTGACTGGAGTCTCCTCCACCTCTTTAGACTGAGCCTCAGATTTCTTGAGCATAGAGGCCTCATCGAAGATCACATCGCGCCTGACCTCCACCTTCTTTGTGTCCGGGTTCCACAGTTTGAACCCCTTCGTGCCGGTCTTTCGTCCTAGATAGATGCACCGTTTGGACTTAGCATCCAGTTTCGTCTTCTCAGAGTCCTGTACAAGGGTGTACACAGGACAACCAAAGATGTGGATGTCAGAGTAGTCAACTGGCCTGCCTAACCAAACTTCCTGTGGCGATTTCAGATTCAGTGACATCGATGGGGATCGATTCACTAGATAGCATGCCGTGTTAATGGCCTCGGCCCAGAAGGACCTTGGTAGGTCTGCAAACAACCGCATACACCGAGCTCTCTCTAGCAATGTTCGGTTCATCCTTTCTGCCACGCCGTTCTGCTGCGGTGTACCAGGAATAGTGAGGTGTCGAGTGATGCCCTCCTGATTGCAGTATTCCTGGAACTCCGCTGAGGTGTACTCGCCACCGTTATCAGATCTCAGATATTTGACTCTTTTCCCGGTCTGTTTTTCTACTGTCGTCTTCCAGACTTTGAATTTCTCGAATACTTCAGACTTGTGCTTCAGAAAGTAGATCCAGACTTTTCTCGAAAAATCATCGATGAAAGTCACGAAGTATCTGGCCCCACCAAGAGATGGCTCTGGGGCAGGCCCCCAAACATCTGAGTGTATATATTCCAGTGCCTGCTTACCCCGCTGCGTAGATGTCACGAACTTCACTCTGTGCTGCTTCCCGAGAACACAGGTCTCGCAGAAGTCTAACTTGCATGTCTTGACTCCTTTCAGTAGGCCCTTCTTGTGAAGCTCCAGCAGTCCTCTCTCGCTCATGTGGCCAAGTCTAGCATGCCACAGCAGAGAGGAGTCCTCATCTGTCGTCTCAGAAACCGCCGCGACGCCGGCGATGGTAGTGCCGATCAGTTTGTAGAGAGTACCAGAGCGCTCTCCTTTCATGACCACCAGAGCGCCTTTCTTGACCTTCAGATATCCTCCCTCGCCGGTGTATGAGCACCCAGCCGCCTCTAGAGTGCCTAGGGAAATTAGACTCTTCCTCAGATCGGGCACGTATCTTACATCAGTAAGGGTCCTGATTGTTCCGTCGAACATTTTAATTCTGATACTGCCGATCCCGAGCGTCTTGCACTCCGAGTCGTTTCCCATCAGAACGCGACCGCCGTCACATTGCCTGAAGCTAGTGAACCATTCTATATTCGGGCACATGTGATACGAGCATCCCGTATCCATGATCCACGTGTCGGTGGTATCGAGGGTGGAGTGTACATGGAGTACGTCAGCATCGTTCTCGGGGTCAGACGCCACAGCCGCCTGTTCCTGATTCCTTTCTTTCGCCTTTTTCTTCGGACAGTTGTTTTTCCAGTATCCTTCTTCCTTGCAGTAGTGGCACTGGTTCTTCTTGTCCCGAGACTTAGACCTAGCCCGATTGAATTTCTTCCCTCTGTCTCTCGATCTCCCTCTGCCCGGTTCTTTGTTCTTCACGAACAAACCTTCGCTGGTGCTGGGGCCGGGTTTGCTCCGCGTTTCGTTCGATAACAGCGTCGTCATCACCTCCTCCATTTTGAGCGTATCCTTTCCGTAGAGGATCGTGGTGACCAGATGGTCGTAGGACTTCGGTAGAGAAGACAGTAGTAGAAGCGTCTGGTCTTCCTCTTCGACTTTCACGTCCATGCTCCGCAGCTGGGAGATCAACTTGTTGAACGCATTCATGTGTTCTAGCAGCTTGTTGCTCTCGGACATTCGTAAGCTGTATAACTGTCTCTTCACATAGAGCTTGTTTGTGAGAGATTTCGACATATACAGCTCCTCTAATTTCTTCCATAGGTCTACGGTGGTGTCAGCGTCGACCACGTTGTACATGACCTCGTCGGCGAGACTCAACTGGATTGTGCTGATGGCCTTCAGATCCAGTTCCTCCCATTCCTCGTCTTTCTTCACGCCAGACTTCTCCTTGCCGAGTAGCGCCTTGTGGAGTCCTTGCTGAACGAGAACCGCCTTGATCCGCTTCTGCCATAAGCCGAAATCGATCTTGCCGTCGTACTTGGAAATCTCGAATTTTGCCGTCATTGTTTTGCTCGCAGTGCTACTGAGTGATCAGAAAAATGTTCTCGGATCAGTTCATGAGAAGGTAGGGAGTGGACCTTGTCGTCACCTACCGTTGACCCAGATCTAGAACCAGAACGCCCAGACGATCACCCCCGCGGAACCTCGCTCTGATACCAATTGTTATGCAATCAGATCGAGTACCGCGGTAGCGCAACGGAATTAAGTCGAGCAAAACAATCGCGCAAAATAAAAATCACAGAACGAGATATCCAAGCACACAGACGACACAAAAAATTTACGTGGTTCGGAGAGAAGCTCCTACATCCACGGGGAGAGCGCGCCGGAGAAGATCCACTATAAGGTATGGAGGTACAGATTACAATAGAGACCGTAAGGTCGAGCAATGAAGAAAAAACCGAAAAGGTGAAATCGGACTGTCGCCTGCGATAGTGATGTCGCCGGGCGATAGCGGTACTGTTCACCTTCTTTGCGGAATCGCCGCCTGGACTGCACGCCTGAAGCCGACCTCGCCTGGGTTCGGCCGCCTGATGTTGCCGCGCTGCCTGGGATCACCTCCGCTGCCTGGAAACACCGCGGGAGACCGGCCTGATGTTGATCCGACTGGATTCGACCGGATGCCGCTCCGATAGCTCCGCCTGAAGTCGTCCGCCTGGAGTCGCCCCCTTGCGGACCTGCTGCCGCCGTCGCCGCCTGATGCCGCTGGAATGAGGACGGTGGGTGGCTAAGAACTCCTTCGGATTGTTGTTGGTGTTAGGATTGATTATGAATCATAGCCTCCCCTCCATTTTATAGCTTAGAGAGGGCCGGTCATTCCAAGTTTGGCGAGCACAAAGGGGGAAAGGAGAATAATCTCCTTTGATGAACTTCCTAAAAAGGATTTGGCCCGGATTAGGAAAATGGGAATCCCACGGATTGGTGACATGACGCAATTCTAACGGTCCGGGCGCGAATAGGTGTCACAATCTAACACTCTGCTTCTTCTTCCTTCCTATTTGAGATGTGAACTGTCATGGTGAATAAGTTTTGGGGCTTTTAAGGTTTATGGTGAATTTTGATTCACTATTTCAGTTAATTAATTAATAGTAGCCGTATGCAATGGTGAATATTTAGTATGGGGTTTTTATTTTGGTAGGATTTATGCGGTTTGGATTTTGAAAGCCAATTTCCTGCTTCTCTTCCTGATTCTAATTGCTGGTTTGGGTTGATTTTGCGCATCCTAAATATTATGAAGGCTTGATTGGAAATTGGGAATGAATGATTGTCCGATGTCATAATTGAGAAACATATTGTATATTGCAGACAATATTACAAATGAAAAAATAATTCAGCGTTTTCAAAATATGTGTCTAGAAAAAGTGATTTTTTGATTTGTAAATTCTTTTTTTAACATGTTACTATCAAAAATTTTCATTATGTAATACTTAATTCTACTATATTATCTATTTTTGTAGTTACAAATTTCTCGTTTATGTAATGTTATGATTTTGTTAATAATATTAACTGAATTATTTTTTAATATTCAATTTTTATTACTGTCTTTTGCAGTATTTTCTCTAAATTTGAATAAAAAGTTATCATAAATTAATATTATTGCTGATGGGGATGAAACTCCGTTTAAAATCTTGGAGGTGCATTTAACCACTATTCCTCCATGATTTATCATATTACGAAGATCATGAGTTTGACCGGTCAACCCACTTCCCATAATCTCCTCTACAATAGAAGGATCATGGGGGTCACCCTTTCAATAACTACCGCTGTCGGCCGCCGCCTGACCGCCTTGGCGCCGCCGCTTGACCGCCTAGCCGCCGCCGCTTGCAGGCGGCCGCTTGCAGGCCGCCGTCGCTTGACCGCCTAGCCGCCACCGTTTGCAGGCCGCCGCCGCTTGACCGCCTAGCTGCCGCCGCTTGCAGGCCGTCAGGCTGCCACCGTTTGCAGGTTGACCACCGTCCGATCACTACAGAGCCTCCATCGTCGTTCGATCTACAGGTAACCACCCACTAACCATCAGGTTAGTGGGGGCACCATAACCACCTCCTGTAGGCTATAAAAGGACCCTCAGAGCTCCTCATTTCTCACGTTTTTGCCCCATCCTTCTTCTTTCTCAAGCCAGAGTTCTGCTGAACTCCTTCCTCGGGTCATCTTCAAGCCGCCTACGAGCGAGAGGAACTCCCAAGTCCCTAAGTGCGCAGAGAAGGGAAGAAGACGACTATCACCGGCACTCAAGCACACCAACCACCAAACAACATCCAGCACTCCCTCGACGCAGCTTGTTGTCCGTTGCGAGTCAGAAATTCTCTCACACCACAAGTTGTAATGAGGAGCGGCATGTCTCGCTCGATTCTCTAAGCATATTGTAACCGCAAGCTGATAGTGGACTTTGACCGACACATATCCGGTCACGTGGTTTTTTACCCAGTTGTGAAGTTTTTTCACGTTAAAATCTCTTGTGTCAACTCTGTATTTTCATTGACTGTGTGCGCGCTCGACCATCCCGAGAGCTATGACGGTCCAGTTTATTCCGATCCGACCGGGTCGCCGAGTTAGTCCGCAACAATTGCTATGGTGCTCGAGTCAGATTTAAATCTTAATTTTGTCACTGTCTGTGCATAACCACATAAGCATCATAACCACAATGAAATATTATTAAATTAAATTTTTTCCATTTTTAAATTAAATTTTGTTTTTTTTTTGAAGTTATTATATATTTTTAATAATTTTATTTTACTGTTACTCTGTTTTGATGTCGAAGTTGCATTTCATCCAATTGGGTCTTGTTGATCCTTTTTGAGTCGGCTACGGCCTAATTGACACATATATATCTCTTATGACTTAACTAAGGCTTCGTTAGGGCGGACTTAACAGATCAAACGATCGTAATCGTTTGACCGGTAAAAACAAATCCTCTCGAACAGAGCCAATGTCAATTTTGACAAGGTAGTCTTCGCGGGTCAAAATTTTGACAAAATAGGCACTACTTTAATCAATGTTGATCGAATTTGCCAATTCGTTTCCATTCAATGTCTACATATCACCAATTAAGCATAATGTGTCAAATGGACATGTTTGGTCAATTTAAAGATCATTGTTGCAACCTATGTTGAATTTTTTCAAAGTGGTCAGCAAGATAGCCTAAAGCCAAATTAATATTCTCAGAACTACCCAGTTCACACATTGATCATGCGGAAACTCAAGGAGCAAGTTTAACATCAACCACAAATGGAAGCACAAGCAGGTCTTTTATTCATTCACACTTCTTTACAAGGCGAGGTATACGTAGCGAGACATGATTTCGCTAGTACACAAGCTACAAACAGAAAGAACACAAGCCGGGCGGACAGCACTAGAGACCGCCGAGACCGCCTCGTCCGCCAAGGTCGCCCAAGCCGCCCAAGCTGCAACTGCTACAAGCCGAATAGCACACGGAGTCCGCCGAGACCGCGAGGTCGCGCGGACACACCGTTATTCTCTTCCTGCTGACGAACAGAGGAACAGACCGCCTACCCGCCTGAGACCGGCGGACAGGTTATTGAAACTTGATCAAGCTGAAGTAGAAATCTGATAAGTCGCAGAAGCGACCAGCTGAGACCGCACACTTCAATGCCCAACTCCTGGCTCCTTGAAGCTAGCCGCGCGACCTGCACACAGCACACCGTCAGCACTACTTAACCAGCGCGGACAGAAAACCGCAGACCGCAACACTTGTCCAAGCTCAACTTACTGTTCACTTCGTCATTGTAGACGTGTCGAGGGGTTCTATTTATAAGCGAGGTGAGGAGTGTGGTCACCACCCTAGTTGATAGAAACACCACCCCAGCCCGCGCACTAGCAAAACCTCCGTCCGCTGAGTCCGCAAAGACTTAGCCGGATTCCAAGAAAACCGCCAGAAGCAAGGCACCGATCACAACAAGGCGGACTTGCCTCACACTATACGGACAAGGTACAGTCCGCACAGTCCGCAACATACCATATGAACAGCCACAACCCCTTCAGCAACAGTCCGCACACTAAAGAGGCAGTCTGCATAGTACAAGACCAAAACCTTCATCCGCCACAAGTCCACGACCAAAGGCAGGGTTTAGCAACAGTCCTCCCGGTCAACAACGGACTTGGCGGATACAGCGGACACACTGGACTTGTCACAAAATGTGACCAAGTCCAGTAAATCACCAAAGGCCTATCGCGAGCTTGGCGGACAAGGCTCAGTCCGTCAATCATCCAAAGAGAAATGCCAACACTCCTCCAGAGTTAAGGCAGAGTCCGCAAGCAATCCTCGCACGGCTGCCCAAACAAACGGCCAACTGCCGGACTCCAACACCAGTCCGCGCAGTCCTCCACGGCCGTTAGCACCTGTTGTACCACCAGAGTTCGGCAAGGGCCACAGCCAAACTCCAATGCCAGTCCGCCACAGCGAACACCGGGAACACGCCAGTCCGCACGCCTCCCGCGGATAAGGCACTCAATCCGCCGATTAACACAAGCTTGCAACACAAGGCCACTGAACAGAGAACTGCCTATAGCCCACAAACCTCTGTCCGCTCAGGCCGCTCCTTAATCAGCCAAGCCACCAAGACAGCCAACACCCTGTCCGTAGACAGCAGTCCTCCCAGGCCGCAGACTCAGTCCGCACAGGCCGCTCAGACCACAGGCTACTCAATCAGCAAGCCACCAAGACAGCTACCGCGCAGGCCGCAGTCAGCAATCTGCCCAGGTCGCAGACTCAGTCCGCACAGGTCTCCCGACCTGCCCATCACCCACTTCCACTTCACAAATTTCAACACCCCCCCTTAAAGTGAGAAGTGGTGATCAAGCCCAACAAGCTACGTAACCGCTGAAAAGGCCCCTTCGACAGTGGCTTCGCGAAGATGTCAGCAAGATTATCTTCACTCCGAACATGCCCGACCAGAAGAGATCCCTCCAACACCCTCTCCCTTATGAAGTGGTGTGCGATCTCAATATGCTTGGTCCTTGCGTGACACACTGGATTGTTTACTAGTTTGAGAGCACTCTCATTGTCATCCCGGAGTAAAGTAGACTCTTGCACTTCTTCATGAACATCCTCTACAAGCCTCTGCAACCAGATAGCTTCCCGAGCATCCAAGGCCGAAGCCTCATACTCAGCTTCTGTAGTAGACACAGACACAAAATCCTGCTTCTTGCTACACCACGAAATACCAGCTGAACCACAAGTGAAAACATAACCCGAATTTGATCTCTGATCATCCGAGTCACCACCATAGTCAGCATCCGTGTATCCAAGCAAAGCAAAGTCTGTATCCCTACTATAGAGGAGTCTCATATCAGAAGTTGACTTGACATACTTCAAGATGTGCTTTGCCACTATCAGATGAGACTTCCTTGGTTCAGCCTTGTAATCGTCAAGTAGATCAAACTCCCTACAAGAGCCCTGAACACCAAGGGATCAGGAAGAATCCTTCCTTCATCTCGTCGAAGCTTCAGCCCATGTTCTAGTGGAGTAGAGCAACACTTCCCTTCGCCCATGCCGAACCGACTTATAATGCGATCCGTATATCCCTCTGACAAATGAGAATTCCGCACTCCTTCCTCTCCACTTCAAGACCGAGAAAGTGATGAAGCTCTCCCAAGTCTTTCATCTCGAAGCGTATAGCAAGCTCAGCCCTGAGCCTTGCTACTTCCTCCTCCGAATTCCCTGTGATGATCATATCATCCACATACAGCAGGACCAAGAAATCTTTACAAGGCGAGATATACGTAGCGAGACATGATTTCACTAGTACACAAGCTACAAACAAAAAGAACACAAGCCGGGCGGACAGCATAGGAGACTGCCTCGTCCTCCAAGGTCGCCCAAGCCGCCCAAGCTGCAACTGCTACAAGCCGAATAGCACACGGAGTCTACCGAGACTGCGAGGTCGCGCGGACACACCGTTATTCGCTGCCTGCTGACAAATAGAGGAATAGACCGCCTACCCGCCTGAGACCGGCGGACAGGTTATTAGAACTTGATCAAGCTGAAGTAGAAATCTGACAAGCCGCAGAAGCGACCAGCTGAGACCGCAGAGACCGCACACTTCAATGCCCAACTCCTGGCTCCTTGAAGTTAGCCGCGCGACCTTCACACAGCACACCGTCAGCACTACTCAACCCGCGCGGACAGAAAACCGCAGACCGCAACACTTGCCCAAGCCCAACTTACTGTTCACTCTGTCACTGTAGACGTGCTGGGGGGGTCTATTTATAGGCGAGGTGAGGAGTGTGGTCACCACCCTAGTGGATAGAAACACCACCTCAGCCCGCGCAATAGCAAAACCTCCGTCCGCTGAGTCCGCAAAGACTTAGCCGGATTCCAAGAAAACCGCTAGAAGCAAGGCACCGATCAAAACAAGGCGGACTTGCCTCACACTATGCGGACAAAGTACAGTCCGCACAGTTCGCACAGTCCGCAACACACCATATGGACAGCCACAACCCCATCAGCAACAGTCCGCACACTAAAGAGGCAGTCCGCATAGTACAAGACCAAAACCTCCATCCGCCACAAGTCCACGACCAAAGGCAGGGTTTAGCAACAGTCCGCCCGGTCAACAGCGGACTTGGCGGATACAGCGCACACACTAGACTTGTCATAGAATGTGACCAAGTCCAGTAAATCACCAATGGCCTATCACGAGCTTAGCGGACAAGGCTCAGTCCGCCAATAATCCAAAGCGAAACGCCAACACTCCTCCAGAGTTAAGGCAGAGTCCGCAAGCAATCCTCGCACAGCTGCCCAAACAAACGGCCAACTGCCGGACTTCGACACCAGTCCGCGCAGTCCGCCACAGCCGTTAGCACCTACTGTACCACCAGAGTTCGGCAAGGGCCACAACCAAACTCCAAGGCCAGTCCGCCACAGCAAACACCGCGGACACGCCAGTCCGCACGCCTCCTGCGGATAGGGCACTCAATCCGCCGGTTAACACAAGCTTGCAACACAAGGCCACTGAATAGAGTACTGCCTACAGCCCGCAAACCTCTGTCCGCTCAGGCCGCTCCTTAATCAGCCAAGTCACTAAGACAGCCAACACCCTGTCCGCAGACAGCAATCCGCCCAGGCCGCGGACTCAGTCCGCACATGCCGCTCAGACCACAGGCTGCTCAATCAGCAAGCCACCAAGACAGCTACCACCCAGGTCGCAGTCAGCAATCCGCCCAGGTCGCAGACTCAGTCCGCACAGGCCGCCCGGCCTGCCCATCACCCACTTCCACTTCACAAATTTCAACAACCTACTGTAGGACCTTGTAGATCATTAGGTGACATTTATTGGGTCATTAATGAAACTTAATGAGTCATTAGTGACACCTCATTGAGTCATTAGTGACACTCATTGGGTCATTAGTGCCATCTTAGAATGACCATTTGGTCCTGCTTAAACTCAACGCCGGCCATGTCGTTGTCTAACCTATGCCTCGGCCGCAAATCGCTGTAGAGCTCTGCCGACGAAGAAATAATTAGGTCTGTGATCCGGATGAAGAACACGGTCCGCGATCCGGACGAAGAACACGATCCACGATCAATGACATGCACTCGCAACCTCCTATTTTGTTGGGTCCGCAGCCAACAGTAAATCTGCGCTCCGTGAACCCCACTATTTCAGCATGCATTCGCTGCTCCAATTAATCTCAGGGAGGATTTTTTTTCTTCAGAGTCGCCGGCGAAAAAAATTTCCCGCCCCTGACACGCTGAAGGGGCCCTCACCTTATATGAATAAGAACATGGTCCAATTATAGGCATATATAAAAAGGATAAAAAAGCAGAGGAATATGTATAGTGGATAGAGAGGAGAGAGAAGTGCAGCGTGTGAGGCAGCCACAGGCCCACAACAACACTAGAAGGGGACATGGCCCTCATCATCAACACACACACTCTCTCTAGCTTTAAATTTTCAAATCTCAGGGTCCAAAAAGTGATTGTTATTAGGACCTCAGTTTTGGATAGTCACACCGCACTTCTCCTAATTTTACGTACTTTTTCAAAATACCTCTTGTACATGTATTTTTAGGAAAAATATTCAACACAGAAGTATCTCGTCGAGATCGACAACTTGTGTTGAACACTTTTCTTAAAAATTCATGTCCAAAACGTACTTTGAAAATACGCTCATGTTTCACGCTTTTTAGAAATACATCTTGTACGTGCATTTTTATGAAAAATGTTCGACACGAAAGTTGTAGATCTTGTCGTGATCTACAACTTTTGTGTTGAACACTTTTACTAAAAATGCATGTACAAGACGTATTTCTAAAAGCCGTGAAAATTTAGGGGAAAGTGCGGTGCAACTAGTTAAAACTGCAGTGCTAATAACAATCACCGAGCAAAATCTCCTCAAAATTCCGACTGACTTTTTGAATGAAAAATTTTGCAACAAAAATCGAAAATCATAATCGTAGCGGTGTTCCCACAAACATCTCAAAACAGGTTGAGATGTGTTGGCTTTGAGATGTGTTTGGGAATCTACACGAGCCACTGGATGTCCGCACTTTAGAGTAAAATACAAGAGTCGCGGGATGTCCGAGCTAACTTTAATATGTTCGAAAAAGAACGAGTGGACGAGAGAATGAGTCCACCTCAAGCCCAATTATTTGTTAGGTCCTACACACGTTGGATTCATAATCGTAAAAATAAAGTGGGTCCACCTCAAACCCTCTTCTAACTCGTCTTGCCACAGAATGAACCCTGACGCTCGTGGAGCAAGTTCCTCCACTCGGGCCCCGACACAACCAGCAGCGATCATGAAAGCTGTGGTTATGAATCATTATTTATAAATGTCCAACCTCATCTAAGAAACTTCATTCATTTTTTACATTCAAAATTAGTGTTCTTTTCTTGGCGGGGATCATAAATCACACAATTGTCTTGTCAAACAAATTCACCGGAGCTAAAACGCCATCCCAAACAGAGCCTAAGCGTCAGTTTGTTTCGGCGGTGGCGGTGACAAAAAAAACTAGGAATGAAGTTGTTCAGAATGATGAAATAGATTGGTAAAATAGTTGTTCAGAAATGAGAAACTGTTTGGTAAAACAACGGTGATGTTTCTGTTAAATTTCATTATCAAAATAAACTCTAATTACATTAATTAAATTAGATTATAATTAATATTTATTATAAATGTGATTTATTATTAATAATAATCAATGTTAATCATAATCATAGTAATAAAAATAATAATATAATAATAGTAATAATTAAAGAGCATTGTTATAAGCAAACCATATTTGGCTACTAGCACCTCAAAAAAAACTCGTTTCCCCCTTAACATCTCTTTTTTATTCCTTCCGCTGGATGCGCGCAAACCCGTGTTTTCACTCATTCAATCACGATATTAGGATTTAGGGTCTTTCGCACAAGCGAATCGCGGCGACCGGCGACTAGCGGAGACCGGCGACTAGCGGCCGACAGATTCCTCCTGTATTCGGCTTGTAAATCGCCTTCCAGAACACTTGATTTGGCGGTTACGGTAAGTTTTTGCTAGATTATTCCAGATTTCAAGTTTAGTTTTTGATTATTTCAGTTTAGGGTTCTGTGGTTTGCTAGATTATTTTCAAGATTTTTGTTTTTGATAATTCCAGATTTCAAGTTGCTTGCTTACGGTTGCTAGATTATTCCAGATATTCATTTACTCACGCATGATTTCAAGCATATTTGCTTATTTTGTTTCCAAAATGCATCTCTCAAAATCTAACAAAAGTTCTGGATTTTCAAGTTTTGGTTTTGCAACGAAGCATATTACTGTCACAATCTATTTTGTTCCCAAAACACATCTCTCAGAAATTTGTTTATCTCATAAAATCTCATCTTGAATCATGTACTAAGGCACCTTTGAACATTGTCAATAGTTATTATAGTTATGATAAGCCAATAAAGAGGCATTTTTTTGTTTGTTTTTCCATGCCCAAAACCTAATTAAAGCTTGGTTTTGTATTATTTCCTTCACGTGAACGAGGATTATTTTTTTTTATTGTAGGAGTGTTTTAGCATAACGCTTGTTGAGGAGGAATGTCAAAGTTCAATTGGGTTAAGGTAATCATGTTTTGTTCATATATTTTTTGTAAGATTTTGCAAGGTTGTTACAGCTTTTCTCTTAAAAAATCATGTTTTGTTTCAGCTCACAAGTGAATGTTGGGTCTCACTTTCAAACTGATATCACATTTTTGTCCCGTGAAGAGCTAGTTGATTGGACTCGTAATGTTGCTAAATCTCTTAGTTTTGTTATTTCTATTAAAGGATCAGATAAAATATCTTGTGGTAGAACTAGACCACGTGTATTACTGGGTTGCGATAGAGGTGGATTTTATCGTATTAATCAATGCAAGAAAGGGTGGGTCAAAGCAAATGTGAGAAAAACAACCTCTAAACGATGTGGTTGCCCATTTTTGTTGATCTGACAAAAGGAGGCTTTGTTTGTGGAGTGGAAACTTGAAGTTAAGTGTGGCTCATATAATCACGAGTTGGTACATATAGAAGCACATGCTATTGCTGTAAGATTAAATACGGAGGGACAAAAAATTATGCAAGATATGTACGCATCTAATGTAAAACCTAGAAAAATACTTTTCACTCTTAAAAAGAGCAATCCTAGTAATAGTTCAGTCATGAGAACTATATACAATGAGAGACTTAGACTGCATAACAAAAAATTGAAAGGAGATACACCAATACAGTTTCTCTACAAATGTATAAGTGAAACATGTTATGTCAGTTTTAGTGAAGTGAATGAAGGGACACACAATTTAGAGAGCTTACTTTTTGCCCATCCTACTGCAATTCGTCTTAGCAAAATATTTTCAAATGTCTTTTTCTCGATTGCACATACAAGACAAATAGTTTCGGCTTCCTTTGTTGTCCATCGTTGGAGTGACATCAACTCAACAAACATTTTTTTTCTGAATTTGTATTTATATCAGATTTTGAGAGCAGTTACGGTTGCTAGATTATTCCAGATATCCATTTACCCAGGCATAATTTCAAGCATATTTGCTTATTTTGTTTCCAAAATGCATCTCTCAAAATCTAACAAAAGTTCTGGATTTTCAAGTTCTGGTTTTGCAACGAAGCGTATTACTGTCACAATCTATTTTGTTTCCCAAAACGCATCTCTCGGAAATTTGTTTATCTCATACAATCTCACCTTGAACCATGTACTGAGGCACCTTTGAACATTGTCAATAGTTATTATAGTTATGATAAGCCAATAAAGAGGCATTTTTTGTTTGTTTTTCCATGCCCAAAATCTAATTAAAGCTTGGTTTGGTATTATTTCCTTCACGTGAACGAGGATTAAATTTTTTTTATTATTGTAGGAGTGTTTTAGCATAACGCTTGTTGAGGAGGAATGTCAAAGTTCAATTGGGTTAAGGTAATCATGTTTTGTTCATATATTTTTTGTAAGATTTTGCAAGATTGTTATAGCTTTTCTCTAAAAAAATCATGTTTTGTTTCAGCTCACAAGTGAATGTTGGGTCTCACTTTCAAACTGATATCACATTTTTGTCCCGTGAAGAGCTAGTTGATTGGACTCTTAATGTTGCTAAATCTCTTAGTTTTGTTATTTCTATTAAAGGATCAGATAAAATATCTCGTGGTAGAACTAGACCACGTGTATTACTGGGTTGCGATAGAGGTGGATTTTATCGTATTAATCAATGCAAGAAAGGGTGGGTCAAAGCAAATGTGAGGAAAACAACCTCTAAACGATGTGGTTGCCCATTTTTGTTGATCTGACAAAAGGAGGCTTTGTTTGTGGAGTGGAAACTTGAAGTTAAGTGTGGCTCATATAATCACGAGTTGGTACATATAGAAGCACATGCTATTGCTGTAAGATTAAATACGGAGGGACAAAAAATTATGCAAGATATGTATGCATCTAATGTAAAACCTAGAAAAATACTTTTCACTCTTAAAAAGAGCAATCCTAGTAATAGTTCAGTCATGAGAACTATATACAATGAGAGACTTAGACTGCATAACAAAAAATTGAAAGGAGATACACCAATACAGTTTCTCTACAAATGTATAAGTGAAACATGTTATGTCAGTTTTAGTGAAGTGAATGAAGGGACACACAATTTAGAGAGCTTACTTTTTGCCCATCCTACTGCAATTCGTCTTAGCAAAATATTTTCAAATGTCTTTTTTCTCGATTGCACATACAAGACAAATAGGTTTCGGCTTCCTTTGTTGTCCATCGTTGGAGTGACATCAACTCAACAAACATTTTTTTTTCTGAATTTGTATTTATATCAGATTTTGAGAGCAGTTACGGTTGCTAGATTATTCCAGATATCCATTTACCCAGGCATAATTTCAAGCATATTTGCTTATTTTGTTTCCAAAATGCATCTCTCAAAATCTAACAAAAGTTCTGGATTTTCAAGTTCTGGTTTTGCAACGAAGCGTATTACTGTCACAATCTATTTTGTTTCCCAAAACGCATCTCTCGGAAATTTGTTTATCTCATACAATCTCACCTTGAACCATGTACTGAGGCACCTTTGAACATTGTCAATAGTTATTATAGTTATGATAAGCCAATAAAGAGGCATTTTTTGTTTGTTTTTCCATGCCCAAAACCTAATTAAAGCTTGGTTTGGTATTATTTCCTTCACGTGAACGAGGATTAATTTTTTTTTATTATTGTAGGAGTGTTTTAGCATAACGCTTGTTGAGGAAGAATGTCAAAGTTCAATCGGGTTAAGGTAATCATGTTTTGTTCATATATTTTTTGTAAGATTTTGCAAGATTGTTATAGCTTTTCTCTTAAAAAATCATGTTTTGTTTCAGCTCACAAGTGAATGTTGGGTCTCACTTTCAAACTGATATCACATTTTTGTCCCGTGAAGAGCTAGTTGATTGGACTCTTAATGTTGCTAAATCTCTTAGTTTTGTTATTTCTATTAAAGGATCAGATAAAATATCTCGTGGTAGAACTAGACCATGTGTATTACTGGGTTGCGATAGAGGTGGATTTTATCGTATTAATCAATGCAAGAAAGGGTGGGTCAAAACAAATGTGAGGAAAACAACCTCTAAACGATGTGGCTGCCCATTTTTGTTGATCTGACAAAAGGAGGCTTTGTTTGTGGAGTGGAAACGTGAAGTTAAGTGTGGCTCACATAATCACGAGTTGGTACACATAGAAGCACATGCTATTGATGTAAGATTAAATACGGAGGGACAAAAAATTATGCAAGATATGTACGCATCTAATATAAAACCTAGAAAAATACTTTCCACTCTTAAAAAGATCAATCCTAGTAATAGTTCGGTCATGAGAACTATATACAATGAGAGACTTAGACTGCATAACAAAAAATTGAAAGGAGGTACACCAATACAGTTTCTCTACAAATGTATAAGTGAAACATGTTATGTCAGTTTTAGTGAAGTGAATGAAGGGACACACAATTTAGAGAGCTTATTTTTTGCTCATCCTACTGCAATTCGTCTTAGCAAAATATTTTCAAATGTCTTTTTGCTTGATTGCACATACAAGACGAATAGGTTTTGGCTCCCTTTGTTGTCCATCGTTGGAGTGACATCAACTCAACAAACATTTTTTTTCTGAATTTGTATTTATATCAGATGAAACTGAGAGCAGTTATAGGTGGACACTTAATCATTTTAAGAGCATTTTAGATCAGAAAACATTACCTTTTGTGCTTGTAACTGATAGGGAGTTGGCATTGTTGAATGCAATCAAGTTCTGCTTCCCAAATTCAAAGCATATCTTGGCAAATTGCAAGAAGTATTTTAAGGAGGGGAAAGAATGTGAAAAGTTTCTCGGTGTGTGGCAGCGGTTGGTTGATGCTAGAACTGAGAATGAATTCCATATGCGTTATAATGATATTATCTCAACATATTCCTCTTCATATCCTAATGTCATTGCATATGTTAGTTTTATATGGGTGGAACCATATAAAGAATAGTTTGTTTCTTGGTGGATTGACAAGTATCTACACCTAGGAAACTCTACCACAAATCGTGTCGAGAGTGAACATAGTCAGTTAAAAAGGTTTCTTGAAGTTTCTATTGGCAACTTGACAACTGTTTGGCGGGCATTTGATCAAATGATTGATCTACAACACACGGAAATTAAAAGATCATTTGGTCATAGTACAATGCAATCAAGCAAAGAGTTTCATAGTATACTATATTCCGATCTAGTAGGCCGTGTTTCACTCCAAGCATTGTCCATCATAAAGGAAGAAGAAAAAAATATTACCGCAACGAGTATGATTGTGAAGAGAAATGCACCCATCTTAGTCGGTCTACATTGGGACTACTAGGTGCTCATGAGTTGATCTTCCATATCACATAGAATGCAAAAATTAAACGATGCTTCACCTCCGATGCTTCTAATGTTGAGTGTGCCACGGGGAATGCACAGTGATCTCTGAGCGTGTGTTGTCACAATGCTTTACATCTAATGTAAAAGTTATGCTAGAAAAGTCCTAGAATTGATGGGCGAAAGATGACGAAAGAGACGGCGCCATTGAATAGTGGGGCTGAAGTTCTCATAGGATGACAATGTTTCCTTAAAATCATAGATCAAGAGACAGTAGGACTATGAGAGAAGTTTGAGATACTGTATCTGACAACGTGTTGTGATAAAGTTATTCCATAGGAACATTTATATGGACTAAAGATGCAGAAAAATGATTAAATTTTGAAGCAGTTACATATTGTCTGCACAAAAATGGAGAAAAAAAAGTTATCGAGAGCGATGCTACCTCAATCAGAATCAAAGAAGGTGGTTTGAATGGTATCATTGCAAAGAGATTGCTAGCATTAGAAAAACTTTATTTGCGAATTGCAAAGAATATGAATGATCCTAAATATAGTATGGTGACTGCGTTTGGAAAAAACAATGAATGCAATAACATGCTTACTTTATCTCAACTCTAAAGGTAATGAAGTTACTCGTGTTTTGCAACATATTTTCATTGATACAATCTTATTTCAATTCCTTTGTAAAAAAGATCGACATTATTAATTAGAGCTCGTTTCATGCGGCGGTGGAAGACGTGAGTGCGGTGGTTATGAAACACAGTTCGTGAATGACGTACCTCACCTTAGGACAAACTTCATCCAATTCTATGTTCAAAACTAGGCTTTTGTCTTGGTTACATGTATAGGCTACACTTTTTGTAACATCTCATGCTGTACTCTTTTATGTTCAAAACAAATTTTGAGTTTACATTCATAACTTCCACAAAAACATGGTTACATGGGTTTATTGGGGAATTATTTGTTTATCAAAAACCTAACGTCTGAATTTAAATGCATTTTATAACATGCAAGCACAAAAACACTGTGATGTGTTAAACATGTACAAAAACATAGCAGAAAACATTTGTTTTCAATGTCTTCGCCTTAATAAGTAACATTTACTCTTATACACGTATTAATGTAGCGCACCAAAAGGCTCTTAAGAAGGAGATAGAGAGGCTCAGGGAAGTTTTTCAGACACAAAACCACAAGAACACAACAGGTTCACGAGACGACGACGCCACCTCCAAGGAAATGGTGGTGGGGTAGCCATTGACGACGCTTCTATTCCCCTGATCCCTTCATGGAAATTTCCGACTACGATCAGTTGTTTGAGTTGAAAAGACTCTGCGATATGATTATTGATTTATTTATTCATTTTTCTTTGTGATTTTAAGTTTAGGGTTTTTTTGGGGAGGTGACTGTTCAATAGTGTATTAATTTTCATTCATGAAAGAAATAAGTTTAATTGGTGGGAGGAGAAACTGTATGGAGAAATTTTCAAGGAAAGGAGAAGAAGACTAGCTGTAACTTTGCTTTGTAAAATTTCTTTACATGAATAATTTCCTCTTGTATGATAGAGTTCTTCTCTTGGGTTCCAATCCTTTTTAATTAATTTTGATGTGCATAGATAGGTTTGATGTTAGTAATTCTAGAGCTATTTGATGAAATTTACAACCCTTCTTTGGCATGGCATTTGTTGGAGCTTTTTCAAAAGTTCAAGTTGTTTTTTGTGTTTTTTTTTTCATTTTTCGTTAATGCTATTTATGTTTATCGATTATCGGTGGGACTATTCCCAGATGACTTTGATTAAAAGACTGTCGATTGTTGAGAACTAATATTCAATCTAGTGACCACATCATATTGCTATGTGATTATATATGTCTGCCTGAGAATACATCGTTGAAATCTAGTTCTAGCTTCGACTCATCGTAATCAGCCTTCTCATGGTAGATTATTATGGTGAAAGCCGGACGCACAACAAGATGTTGCACATTGTTATCATTGTCACTCGTTCCAATCACGTAGCGACTCTCAAGCGTATTGAATGATGCCATTAAGTTTCTTAAGAGAAGTATCAATATGGAGAAATGCTATTGAGAGTCTTGCAACTATCTTGTTAATTCTTCGTCAAGATGGTGTTCGTTGTCGTCACTGCACTGTTGTCCATCACACCTCAAGCATATTGAAGGTCATGATGCCATCGGATATAGATTAAAAAAAACATTTGATCGCTAATATGACGATAAAACAGTGTTTGTTTGGATGGTTACAGTTGAAGATGAAGATAAAATAGTGCTTTCTGAATGAAAGTAGATGTACTCTTGAGTTGTTATGACGAGCGAGCAACTCATGAAAATAACATAATATTTAGATTTTAGCATGGGAAGTCGACATAAATATATGAAAGCAAGTCTCTTGCAGTGGCTTCCTCTATAGTCTTGTTACTTGTTGACATCATCCATGTTGAAATTATCATTGTTGTTGCCTGCAGGCTACATCTAACCCTCCTTAGGGAGAAGTAGATGCTTCTATACAATATTTTAGAACAATGTAAATGCAATAATACATTATATGTGGGCTCGCCCAATTTTGATACACATTTCGTTCCAATCTGAGGCTGGTCTGATCTAATCCCGACTCTCTTAAATCCAAATTTGGTTCGAGTTAGATTCGACTCATTAATCATCTTCTTCGACTCCACTTTTTTTAATTACAAATAAGTGAAGTATTATTTTGTAGCCCTGCCGACACCTATAAATATTGAGCTAAGAGGCACATGCGAGGGGACCAATATTGATTCATACAAATCACCTCATTTTGAAATCATTAGGGCTCTGTTTGGCGTGTTTTTTTTTTGCTCCGGTGAGTTTGGACAAAAACACCACCAACACAGAATGTATGAAAACTAGTTTTGCAGAAAAAAAATGAACAAAGTTCCTTCGGTGAAGTTGGGGGTGGGAGGGGGGCGGGGGGTGTTCACGAATGATGGTTCATAACAACTGCATTCACTGTAGCCACCTGCAAAATGGAGCCTTTGGCTCCGTTTTGCGCGGTGCTGGCGGTCGTGAACATGTGGGTTAAATTGTCATTAGTTAACACCCAACTAAGAAATTTCATCCTCTTTTATGTTCAAACGGTTGAAGTTCCTTAGATTGGTGTTAAGGAATGACCGTTTAATCCGCATGTTCACGAGCGCTATGTTGGACGGTCAGCATGAACCAAAAATAGACATGCTTGATTAGTCCCACACCGCCTACGCAGACGGTCCTCTCAAACTTATATTTGTCCCGCCCCTCCAACCTTTGACCCGGGTTTTGGAGTGGAAAAAAAGGTGCGGAGGTTAAACATGGTATCAGAGCATGGTTCACGCTGAGAGGGCGTGTTGGACGGTCAGCATGAACCAAAAATAGGCATGCTTGATTAGTCCCACACCGTCTACCCAGACGGTGCTCTCGAACTTATATTTGTCCCGCCCCTCCAACCTTTGACCTGGTTTTGGAGTGGAAAAAAGAATGCGGAGGTCAAACACGCTACGTTTGGTGCGTCTTATGTTAGTTTTTTGGTTTGAACCGATCATCTATATTAGGAAAAGAAGGAAAAAAGACAAGTTTTTGGGCATTTCCTGTTGAAATTTCCTGTGAAATCTCACCACCCGTGAGGAATAATAAAAAGCCGCCTGTAGCATTTTTGGGTATAGCCAGCCCGTGGAAAAGGAGGTAGCCGCCTTGGAGCATTGGAGGAGGTAGCCGCCTGTGAGAGAAGACCACGACTCTTTCTCTCTCACTCTCTCTCACTCTCTCTCACTCTCTCTCACTCTCTCACTCTCTCACTCTCAGTCTTCCTCTCTATATACATGTGTACTATTCCATAGAAAAAAAAGATATTTATATGGGAGAGAGAGAACTTCACCGGAATATTAATTAGAGAAAGGCTCCGGTTTAGCTGAAAGTAAAGGGGCTGATATCAGAATCGCAGTTTTGACTAGTCGCACCGTATTTTCTCCTAATTTTACGTTCATTTTAAAAATACGTCATGTACATGCACTTTTATGAAAAGTGTTCAACACGAAAATTGTAGATCTCAACGAGAACTACAACTTTCGTGTTGAACACTTTTCCTAAAAATGCATGTACAAAGCATATTTCCAAAAGACATGAAACATGAGCGTATTTCCAAAGTACGCCTTGTACATGCATTTTTAGGAAAAATGTTCAACACTTTTCCTAAAAAAGGGAGGTACAAGGCGTATTTCCAAAAAAAGCGAAAAATTAGGAGAAAATGCAGTGCGACTAGCAAAAACTGCGATACAAATATCAGCGACCAAAAGTAATTGCGCATTTTCCATTGTGGGAATGAGTGAAATCATGGGCGTTTATTCCTGATCCAACGCTAAAAGAAGGGATGCACGAAATACAAAGCCAAATCGAACGGCCTACTGCCTACTGCCTACTGCTACCCTCACGTGTATGCTACCCGCAACCAAAAAAAATTCCTGTTTGGCAAGACGGTAGCGGTCCTGAACATGATGGTTATAATTATAAATCGTTGTTCATGAATGCCCAACTTCACCTAATGAATTTCATGCACTTTTATTCAAAACTAATTTTTTTTCTTGATGATGGTCACAACTGTACGCACGTCAACCATACATTCTATGACATTGTCATTTTTATCCATACTCATCCGGGCATAAATGTCACGCCTAGCCTAAGGCTCTGTTTGGTAAGACGGTAGAGGTGTTGCACAAGCTGCGGCACAGGAACCAATGCCAAACAGAATAATTAAGGGCGTGGTGGAACAACGGCAGCACCGCTTTTCGCCAAAATCTGTGGAAGACAAGATTTCTGCCTTTTTTATCTTCCCCAATTTTTCTCCTGTGCCCTAGCCACAACGCGTGCTTCTTCTCCGGCGTCGACGCCCGCCCGTCGGACACGTCGATGATCTTCTCCGCCCGACATCTCCTCTGTAAGGTATGTTCTCTGATGGCCAGTCATTTGCTCAATTTTTCTTTTCGATCTCCGGCCAATCTCTCCTCCTAATTCTTCCCCGACACAATCACAAGGCTCTATCGACGCAGATCTCGCCTCCAGGAACGCCGCCGACTCCTGCGCATCTTCTCCGGTGGTAACATCCTTCGCAACAGTATTGAAGCTTCTGAAATTTTCCAGTGAAGTACTGAAGCTTCTGAAATTTTCCAGTGAAGCATTGATGCTTTTGATTTTTTTTTTTTTAGTGTCCAGTTTTTTGGTTTCATTTATGTTGTGATGTCTACAGGTTGGAGAGTTTGGAAGTCATTAGAAAACATCTATTTTTTTTAGGGGAGCAGTGAGTAAACTAAAGGAAGGTGTTATTTTTGCACGTGCACATATTTTGCAATGTGTATACAAGAGATTGAATGAGGCAATAGGTCAAACAATTATTTCAGTAGAGATAAATGGCTTAAGCTGATTAAAAACTTCAAAGAACGTACAATATTTAATTTCACTCGTGTACAATTGAAGAATAAAAGGGATCAGTTAAAGCGTGAGTGAAAACTATGAAGGGATCTCAAAAAAGGGAGACTACTTTGGGTTGGAACCCCATCAAAAGAACAATTGATGCTTCCGATAAATGATGTAAAGAGCGCATTAAGGTTAGGATTTGTACATTTTTAGTTATTTTACTTGTATACAATTATGTATATTCCTCCTGCTAACAGTTTTCCTCATTTTAGATGATACCAGCCGCCAAGGAATTTCGATATATAGGCATACAAACATAGGACACAACGACACAACGTCGACGAACCGACACGGTCACAACTCAAAGCATAGAACCAGTTATACATGAGGGGATAGGTGCACCTGAGATATCTGCTTTGAGAGAATTCATTGCGGGCTAATTAAAAAATGCTCACGGGTACAATCAAACAAATGTACTTCAGCAAATAAATTACTTATTTTATATTAAATTTATCTAATCTAAGATAACTCTCTTTTGTTGAAAAAAAGAGACCATCATCAATTCACATATATTTATCGCAAATAATTATGTCGAGCAAATTGTTTAATTTTAAGTTGAACATCATAAATTATGTGAACTGTTTAATTTTCCCTGTTTAATTTTCATTACTCTCGACTAAGATGATTTGGACACGTACAAAGGAGATTACTAGAGACACGTGATAGGCATTGTGAGAATCTAGTCACTAGACATGTTAAACAAGGGAGGGGTAGACCAATAAAGACTCAGAATGAAACTATAAGGAAAGACATGATGTACTTGGGCATTAATGAGATTATGACAAATGATAGGGCACAGTAGCAACAATGATAATTAGGCTCCGTTGGAGGGACTTATTTTCACCGGTCAAGAAGTTACGATCGCATGAACCGGACCTTAAGTCCCTTTTCACCGGTCAAGCGGTTATGATCGCATGAACCGGACCTTAAATTAAGTTCCAGTTCATGGGTTGTAACCGCTTGACCGGTGAAAATAAGTCCCTCAAGCGAAGCCTTAGACTTACCCATGAAATTAAAACAAAAAATACAATTCTCGCAAAAATGAAGCTTTATTGGAGTACAATCGAGGCTCTACTCCGTAAAAAAAATCGACCTTTACTCGGGTTGAGCGGAAAACACACATCTCCTCAACCACCAAAACAGAATGAAAAAACATAGTATGCAATAACTCAAGCAGATATTAGACCAACATATCCCGCAAAAATAGCCAAGATGCTCGTAAAGATGTATGCGCCAGCCACTATGAAGGGCACTTTTAGTCCGAATAGCTTGAGCTGTTGATGCAAAGGGGCTACGCGTGATGCGAGCCTGGCGGCCCCTTTCCTGCGAATGTTCGCCTTCAGGACAATAACCTGCATGTGCACGTAAAAGGCGCATTTTAGATTTCGAAGAGAAAATATGGGTCGTAACTGCAGCAAAATTGCAGCACTCAGGCACTGTTATTTTTATCAGTATTAATCCAAATAGTTAGGGCAGGATTCAAGATTATCTTTGTAATGAAGTCAAGGGGAAGAAGTAGAGCATATTGTGAGCTGTATTCTCTCTAGTTATCAGCATAAATTTCCAAACAATTTAAGCAGGCATAGGCATCATAAAGGTCAAGGGGAGGAAGTAGAGCATATTGTCAGCTGTGTTTTCTCTAGTTGTCGGCATAAATTTTCGAACAATTTAGGTAGGTATGGGCACGATAAAAGTTCGGCGTAGGGGTTTTAGAAGTCGGACTAATTGTTGCGGAGCGGAGATGTGGACCCGCAGCGGAGGATGAGTTTTGGTCTCATTCGTGGCAGATTAACACACCATGTATGTCATACCCGGATTGATGATCTGACTCCGCGGATGCGTCCGGATCTGCGTTCCGATTCGATTTCATATATTACTTTGTTAACTTTGCATTTATTTTGATGTATTCAGGTAAACCCCGCCTTCGGTCAATCATAACCGTCGATGGTGGGATGCCACAGTTTTCTCTTTATTATAAATGGAAGGTTAGGGGGTTGTTGTAGGCAATGACAAATTTTGGAGAGTTGATTCCCAGAATCTCGCGATCCTCCCACGGTACCGACGCCGTGGAACCCTAGGTGACGACTCCTATGCGTGTATCTTCCTTCCCAAGGTATTCCCAAACCCTAGACACTTTTTTCCTCCTCCAATCTTCCCCTACCGCTCCCAAATCACCGGATCCATCCTCCCTTGCCCGGATCCACCCCTAAATAGCCGGATCTACTCATCTCCGGCCCGATTACGCCTTCCACCGCCGAATTCAGCCGCTGACATTGTCACCCCGCCTCCAGTTCCCCATTGGATCGCTGTCAAACCGCCTCCGACTTCGAAATCTCCACTGTCTTGGACAGCCCACCACTTGGTGAGTCTTTTGTTGTATTGAACAATTATTTTAAACATTTTATTATTGTATTGGATATTACATTTGTTTGGATATATTGTTTGTGAAAAGATCGTCCCGAATCGCTTGTGAATTGCAGGTGAGACTCATTCGCTGTGCGTTTTGGCTTGACCCTCTGAGCAGAGGAAGTACTCGGAAAAAATGCAATGAATATACCTTGGAAGAGGCCAGAAAGACGTCATCAGAAGTGTTTGAAATATTGAAGTACAAAGTCTGAAATGCTCGTGAGACCCAGCCTAGCTAGGCCGCACATAAATAAATGCTACCTGTGTTTTTCATAATTGCGTTCAGTATTAATTTGCTGAGCAACTAAATCAACATCTAGAACATGGGAAACAAGACATTGGAGTAAAGCACAAATACGTAAGCTTCTACTCATGATTAACAGTCAATCCAAGATCAAACAAAAGAGTCTTATCAATAATCCATAAGTCCATTCCATTCTCAAGAACTCATTTATTTCGTGTATAAAATGGGCATCCTAAAACTCAAGGTTATAGTGTCTGGAATTCATTTTATCAACAGTTGTAAGCCCAACTGATTAGGTCTTCCCAATGAACAAGTCCCAAATCCTTGGCCAAGTCATAAGGACAATAGATAAAGGGTCAATTGCTAAAATCTACACAAGTACTTCCAAACTCATATAAAATAAACTATGCAGCATATCCACAAATCCATAAAACCAAATCAGGGCTCTCCACAAAGGGTGCAGTCACATTTACCCAAATCGCATCGGAAAGGCTCATCATTCTGCCATAAGGCCCATATCGTGGGTCATTCACGGGTAGACAGCAAACCCAAGTATTAAAAAGGTGCTATAGAATATTGTAAACCAGTGGAAACAAAACCGAGAATTGATTAATTGAATCAAAACCACTACTCATCCTTAAATATGAGTTAAGAGAAAAATACACAAGGTCCAAAATACCCCCACAGTGGGATATAAAGAAATATAAAGACTTGACTTATTACAACTCCCTCAAGTCGAACGAACGATATCATCCACATAGACAATAAGGATCACAATCTTGTGTTCGTTTCTACGGACAAACATAGTGTGATCAGATTGTCCGTGCTTGTAACCAAATTTGATCAATTGCCTTGAAAATCTGCCAAACCATGCCCTGAGAGACTGTTTCAACCCATATAGGAACTTTCTCAGGCAACAAACAAGACCTTCTGCTCCCTGTTTTACAAATTCAGGGGGAAATTTCATGTACACTTCCTCATCCAGTTCACCATGGAGGAAAGCATTTTTAACATCCAGTTGATGAAGATCTCATCCTAAGCAAGCAGCACACGATAGAAGAACTCATATAGAGTCCATCTTTGCCACTGGAGCAAACGTCTCCTGATATTCCACTCCTTGAGTTTGAGTGTATCCTTGAGCAACTAACAGAGCCTTGTATCGTTCAATCTTACCACCCTGATTATGCTTAACCGAGAATACCTACCGGGATCCAATAGCTTTCTTTTCGGGGGGAAGGGAGGAGACGTCCCATGTATGATTTTTGTCCAAGGCTGACATTTCTTCCTTCATAGCATGTGTCCAAACCGGTATCCCCAATGCTTCATGCTACGTCTTGGGAATGGAAACCAAAGATAATGCAGAAATAAAGGTCTGATGGATCGGGGTAAGATGATGATAAGCAACATGATTGGAAATAGAGTGTTGAGTGCTTGCATCTTTACCTTTCAACAAAGTTGGAGGATCATGAGTGGAATATGAGCCTGAAGTGGGCATTGGTAAAGGTGGAACACTGGCAGCCTGTTTCCCGGTTGATGACAGTGGTATACGTGCGGAAAAGGAGAAATGGAAGTAAGAATCTGAGGAACAGGAACTTGGATGGGAGAAGACAGAGATATCTGAATCGTAGGAACGGAGGTAGATGACTGAGCGAGAATGAGAGGAGGAATAAGGAGGAACAGGGAGAGTAGGAGGAACACGAGAGTCGCCAAACTCCCCCTGACGAAGAGAGTGAGTCGGAACTGGATAATAAGGTTCCTCCTCCCAAAAAGTAACATCCATGGTACAAAAGAAATGCTTGGAAGGAGGGTGGTAACACTGATATCCTTTCGTAGTGACGGAGTAACCAATAAAGACGCAACGTTGAGCCCTATGGTCAAGTTTGTCCCTATGAGGCTGATGAACATGCACAAAACACGATTAATAAGATGAGAGACAACGTGCTACATCAAGAAGATGTCGATTCTTCCGCTCAGCAATCTCATTTTGTGTGGAGGTGTGAACACATGTGGTTTGATGTACGATACCATGAGTGGAGAGGTAGGAGCCAAACTGACCATGATCATCGTATTCCCCTCCATTGTCACAACGAAGAACGCAAATTTTGTCATCAAATTGGATCTGAATCATCTTATGTAAGGTTTGGAAACAAGAAAGTACGTCACTTTTTTTCTTCAACAAATAGACCCAAGTGATTCTTGAAAAACAGATAATGAAGGTAACAAACCATCAAAAATCAGATAAAGAAACCACAGGGGAAGGATCCCAAACGTCAGAGTGTAAAATAGAAAAACAAGTGTCAGTGGGAGAAGATAAATGCACAGAGGTGTGTCGAACATGTTTTGACGTAGCACAAACATCACATGACAAATTTTTAATGAATGGAGAGTTGGAAACAGCTTGGAAAGATAAATGGGAGAAGGATGTCTGAGACGTAGATGCCATCGTCGTACATCAGCATCAGTGAGTGGTCGATGTGAGAGATCGAGATGGAGGTTCGGTATCCAGGTAGTACAAGCCACCCTGGTTCCTACTACTGCCAATTGTCCGCTTCGTACCCAATTCCTGAAAAACACAAGAGTCAGTAAAGAATGTTACAGAGCAGTTAAGAGATTTAGTAATGTTGCTGATAGGAAGTAAATTGCGGGGAAAAGAGGGGACATGAAAAACGGAGGAAAGAGAGATGGTTGGCGAGCACGATACATGTCCTTTGCCCGCAATGGAGGACAAGGTGACATTAGCGGAGATAACCTTATCTTTGTCAGATAAAGGTGTGTAGGAGACAAAACCTGAGGAACATCCAGTCATATGATCAGTGACACCTGAATCAATGATCCATGTAGTGGGAGCAATAGCGTAATGTGTGCACTGGGTGAAGTTGCAGTGGCAAATGAAGTGGAGGCAGACTGGGAATGAAGAAAGCGACGAAGAACATCCAATTCCTGGATGGAGAACTGTCTGAAGGAGGATATGGAGGGGCACCATAGACCTTGGTTGCAGATGCAGTATCAGGCACACGAGAACACCCCCAGCAAGTTCCTCTATGGCTGGGACCTCGACCACGACCATTACCACGTCCAACAGGAGCCATATAAGAATAAGTTTGTGGTGGGTCACCCATTTGTAGCATCGGCACACCCGACGAAGACTGGGAGCAACACGGCAGCAGAGAATTAGAGACGACACAACAAAAACAACAAGAGCAATCAGTAAGGCATCGGTGGTGGCATCAACACAGAGAAATCTGAGAGGATTGAATGCTCTGATCGAGCATCTGCGTCGACAGCTTCAACAAGAACCGACGAAGAACACAGCTGATGCAGGCACGATGAGGATACAGATTTGGATCATAATCGACGACAGCTTTGACAAGGATCAGAATCTGATCTGAATCTGGAGGAAGAAAAGGATACAGGATGCAGACGGCGAATCTGGCAGTCACAGCAAACGAAGATCGTCAAAGTCACAGTGGCACTTGGTCGACAGAAGAGAGACAGGCAGCATCATGGATCAACGACGGTAACAAGGCACGAATCATTAGGAGAGGCAACAGTCTCCTTCATCGTGCGCAACCGCCGGAGAGAAGGCCGCGGCTCACCATGGAACGAACTTCAAACCAGCGGTGGGCGGTGGAGAGGCGGACGCGGAATGGACGGCGAGTTGCGGGTAGCGGAACGAGAGTCGCGGGATTAGGTTTTTTCTACCAAGTGGAAACAAAATCGAGAATTGATTAATTGCATTAAAATCACTACTCATCCATATATATGTGTAGGGAGAAAAATACGCAAGATCCAAGATACCCCCACAGTGGGATATAAAGAAGTATAAAGACTTCACTTATTACAACTAACCCTTGATGCCGACACTTGGAATTAGGGGCATTTCCCCCAAATAGACCAGCGCATATGTTGTCTTCATCATCATAATGCCTCTTAGCCGACCCAAATTGATTGAGATAAAGCATCCATGGTGATGACAATCATACAAACAAACATAATGAAAAAGATAAAGCAGATCTCCATAGGAAAGATAATCAGCAACATCAAATTTTTTTCAGACTATTCAGGTAAATCTGCAACTCCTTAGCTATCCAAAGATTAAAGCTCTCGGTCAATTTTTAAAATGCTTAATTGCACTAGCCTTCCTTCCTAGTTTGTGTAATTACCGAAACCTCCTCGCCACCTTTTGAAATTAACAAAAAACTCCCCTCTGAGATTGCCAGAATCACAAGACACCTCCCAATTAATATACACTACAAATGCACCCTTATCAGAATATAAGTTACAGTTCATTATTATGCTACAAAATCGATAATATAAACTCAGAGGGGAGGTTTTGGTAATTTCAAAAGTGGCAAAGGAGATCTTGATAACTGTACAACCCAGTGTTCGCCGAGTGGGTCCAACAAGGCAGAGGAGGGGCGCTCAATGCAACCGACCCGCATCCGCCAGGCGGGCGGGCGAGCCCGGACAGTGTGCCCGCATCCGCCAGGAGGGCGAGTGAGCCGGAACTCCCGGCCCACACCAGTTCGATAGGCGGGTGAGCCCCAGAGGCAGCCGGCCAACCTCCGCCACGCAGGCGGGCGGACCGCGCGAGCCGGCTCGCCAGCCCGCGTTTGCCTAAGTGGCCGCCAGACCAAGACCGTCGGCCCGCCTCCGTGTAAGGGGCAGGCGAGCCGCAGGAGCCTGGCTCGCGCTTGCCTACAGAGAGAGGCGAGTTGCGAGAGCCGCGCCGCACCCGCCCAGTTGAGTGGCGAGCTGGTCCCGATTTCCCCTATGAGTGGGGTGCAGATATCATGTGGTTAATATAATTTGGTCTACCAAATGTGATTAGGTCTGTATTTAGCTTCTCAGAACAACGGAGTTTCGTTGTTAGCAGATCTCCATTTTGGCTGCATATAACCGTTTAGAACAGCGGAGTTGAGCTATTTGCAGGCCAGACCTAGAAATCTATAAATAGACCCAAGGGGGTACCACCAAAAGCAAGCTTTCCAGTTTTCTAATTCCAGAATCTTCTTGCGCTTTCTGAGGTGCCCTTAGCTCAGCACTGGCTAAGGAGGGGAAACACACTAAGATATTTCGGGTGTGTAGTGAGACCTTCGTCCTGGAGCCTTGGGTCAATTTTAAGCTATAAATCTTTAATCAGTCCCGCTTGCTGGGGGAAGTAAGTGTGCGGTCACCCTTCCCCAAGGGTCTGAACTCCACAAAAGCCGGTTTCTAGTTTCAACATTTTGGTGCGGTGAGCGTGGAGAGTGACCAGCACAGAAGACCTTAACGAGCTCAATGACTGGAGGCGAAGGGAAAGGATCTGACCAGGCCAATTCGCCACCTCCCCCCCCCCCCCTCTCGCCACTCTCGGCATGTTTGAGGATTTTCGGCAAGAGATGTAGAACCTCATAACCTTCGCACTCGCGGCGAGTGCTCGACATCATCGGTCCCAGTAGTCGCAGCCCCTGCTCTAGGCGAGAACGCCCCGGCTAGGCGACCTGGGAAGGAAGAGGCGGCGGAAGGTAGCGGACGAGATCTACCAGGGCGAGCCCTGTTCCCTGGCTCGGCGAGTGCGGGAAGGTCCGACAAGGTTAGAGGCGCGAGACTGCTCAACCGACAGGGGAGGGTAGTCCCTTCAGCGGGCTGGTCTCATCCGCCCCAATTCCAGAGGGGTTCTGCGAGCCAGAAATGTCCTACTACACCGGAAGGGATGATCCGGTCCAACACATCCAATGGTTCGAGGATGTGGTTTTGATCCCACAGATGTCGGACGCTTTCAAGTGTCGGCTCTTCGCCATAACCCTCAAGGAAAAGGCGAGGGATTGGTTCCATCAACTCTCTGTCAGCTCCATCTACTATTTTGAAGACCTGCACCGGGAGTTTCTGCTGAGGTTTACCACCTCAAAGAAGAGGAAGAGCGAGTCAGAGTCTCTGTTTCTCATCAAGCAGAGGGCATACGAGACGCTGGGAAGCTATGTGGATAGGTTCCAGGAGGAGGTCCTCCAGGCGCAGAAGATGTCAGGGCACACCCTCATTGTAAGACCCCCCTCCCCTCGGTTCACAAAAACCGGTACAAATAGGGGGATCCTACCGCACACCGCACACCGCCGCCAACATACGACACCGAAGGAGCAATAGAGGCACACTCATCGCCATCATCTCCCTTTAGTTTCCTCCTGTCGCATTTTGGCGACGATGTTAAGCGAACAACAATACATACCCAAGTAAGGGGAAGTAGTTTCCCGGCGGAAGGCACCACTAACGGGTGCACCTTATTACGGAAAGCGGAATGCATAGTTTTATAACGAAAGATTACCCTTCACAGAAACTTCGTACTCGAAACCTGAGCAAACCCGCTCCTTTCGGGTGATATCCTTTATCCGCAAATGGCAAATCATTAGAACCACGTATAAAATCCAATCCCTAATAGCATCAAGTGTAGTAGTATTTTAAGGGAGGTAGATATGAAATTTCTATTTTGGGTCGAGGCGATGTTCCCATGACCACCGCCTACGTACTTCGTATCACCCTACATATGGTCTTAGACCCACGTAGTTCTATAGTTTCGCAAGGGTTGTCTTCCCAGACCATCCACCATGCGAGTTGCCTCGGAGTGAAACTCGTCAGCCATCTGATATTTTCTCATGATATATATCTCAAAGGAACAAACACATTCTAGAATGAACCACATCCCGAGGAATATTTTTCGAAGACACAAAATCATTCCATGGAATGAATCACATTTCGAGGCACAACTTATTCCCATAAGAATAATAGCTCGAAGGCACATCTTGTTCCCGTAGGAACAATATCTCAGAGGAATAACTTATTCCCGTAGAAATAATAACTCGGAGACACAATTTATTCCCGCAGAAATAATATCTCGGAGGCACATTTCGTTCCCGTAGGAACAATATCTCAAAGGAATAACGTATTCATGTAGGAATAATAACTCGGAGACACAATTTATTATCGCGGGAATAGTATCTCGGAGGCGCATTTCGAAGGCACAAAATCATTCCAGAATGAATCACATTTCGAGGCACAACTTATTCCCGTAAGAATAATAGCTCGGAGGCACATCTTGTTCCCGTAGGAACAATATCTCAGAGGAATAACTTATTCCCGTAGGAATAATAACTCAGAGGCACAATTTATTCCCGCAGGAATAGTATCTCGGAGGCACATTTCGTTCCCGTAGGAACAATATCTTAGAGTAGATAACTTATTCCCGTAGGAATAATAACTCGGATACACAATTTATTCCCGCAGGAATAGTATCTCGGAGGCACATTTCGTTCCCGTAGGAACAATATCTCAGAGGAATAACTTATTCCCGTAGGAATAATAACTCGGAGACACAATTTATTTCTGCAGGAATAGTATCTCAGAAGCACAAATTATTCCCGTAGAAACAATATCTTAGGGGCAAAACTTATTCCTGTAGGAATAAAAACTTGTAGGCACAACTTATTCCTATAGGAATAATAACTTGGAGGCGCAACTTATTCCGTAGGAATAACATCTCGAATGCACAACTTATTCTGTAGGAATAACATCTCAGATGCACAACTTATTCACATAGGAATAGTAGCTCGGAGGCACTTCTCATTCCCGTGAGAACAATATCTCAGGGGCACATTTTCCGAATGCTCAATCTACCATAGCGTATGAACGATAAACATTATGTCGTTCAAATCTTCGCAAGTCAAAACCAAACAACGTCTAGATAACCAGGGATTGAGTCAAAGGCTGGAGCCTCATCCCGCTCAACAACCTTATAACCCAGAATTATAGTTATGTGACTCTAATAAGCCCTAGCCCCTGGCTCGACTCATCATAAGTCATGACCTCTTGGGATACATACAAATTTGACTCACCAACATGGCTATATGGATTCATACGCATTCACAAGAAAATCTTGTGTTTTAAATCGACAATTTGGCAAACACCAAACAATTTGTCAAGTGATTAAGGTGTCAACCTCAGTCACATGCTCTACTTTACTAAGAGAGTCGATTGGGTCTCGTACTATTTAGATTTGACTTTAATGGAATTTCTCGTCACCAAGTCAACTATTAAAAAAGAGTGAAATCAATTAAAGAGCCTTACCCCCAAACTCATCTGCACTGCTCTACTGACAAGAGTGGCGGTCTAGTTCGGCAATATTTAAGGGCAATACTGAATAACTTATTCCCGTAGGAATAATAACTCGGAGACACAATTTATTCCGACAGGAATAGTATCTCGGAGGCACATTTCGTTCCCGTAGGAACAATATCTCAGAGGAATGACTTATTCTCATAGGAATAATAACTCGGAGGCACAATTTATTTCTACAAGAATAGTATCTCATAGGCACAAATCATTCCCGTAGAAACAATATCTTAGGGGCACAACTTATTCCTGTAGGAATAAAAACTTGTAGGCACAACTTATTCCTATAGGAATAATAACTTGGAGGCACAACTTATTCCGTAGGAATAACATATCGGATGCACAACTTATTCTGTAGGAATAACAACTCGGATGCACAACTTATTCCCATAGGAATAGTAGCTCGGAGACACTTCTCATTCCCGTGAGAACAATATCTCAGGGGCACATTTTCTGAATGTTCAATCTACCATAGCGTATGAACGATAAACATTATGTCGTTCAAAGCTTCGCAAGCCAAAACCAACCAACGTCTAGATAACCAGGGATTGAGTCAAAGACTGGAGCCTCATCCTGCTCAACAACCTTATAACCCAGAATTATAGCTATGTGACTCTAATGAGCCCTAGCCACTGGCTCGACTCATCATAAGTCGCGACCTCTTGGGTTACATACCAATTTGACTCACCAACATGGCTATATGGATTCATACTCATTCAAAAGAAAATCTTGTGCTTTAAATCGAAAATTTGGCAAACACCGAACAATTGGTCAAGTGATTAAGGTGTCAACCTCAGCCACATGCTCTGCTTTACTAAGAGAGTCGATTGGGTCTCGTACTATTTAGATTTGACTTTGATGGAATTTCTCATCACCAAGTCAACTATAAAAAAGAGTGAAACCAATTAAAGAGCCTTACCCCCAAACTCATTTGCACTGCTCTACTGACAAGAGTGGCGGTCTAGTTCGACAATATTTAAGGGCAATACTGAAATAAAAGCCTAAACCTCGATTTGTCCGCTCTGCTCAAAAAGTGGCAGCCAGTTCGGCAATTAAAGACTGTAATGAAATAAAAGCTTAAATCTCGATCTGTCCGCTCTGCTCGAAGAGTGGCGGCCAGTTCGACAATTAAAGGTTGTACTAAAATAAAAGCTTAAACCTCGATCTGTCCGCTCTGCTCGAAGAGTGGCGGCCTGTTCGACAATTAAAGGTTGTACTGAAATAAAAGTCTAAACCTCTATCTGTCCGCTCTGCTCGAAGAATGGCGGCCAGTTCGGCAATTAAAACCTGTACTGAAATAAAAGCCTAAATCTCGATATGCCCGCTCTGCTCGAAGAATGGCGGTCAGTTCGGCAATTAAAGGCTGTACTGAAATAAAAGGCTAAACCTCGATATGCTCGCTCTTCTCGAAGAATGACGGCCAGTTCGACAATTAAAGGTTGTACTGGAACAAAACCCAAACCTCGATCTGGCTGCTCTGCTCGAAGAGTAGCGGCCAGTTCGACAATTAAAGGTTGTATTGAAATAAAAGTCTAAACCTCGATCTGTCCGCTCTGCTCGAAGAGTGGCGGCCAGTTCGACAATTAAAGGTTGTACTGAAATAAAAGCCCGAACCTCGATCTGTCCGCTCTGCTCGAATAGTGGCGGACAGTTCGGCAATTAAAGGTTGTACTGAAATAAAAGCCTAAACCTCGATTTGTCTGCTCTGCTCGAAGAGTGGAGGCCAGTTCGGCAATTAAACGTTGTACTGAAATAAAAGTCTAAACCTTGATCTGTCCGCTCTGCTCGAAGAGTGGTGGCCAGTTCGGCATTAAAGGCTGTGCAAAATAAAATCCTAAACCTCGATTTGTTTGTTCTGCTCGAACTATTTTATTTACTTGATAGCGATCATAACCTTTGTCTTGTCAAACATATATTTTTTTATGAAAATAAAATTATTAATTAGCAAATAAGCCTTGCCAAATACTGCCCAAATCTTCGTCAACAAGCACTACTCGCTTGCATGATTGCTTATATATAAGCCCGCTTTGGATATACTTTTGCATCGAGAACGGGCGAACCGTTGTGTAGTATGTATATATGTATATAACTATTATATATACATTATTCAGGTGGCGCGTGAGGCGGAGCCAGAAAACTCGCAGCCTTCCACTGCCACCGTCTGGCCGGCTGGATCGGCGCTCCACCGCCTCCGGCCAACTCGCCGGAGGAGGGCGCACCTCCTGACGGTGATCCGACGGCCTTGCACCGCCGACAGCCTCAAGGAGAGAAGTATTGAAATTAAAACAGAGGCGGCGTGCGCACCGTCGGAGATTACTTTTTTGGCGGTGCCGCAGGCTGGAACCACCCCAGAGTTGGTCGCCGCTCCCTCTCCGGCCAGGTGTGGCCCTTTTTAGGGCTCTAAGGCCTTGGGAGCTTCCCATGCAACAGCGGGGGGTGGAGGGAGACGGGAGTGGCGGTGGGCCGAGCTCGTCTTCTCTGGCTCAGGTGAGGCTCCAGATGGGGAAAACTTATTTGGAAAATGCTTGGTAGGAGCTCCTGGCCGTTGTCCTCCTCAGCTGAAGCCAAAGGGGCTTCTTGTAGGGGAGGCTGTGACCTCCCCTACCTCCTCTCTCTCCTGGTTAGGGGAGGTGACGGGTGGGTTAATCCCAACCCTTAGCTTGTTAACACAAGGGGCAGCTGGCAGTAGATTAGAGAGGAAGTACAGTATACTGCTAGCCAATCAAGGCTTAGCACACGGATTATGTGTTTTCTCTTTGGCTAAATGAAAAGAGGAAGAGTTAGCTTTTGGTTTTATTTAACCATGGTGGATTAGGAGGGACACCTGGTGGTCCATGAATGGCTGGAGGGGTGTACCTGGTGGCCAAGAAGCATGGAGAAGGGGGATTGTGGTTTTGGGTAAGTGAGTGAGGAGAATTAAAATATTCGAACAAATCATTTCTTATAGGAGGGTTAACCCAAGTCAACTCTAAGTGGGTCCCCCACGTATGTCAAAGTTATTATGGGTTCGAGTCGCCGCGTGTCGAGTCAACGATGTGGCGACGAAATTGAAATCAAACGTTCACGCATTTTGCCGCGTCGTATAATTTTACGAGCAATATATATATATATATATATTTATCAAACGACGTTGGAATTTAGCGAGACGAGTCTCGTTTTGCTGGCATTGACTGTACGAGCCTAGCATAATTGACAGAAGTCAATTTGGAGTTTGTAGGCTCAATATTTTAACACGACGCCGTTGCGACGCGCAACACTATTCAAAATAGTCGTTTTCTCCAAACGACCTCGGACCGAGATGAAATGAGTTCCGACGCACTCGTACTAACTATACGAGTCCAATGCAACTAATGGAAGTCAATTCGGAGTACGTATGCTCAATATTTTAGCATGTTATCCTCAACCATGTACGTAAGTCGGGTCATAGTTTTCCAAGATCCGGTCCAAACCCCTTCCTGGGTTCAATTGAACCGTCTAGACCCCCTTTTGAAAACGGAATGTTACACGCATGGTGGCTTTTACCCTGGGGCTGCAGCAAGGGTTCTTCGGGATGGAGTTGAAGAGGGTGCCTCCGCTGTCCTTCAAGGAGCTGATGGAGAGGGATGCCTGGGAAGTCGAGGGAGAGGCGTCGAACCCGGCGTTTGCCAGGAAGCTAGCCTGGTGGGCTGCGGAGGAGGAGAAGGAGCCAGGAGGTGGCAAGGGGCAGGAGGGCAGAGCCCAGGCAGAGGGAGCAACAGCAGCAGCCAAGGTGGGGGCGCCAAGAGCTGAATAATCGACTAGGCTGGAGGCAGCCGGAATGGCATGAACAGGGCTCGAGGAGAGGTTTCCACGGAGGAGACGACCGCCAAGGGGGGCAAGGCCGTTTCAACCCTCCAGGTTGGAGGCAAGGCCAAAGCCCCCCCCCCCCCCTCCCAATCAACAGCAGGCTATGACGAATTGATGATAGTTCTGGGGAGGAGGCAGAGAGGCCCCCGTAGGAGGAGGTCGGAAGGTAGAGCGGAGCTGCCCTACTGTGACTTCCACTAGGAGGAGGGGCACGCAACGGCTACCTGCCCGGAGTTCCTGGAGATGAGGGGAGCCAGGGGGAGGGCCCCATAACAGCAGCAGCACCGCCAGGAGGTGTAGATAGAAGAAGTCTTGCCAGGAGCAGAGGAGGACAGGTGCAAGTACCGAGCCGATGTCGGAGGCCGAGGAGGGATCAGAGTGATCCGGGGGGGGTGGGAGTCGAGGCTGCCCGCAAGACGAGTCTCCACACCATGTACCGCAGGAGCGTTGCCTCCACATCCCTAACCCCACCCCCAGAAGAGAAGATTACCTTCTCCCGGAAAGACATGTCGGACCATGAAGACCCGTTCTGCGATGCGCTGGCTGTTCAGGCCTCCATCGAGAACTTCACCGTCTCCCGGATCCCCGTGGACAACGGGAGCTCCGTTAACGTCGTCTTCAAAAAGACGTTCGACGCGATGAAAGTGGAGGCCATGATGGTGTTGGCCTCAGACGGGCCTCCGTTCGGATTCTCCGGGGAGAGGAAGGAGGTGGAAGGAGTGGGGCTCCATGTTACTTTGGGGGGCCAGTCCAGGAACTGCAGGTTCGTCATTGTAGACGCTCTCAGCAGCTACAACGTCATATTTGGACGGCCCCTCATCAGCGTCTTCCGTTGCGTGCCCTCCTCGTTTCACCAATGCCTCAAGTTCAACGTTGAGGGCATCCAGGTCCGGGTCCGGGGAGACCCCAAGGTGACAAGGGAGTGCAACGTAACGGCGGTCAACACCATCTCCTGGAAAGGAGGAGCCGAGGAGATGGAGAGGAGGATGGAGGAGCTGTTTGGCTAGGAGGCCATGGGAGAAACTGAGGAGATGGAGGTGGAGGAAGAGATCCACACCCGTGTGGAGGTGGCGGAGGAGGTGCTGGAGGAGCCGGCAGAGGTGATGGTCGTGGAGGAAGCTGGGGAGGAAGCTCTTTCCCCAGGCGAGGGGGTCGTGGGCGAGTGGGGAGACCAGTCCTGGATGGAGGCAACGGAGGAGGTGGTGGAGATGAAAGTTCTCACCCTGGGAGGAAGGGTGGAGAAGGTGCGGATCAGCGGGGGTCTGAGCCCGGAGGACCAGGGGAGGATGCTGGAGTGTATCCAGAAGAACATCGACATCTTCACATGGAGCGCTGCGTACATGCCGGGGATTGATGCGTATATGGCTTGCCACCGCCTCAACCTCGATGTCGATGTCTGCCCCATCCGGCAGAAGAAGAGGTTCACCGCTGACAAGCTGGCCGAGCCATCCGAGAGGAGGTGGAGAAGCTTCTGAAGGCGGGGTTTGTGTCAGAGATCCAGTATCCAGATTGGGTCTCCAATGTGGTGATGGTTAAGAAGGGGGACGACCGCTGAAGGATGTGTATTGACTTCTCTCTTTTAAATAAAGCATGTCTCAAAGATTATTACCCCTTACCTCGGATCGACGTGCTGGTTAACTCAGTCATCGTTTTTTCTCTAATGAGCTTTCTAGATGCATTTTCAGGTTATCACCAGATCAGGATGCACCCGCCCAACATGAAAGATGTCTCCTTCATCACAGGGGAGGGGTGCTACTGTTATAAAATGATGTCCTCCGGGCTGAAAAATGCAGGGGCAACATACCAGAGGATGATGGACCGGGTCTTCCGTGAGCAGAAGGGAAGAAACCTGGAGGTGTGCGTGGATGACCTCATGATCAAGAGTCGGGACGTAGACTCTCACCTACAGGATCTGGAAGAGACCTTCGGCACCCTGTGAAGGTATAAAATGAGATTGAACCCCTTGAAGTGTGTCTTCAGGGCAAGCAGGGGCAAGTTCCTAGGCCATCTTCTTACTCCCGCAGAAGTGGAGCCCAACCCTGACAAGGTGAGGGTAATCATGGAGTTGGGGTTGCCTCGGAACGCCAAGGAAGTCCAGCGCCTGACAGGGAAGCTGGCAGGGCTAAATAGGCTCCTCTCTCGGGCTGGTGAGAAGTGCTCGCCATTCTTTAAGGCGCTAAGAGGAGGCCAGAAATTTGAATGGTCCGAGGAGTGCGAGGGAGACTTCCAAGCCTTGAAGAGACAGCTGACTCAGGCTCCGCTTCTCCAGCTAAAGGAGGGGGAAGATTTGTCCTTATACCTTGGGTTCGGGGTCAGGGTCGAGGCCCTGAACTCCATCCTGGTTCGGGAAGAGGGCAAGAAGCAGCTGCCGATCTACTATGTGAGTATGGTCCTGAGGAAGGCAGAGCTTCAGTATCCTATCTTGGAGAAGTTAGCCTTCGCCCTGGTCATCTCGGCCCGGAGGCTCCGTCCGTACTTCCAGGCGCACTTTATCAGGGTGGTGACTGACCACCCCCTCCGCAACATCTTCGAGGGGGTGGAGCACTCGGGAAGGCTTGCGAAGTGGTCAGTAGAGTTGAGCGAGTTTGACATTTCCTTTGTCCCTCGCTTCTCGATCAAGGCCCAGGCGATGACCGACTTCCTAGCCGACTATGTAGTCAAGATGGCGGAGGTCGAGCTCACTCATCCAGTTCCTTGGAGGGCGAAGGTGGGTGGCGCGTCGGGGAGGCACTCCTTGGAGGATAGGGGTGATTTTGGAGAGTCTGCAAGGGGCAAAGATTGAGCAAACTGTGGTCATTCATTTTCTCATCACTAACAATCAAGCAGAGTATGGGACAATGATCGCAGGGCTTCGGCTGGCCAGAGAGCTGGGGGTGCAGGACGTGGAGGTACTAACGAACTCCAAGGTGGTGCCCTCCCGGATCAATGACGAGTTTCGAAGCAAGGGAGCCTACTCTGCAGCTGTACCTGGCAAAGGTGAAGGGGATCATCGACATGTTCCAAACTTATTCCATCAGACATGTGGCGCGGGAGGAAAACGAGCAAGTAGACCAGCTGGCCAAGTTCGGACCCCCTGCGGGGGGAACTCTGACCGACCTCTTCCGCCCTTCCATCGAAGAGGGGGAGCTGATGGAAGTGGATCGACGTCCTTCCTGGATGGACCCCTTCACAACTTTCCTGTCCACAGGAGAGCTCTCGGTAGGCCTGGACAAGAAACGTTTCAAGTATAAGTCAGCGTACTACCTGATGCGCGATGAGAAGCTGTATCGGAAGACCCTCTCGGGGCTCCTAGCGCGGTGCGTGGCTGAAGGGGAGTTCCCGAAGATCTTGGAGGAAGTTCACTCTGGGGAGTGCGGGAGTCACTCATAGAGCAGGACCCTGGAGGGGAGGATTGTGAAGCAAGGGTACTTCTGGCCAACCCTGTGTCATGATTCCACCGAGTTCGCAAAAAAGTGTCAGAAGTGCCAGATGTTCGCCCCTCTCCAACTCTTACCAGCTCAGAGGCACAGAAGCATCATTGCCCCCTGACCATTCGCTATCTGGGGAATGGATCTTGTGGGGCCCTTCCCCCAGACCAGTGAGCAGAGGAGGTTCTTGTTGGTAATGATTGATTATTTCTCTAAGTGGTTGGAGGTGAAGGCGCTGACCAAGGTGACCTCCCAGGTAGTTCGAAATTTTGTATGGGGGGAGATTATTTGCAGGCACGGGTTGCCTCAGGCCATCGTCACGGACAATGGGCCACAATTCGCCAGCGCGGAGTTCATCAGTTTTTGTGGTCAGCTCGGGATCGATCTCAGGTTCGCGTCGGTCCACCACCTCAGGAGTAACGAGCATGTGGAGGCGACGAACACGATTATCGTGAACTTGCAGAAAAAAAGGTTGAAAATCTAAAGGGGAGCTGGGTGGAGCAACTCTCTTCAGTCCTCTGGGCCCTGAGAACCACTCCCAACACAGCCACGGGGGAGACCCCTTCAAACTCTCCCACGGTTGTGAAGTCGTACTTCCGATAGAATTCGAGGTCTGAACACTGTGGATAGTGGAAGGAGAGGAACGCAGAGAGGAATGGAGGGTCGAGAACGAGAATGAGCTGTGTACAACCCGTATCTAGGGAGTGGTGTCAGCAAGAGTCGGTCCAGCCATTTTGGCGCAGTCCAAGTCCCAGGCAAGTCGGCAGGGAGGCAAGGGCTCTATGGACTCGCCGACTCGCCCAGGCGAGAGGGAATATGTGAGGGGCGAATGGAGTAAGTGGGCTCGCACTCGCCCCAGGGTCTCGGCAAGTAGTGGGTGAGTGGGGCAGACCTAGGCCTGCACTCGCCCAGGGCAGAAAGTGGCGGAGTCGAGTGCGAGCTCCATCGAGCACTCGCCGCCCCAGGCGAGTGGAGGTTTCAGAGGGCCACTCGCCCAGTGTTGTATGTTGCATTCTAACCATTCTACTCCCGATCTGGGCTGCACATAGTTGTTTAGAACAGCGGAGGCACGCTATTTGTAGACCGTTTTCAGAAAATTATAAATAGACCCAAGGGGGTACCTCAGAAGGCATGCTTACTTGTGTCATGGTCTTCTTGCGCTTTTTGAGGTATCATTAGCTCAGCACTTGGCTAAGGAGGGGAAGCGCTCTAAGATCTTCCGGGTGTGTGGTGGAACCTCCGTGCTGGAGCCTTGGGTCTGTTCCTTATGCTAAGTCTTTGGTCGTTCAGCTTGTGAGAGATAAGTAAGTGTGCGATCACCCCTTCCCCAAAGGTCGAACTCCACAGAGACCGATTCTTCGGTTTCAACATTTTGGTGCGGTGAGCGTGGAGCGTGGTCAGCACCGAAAATCTTCTATGAGCTCGATGACTGGAGGACAATGACAAGGTTCGGGCAGGGCCGACTTGCCACCCCCTCCCCCTCTCGCCATCGTCGGGATGTTCGAGGATTTCAGGCAGGAGGTGCTTAGCCTCGTCAAGTTCGCGGTCGGCGCGCGCGCCAAGTGCTCGACGCCGGCCGTCCCAGTCGTCGCTGACCCATCCCTAGGCGAGGATGCCCCGACTAGGCGAGTCGGGAAGGAGGTAACGGAGGAGGGGAATGGGCGAGTTCTCCCTGGGAGAGTGTTATTCCCCGGTTCGGCGAGCGCGGGCCGGATCGGCGAGGTGGAGCAGTGAGATCTCCCGGCTCGCCCGGCAGGGGGTGGCGGCCCTTTCAGTGAGTTGGTTTCATCCGCCCCAGTTCCAGAGGGGTTTCGGGAGCCGGAGATGTCCTACTACACCGGGAAGGATGACCCGGTTCAGCACATCCAGTGGTTCGAGGATGTGGTTTCGATAAGGCAAATGTCAGATGTTTTCAAATGCAGACTCTTCGGCATCACCCTCAAGGAGAAGGCAAGAGATTGGTTCCACCAGCTACCAGTCAGCTTTATCTACTGCTTCGAGGACCTGCGTCGGGGGTTCATGCTGAGGTTCACCACTTCCAAGAAGAGGAAGGAGTCTGAGTCCTTGTTTCACATCAAGCAGGGGGTGAACGAGACCTTTGTGAGCTATGTGGACCGGTTCCAGGAAGAGGTCACCCAGGTCCAGGAGATGACAGGGCACACTCTGATGATGACCTTCACCTTGGGGCTGCAGCAGGGCTTCTTCAGGATGGAGTTGAAGAGGGTGCCTCCTCTCTCCTATGAGGAGCTGATGGAGAGGGCAGCGAGGGAGGTCGACGGGGAGGCGTCGAATCCGGACTTTTCCCGGAAGCTTGCCAAGTAGGCCACTGAGGAGTAGAAGGTGCCAGGAGGTGGCAGAGGTCAGGAGGTGAGGATAACTGAACCCCGACAGAGGGAACAACAGCAGCAGCAACAGCCGAGATGGGGGCGCCAGGAGCCGAACCATCGGCTCGGCTGGAGGTAGCAGGAGTGGCAGGACCAGGGGCCGAGGAGAGGTTTCCAGGGAGGAGACCAACGCCAGGGGGGCCAAGGTCAGTTCAACCCCCCAGGCTGGAGGCAAGGCCAAAGGCCCCCTCTCCCCGATCAACATCAGGCTATGACAATAGCCTTGGGGAGGAGGAGAGCCCGACAGAGGAGGAGACAGGGGGTCAGGGTGGAGTTGCCCTATTGCAACTTCCATCAGGAGGAGGGTCATGCTACGACCACGTACCCGAAGTTCCTAGAGTTGAGGGGAACCAGGGAGCAGCAGCAGCAAGACCGCCGGGAGGTGCGGATCGAGGAAGTCCTGCCCAGGGGAGAGGAGGACAGATGCAAGGATCAGGCTGATGTCGGAGCCCGAGGAGGGATCAGAGTGATCCATGGGGGGGGGAGTTGAGGCGGCCCGGAAGGCGAGTCTCCATACTATGTATCGTCGGAGAGTCGCCTCCACATCTCTAGCCCCACCGTCGGAGGAGATCACCTTCTTCAGGAAGGACATGTCAGATCATGAGAATCCTTTTTGCGACGCGTTGGTCATCCAGACCGCGATCGAGAATTTTACTGTCTCCCGGATCCTCATCGATAACGGGAGTTCGTTCAACGTCATTTTCAAAAAGGCGTTTGACGCGATGAAGGTTAAGGCCTGGAGGGTGCTGGCCTCGGATGGACCTCTCTTTAGGTTCTCAGGAGAGAGGAAGGAGGTGGAGGGAGGAGTAGGACTCCATGTTACCTTGGGGGGCAGTCCAGAAACTGCAGGTTCGTCATCGTGGACGCGCCCACCAGTTACAACGCTATCTTCGGACGACCCCCCATCAGTGCCTTCCGCTGTGTGCCCTCATCTTTCCATCAGTTCTTGAAGTTCAACGCTGAGGGCATCCAGATCAGGGTCCGGGGAGACTCCAAGGTGGCAAGGGAATGCTATGTCACCGCGGTGTACTCCATCTCTTGGCAGGGGGGAGCCGAGGAGATGAAGAGAAGGATGGAGGAGCTGTCTAGGCAGGAAGCCAAAGGAGAAGTGGTGGAGATGAAAGTGGAGGTCTCGCGGACCTTGAACTACGAGACAGCCAGGAAGGCGACCCCGTCATTAGTCGCCTGGTAGATGAAGAGCTTCCTAAACACCGTCAGGTTGAACTTTATCCGCTCTCGGCGGAGGTAGCAGGCGAATGCCGCCATCATAGCGATGACATTCGGGTTCAGTTGGGCGGGGACCGCCCCGTAGTAGTTCAGGATTTGGCGGATTTCTGGACATAGGGGGAGGCGTAACCCCACCTCGAAGTGCGAGATGGGGAAAGCGAGCTCATCCTCAAAGAATGAGTTGATGGCCTCGCCTGCCGCGGGTAGGCGCGCAGAGAACCCCGCGGGGACGTAGTCGGCAACGAAGTCGGCAAACTCCTGCTCGCTGGTGTTTCTCTCATAGAAGTTGTACTCGGCGAATTGTCGAGCACATTTGGATCTCCCGTCAGCGTCGGGTCGTGTCTTACCCATTTTTTCAAAGGCTCTGGCGCGACTGGAAGTGGCGAGAAGGACAAAGAGGAGAGGGTGTATGTCTGCAGTAAAGACGATGGCCTGGGGGTAGGTGAGGGGGCCTATTTATAGAAAACGGAATTAATTGCCGAGCCGACCGGTCAGTCCGGCTCGCCGACCCCGACTCGCCGACCCCTGCGAGCCGTTCTATCCTATGGTGAGCTGAATCCAAAGCGCAACATGTTATGCAGAATCAATAAACAGTTGCATTTAAAAAATTGTATAAGTTATTACAGGCAATAGATCTCGCAGTTCAGGAAGATGAAAAGCAACAAGAAGTTACTTCAACACGCGCGAGCTGGCGGCTGGGGGGTGAGTGCTGGTAGGCTCAGTTAGGGAGCCATTTCCATCTAACCCTGCCTCGCGTCCCCATCCCAGGAGGTCGGCGCGGGTTGTTGAACTCGCGGACCAGCTCCAGGTCCTGGTGGATGAATCGCATGTTCTCGCTCATCCTGTCCATGAGCGGGGTGGGGGACGTCATCCCGCTTGCCGAGCCGCGCTTCACCTCGTCCGCGAGCAGCACGTAGTCCCGCTCTAGTGCCTGCAGCCTCTGCTCGCCGAGATCATTCTCCTCCTGCATCCTGCGCAGCGCGCGCCCCTGCTTCTTGAAGACCTCAACGACTCGCCTCCTCAGCTCGGCGGAGTCCAACGAGATGTCCAGGAAGTTCTCTATCGCGATGGGAGGAGGTGGCGAGCTAGCTCAGAAGACTCTTCCGCCTCGGATTGGCCGGGTAGACTTGCAAGGACAGTTAATCCTGGTGAATACACAATTGGCGAGTGCTTCAAGAACTAGGCGGGATGGTCCAATAGAAGTGGAGCTTACGGGACGGGCTCGGCTGCCCTCGATGGGTGTATGAAGGGGGCCAGGCTAGGTCCTTACCGCGACCTGGAAGTCGAGTTCTTTGGGGGATGAGCTCGAAGCTCGGGATCGGGATGGACCCGACATCTCCCCCCGCGAGTGCAGGTGCAAGTGTGGGCTGCCGTGAAGGTTCGCGAGCTGACGACTCCTGCCTCTACGAGTCCAACCCCACTACAAGAAAACGAGTCTTTAGTGACAAAAATTTTATGACAAAATATATATCGTCACTAAAGACATATCTTCAGTGACGAAGTAAATTTTAGTCACTAAAACAAATCTTTAGTGACAAAGTTTAAAATTTAGTCACTAAAGAACATTTTTACTGGCCAAAATAAAATTTGGTCATTAAAGTCATAGCTTTAGTGAGGAAATATAAGTTCAGTAACTAAAATTAACCTTCTAAAGTATTAGTGACCAAAAATAATTTAGTCACTAAAATATTTATTTAGTTAACAAAAAATTTGTCAATAGTCATTCTAATTTGTAGTTTCCTTCATAAATGTTTTATTTATTCTTTTCTAACTGAAAATTATTTTATAATAAAATATCATTAAACATATAATATAAACTAATTAATTTCGACTGGTTAACACTAACTACATCTCAATTCTCTTCTAAATTAATGAAATAATTTCATAATTTCTTTCTTAAAGAAAAATCAATCTATTAAAAAATATTATACTCAACGTCAATGCTTTTCTTTTCCAAAAAAGCCACAACCCCAACCTTCTCATTTTAGTTAATTTCAATGGTTCTGTCTCCTGCAAGTTGTTCCTCGACAGCATCTTTAGTTGTTCTTCGCTTGACTCGTTCAAGTTAGTCCTCACAGACATCCTTCAGGTAGTTCCCCGCCATATCAATCTACTTCTCTCCAACGTGAACTCCGACTCGCATCGATGAATTAAGATAATTAGCGCAACTTACTTTCTAGAAAAACGAGGCCATGCCTTCTCCTTTAGAGTCATGACCATTCCACATCCTACAAGTCGCTCCTCGACGACATCTCAAATTGCCCCTCACTGGAAGAAAAATAAAATTATGTGGTATTTGTATTGATTTTGAAACACATTGAGTTTCGATAGAAAAAACTATTTCATCACAAAATAAATTAATTAATGAACAAAATATAAAGTCACTAATCACCCCCCCCCCCCTCCAAAAAAAAAATTCCCTCATAAAGAAAATGAACTCCAAGAAATGAAATTGAAAAACCAAAAAACAATTCCAAAGAGCCAAGAATTAAAATCTGATTTGAAAATTCTAAACCGTCAATTTTGATGCCTTATTTGGTGACCTACCTCCCGTTTCAAATGTAAACATAATAATAAAAAAAAAATGCTAGATCTCAAACCCCCCACCCCGACTTCACTCTGACCTAACCGGCAACCACAACACACAAACGACAGCCCCCTCCTCCCTCCCCTCCGCCGCTCCCGCACATGCATCCTCCGACAATATTCATGTGACCGACGAAGACATAGAAACTGCGCCCTCAGTCGCGGAAGCCTTCTCCGAAGCCATCAACATTCCCTGCCTTCCCGCAACTAACCCGACCGACTGCGGAGTCACTCTACGACACGCTTCTTCTTCACGCCATCAATGTTCCACCACAGCGATGCTCTGATCTGCCATCAACGTTCCACCTTGGCCGATCAGACATCAACTTACTACCTCGCCTGAATCCCTGCTTCCAACATCCACAACAACGATGCTCAGATCTGCTACTGTTTTTTCTTCAGCTAAAAAAAGAACCACTCTCAAACGGGAAGCAATTTCTGATTTTGAAATAATCTTATTTACATTCTGATTTGATTTCCCCGTTTTTCAGCCCGTTTATGTTTTCGTTTTTTGATTTAGGGTTCTCAGATTTGCATTCTGATTTAGATTTCCCAGTTTTCTGTCCATCTATGTGTTCGTATCAGATTTTGTTTACTATTTTTTGTATCAGAATTTATTTTTGATTTCATTTTCCCGTCCATTCTCATTTTCTTTCTTAATTTATATTTATAGTAAGCAATTTCTCATTAAATTATTTATTACCTTATGACATTTCTTTGGCTTCTTTGCGATAATACAGCTTCTTACAGAGATTCCTAAGGAAATCTGTAAACCATAAGTCTACTCCATTCTAATATTTTGAATTTCTGTTTAATGACATGACGGTTCAAATAAATGGTGCCTTTCTGATTCTTTTTTTAAAAAATTTATCCAATACCATACAACCTCTAAATATTTTATTGTTCTTCACTGCTAGGGTTGTATTTATTTGGTGAGAAAGTCCTCTATAATTACTCTCATAATCAAGTATTTTACACTTCCTATTTGGTTACTCTCTTATACTCATTTCTCTTCACTTATTGATTATGGTCTGTTAAATATTTTGGGGCTATTCATATCTAGTGGCGGAACTAAGATTTTAGTGGAACTCGGGCACAATTTAAAAAATGACTATTTATGATAGTTTTTATACAATTTTAAAAATATTATTTTGGGTCCAAGAAAAAGAATAGGAAGTCATCTTCTTTTAAATTGTAAATGACATCAGATTTAACTCTAACGTTGATATACTTTTAAGAAATAAATGATAAGAGATAAAGGAGAACGTACTGTATATTGTCTAAAAATGAAGGAAGGAGTATTAGTAAATAAGATAAATCTAGTAACCTAATAATTACAAAATGAAGTAACTACTAAAATATACAGTGCATAATAAATTGAAAACAAAGAAAGATCAAGTTTAACTTTTGGTTAACCCATCTTTTCTCTATTTTGATCCACATTCAAACAAAAAGACCTAAAGATTCAAGCACAAAGCGGTCCGTATACTCGCATTTTTCTCTAATTTATCCAACCTCCTACACTCAACAACAACGCTAATGGCTTGCTAATATTTTCCATCTGAAATACATCCAAATAAATCTAACCAAGATTTTGACACCACATACTTGTCCAACATTTTTTTCTACCATGTCTTCTCATCTGGGATCTTGGAAACAACTAGGGAAATAAATAAGGCATATACTCCCAAAGAAAACAAGAATATCACTTTCTAATCAACTGAGTACAGGAATTGAAGCGGACTAAAATATGAAGGAAATAAATAAAAAATGACCTTGGAAACCACTAGGGCCTCTATTCAACTTCTCAACTTTGTATAAGCTTTCTTTACGGATTAAGTAATAGAAAGAAAAGAAAAATTTATGTTCTTTTCATTTGAACTACATCTCACATTCAGGGTCAGCTGACCCTTTTAATCAACAAGAGAAAAAAGTCCTAATTAAAATGGTGCGCTAATAGTGTCGATCCCAAACACCTAATTAAGACGAGAAAAGTTTAAGAAAAAAAGATCAGGGATAGAGAGTTTTTTGTCTTATGGAGAGCGTGGAGCTTGAGGGCTGGGCGCTCCTCGTTCAGCATAGCCAGGAGCCCGCTCGCGAACTCACCACCGCCATGATCGAACGTAGAGAGGTTCTGGCTCCTGACTCTTGAGAAGGAGAAAAAGAGAGAAGCGGGCATGGGATGACTCCTGAATGAAGAAGAGTAGAGAGCGATAGCGATTGCTTCTCCGAGATGCGAACACGAGGTAGAAGAGCCGTCATCCCACGACTGTCGCAGTGTCTCTCGTCATCGCATGGTAGAAATCTAGAGGACGCGGATTCGGGCATGCTTTTCTGCCGTTGCAGTTCGTTGGCCGCGAAAAGGAGACGCGAATACCTTACCTCTTAAAATCCGCAAAAATCTACACTCGGGCACGTGCCCGGGTCTACCGCCACGTAGGTCCGCCCCTGTTGATATCTCTCTCCGTCAATATGTTAGGCATGTTGTGATTTGTGGAATGATAACTATAATAATTCCGAAATTTCAGAATTTTAGCTGCTCAAAGTTTTAATATTTTCCTGTTGTCTTTATATTGGAACTAGACTACATTAGGTTGGAGGTTGTTTCATATTAAGCCGTTGTTTCTAATGCATTATACCTTCAAAAAATGTGAAGTCAGTCAAAATCTTCCTACTTACATTGCAAAACCAATAAAAGTATAAAACTGTAGTTCCATCGAATGTCTGTTTTGAGTTCCTCCAAACCTGTCTTTAGTGTGTAGTTTATGTTGGAATTCCCCATTTAAATTTCCCACAGGTTTTACTTCCTTCCAGAGCACATGATTGAGATGTTTTTGAGATAGTCAAAGCTATTGACTATTCTCTAAATTTCTCGCACAGTAGATAATTTGTCGGGCGCGGGCGAAGTCTGCTGCAATGGGCCGGGTAGTGTCGCGCGGGGCACGAGGGCCGGAGGGCCATGTCTGTCACTCATGTATATAATATATATATATATATATATATATATATATATATATATATATGATTACCATAAAGTTGTTTTTAAAATTCAACTCTGTATATTATATATATATAGCTAAATTAAATTCCTCCACCTCCATTGAACATATTCATTCCTATTACCAGTTGCTTACTTGTCACTGTCTTAATGCAACATGTTCTATTAGTTCCAAAATCAAAAAATGTTCTGCAATGTATGCATGTGTTTGCACCCATAGATGTTATAAGAAGTGCAGCATCAGATTGTAGAAAGGCTGGTTGCACTTCTTTAAGAACTACAGTAGAGGATTTCTAACAGGGCTCTGCAAGAAGTTCTAAAAAAACTCTGCAGGCATCAAGATCATTGTTGAGTGAACCAGAACTAAAATTCTTAATTAATAAGCAATTAGGGCTACTATCTGGAAATGTCTAAGAGATCAAAGGAACATTGGGCGGCAGCAACATGCGGCTGGTAAGCATGCAACAAACATTCGGCTAAATAAAATATTTAGCTTATCCAAAGCTTGAGTGTATAATTCTCCCGCCATCTCATTCTATAATAGATTGAAAATCTCCCACTAAAACTGTGTGGTGGAAGGATACATAACACCCCCCCCCCCCCCCCCACCATCCCCCACCCCACACCTACACACACACACGCACATTAAATGTCCTGACAAAAAAAATAAAATAATATGAGTTTAAAAGTAGTTTGTGTAAACCCCCTTATTTGTTTAGGGTGGTGTTAGCTTGATATCAAAGAATGCAAATTATTTGTGCTAAAAACTATTTATGCTAGCTTTTAAATTTTTAAAAAGAAAGCAGAGCTATGTTGAAATATGTGTAATACATAAGAAATGTAATGTCCCTCAGATGAACATATTAACATTTTAATAGAAAGAACTAAATAATAGCAATGCATCCAGCGATGCGTTAGAAAAAAATTATCATCTAAAACAGATTTGACTTCTTCAAGAATGCGAAGGTGAAAAGAATAAAAAAATGTTTGAATGGCGGCGGTGGTTAAATGTGAAAAAATTTGATAGTTTCTGGCCTATGATGTGCTGGTTCCTTTCAAAGTCATCTTTCATGCGTGGAAGAGGTGCATATTTTTTATTGAACTAATAGTAAGCAGTTTCGTGCTTATTTTGATGTTGTGTGCTATAACAGAAATACATTAAGTTAAAATGAAGTAAAAATGCCCAGTTCACTGTTTTCCTTTCAAAATTTGTTAGCTTAAAATCATAAAATATTTGTACAAAGAACATGAAATCCCCAGAGGGACTGTGATTATTTTTTTGTTGTGAGTAATAATTGAGTATTTAGGTATTAAATTTGTTGTTCATCGTTAAGGTTATTGCACCTAGTCACTGTTTTCTAGTGAACTTGGCAACCAGATAACTGTTTTTCAGTGAACTCAGTGCCCAGTTCACTGTTTTTCAGTGAAGAGTCGGTGCCCAGTTCATTGTTTTCAGTGAGCTGGGAACCCAAGTTCACTGAAAAACAAGTAATTGGGCACCCAATTCTCTCATTCCATGTCTTTCTTTTGGATAAAGTATGAAATCAGCTTTATTTGTCTTTACCTTCATTTTCAATTTCAAATTACTGTATGTTGCACTATGTAATCCAACTTTTTGTTTTCATTGGATATTTTTTGATCAAGAGATTGTCCCCAATCTATGGAGCAAGTAGTGCTAAAAATTTACTTCTACATGCTCATTAATATTAGCCTATTTTAATGGCCTTACATAATACTTTATCCTGATGAACTAATTTGATTATGTCAGTCTCTTTCTTACCTGTCACATTGTGTGCGTGTCTTTTCAGGTTCTAGCAGTTATTTAGTGGACCTGCTTTACGATGACAAATATTAGTTCACAGATGCATATTTAAGTTGTTTGTAGCAATTCTTTGCAATTCCATTGACATTTTTGTTCATTGAACTTCCTTTTTTAGTATTTTAATAACATGCAATTTGGATGTGTCTGCTTAGTAAATGGAATACCAAACTATGTAGCTTCACATTTCTAATCTCTAATATGACAAATGCAGGTTGAACTTAGTGATTTTAGATGTTTATATGGCCAAATTATGATGCAAATGAGAAGAATCTTAGGAAGACCAAAGCTTGGTGATACTTCAATGAGGACATGGTGGAATGTATATAAGACTATCAACGTGTCGAGCGTCGCCGCTGCTGCCACTAGCAATTGCGATGCACATTTAAATGGGCTAAAGAATGAATATGTATTCAATTTAATTATAGTTTAAAACAATTTATTCTGTATCGAGAGATTTGAGATCTCTCACCCTCATTTTCTATTAATAAAATAATGTTGAACACTTATGTTATGATTGTGTATTTAATGTATTCTTGTGTTTTAACTCATTGATATTGAATTAAAGGAATAATAAATGAATTATATGGTTTTTGTGAAATTGAGTAAATTTATTGACAAAAATGTTAATTATATTCTCTTCAGTGTCCAGATATTTCATCACTATAATTGCACATGCAGTGACTAAGTTAGTTTGGTCACTAAAATTGCATATGCAGTGACCGAGTTAGTTTGGTCACTAAAAATTTATTTTAGTGAATGAATTAATTTGATAAAAAAAAACCATTAGTGACTGCATTTGTTTGGTCAGGAAATTTTATTTCATGACCGGATCAACGTAGCCACAAAAAATTTCATTTGTGACCAAATTCATTTGGTCACAGAAAAATCATTTTTGTGACAAAATTAATATGATCACTAAAAGTTTATTCAGTGACGATTCAAGTTGGTCACTAAAATTTATTTAGTGACCAAATCAATTTGGTCGCCAAAATGCTTTTGGTGACTTGCTGTTTGAGTCACTAAATCTGAACAATTAGTGACGTAACTCTTTTTGTCACTAAATACATTTAGTGGCGGGGAATTCGTGACCACTTTGTGACGTGCTATATTTGATCACTAAACTATCTTCAGTGACCAAATCCAACTTTTAGTGATGAAAGTTCGCCACTAAAGTCAATTTCTACGAGTCCAACCCCGTGGTCCCAAAAGGAGGCAACAGGTCGCGCAGGCGAGTAGGGGGAGTTTTGGGCCGCGAGTCGTCGGGGGGAGTGTCGACTCGCGGCGTGGAGTCTTCGCCGCCGGTCTGATGGTTTTCCGGGTCGGCAGGAATCTCAATGATCCCCTTTCCCTTTGGCTCAGGAGCTGGCCCAATGGAAGAAGCGAGTCCATGGTCGGGGGTGGAGGCCAGGTCGCGGTAGACCGACTCGGCAACTTTTGGAGTTGGCTTGGCTATCTTGGTAGGTTGAGGATTTGCAGACTCGCGTGGTGAGGTGCTGGGATTTATGGCGACCAGGCTGGCAGCGTGAGCGGCGTTGAGCCCGCGAGCACGGTCCAGCCTCTCGTGGAGCTCTTTGGAAAGAGGCATCTCGGCAAGGTCAGAGTAAGGGGAATAGCAAAGGTCGCCCAGGTACGCAGGCGCATATATATAGCCGTTGGTTGATCCCACCAAAAGATTCCCTTGGGCTCGCTGACCCACTCGCCGATCTCTTGGGATTGGATGTTTCTTTCCGAGTTTGGGGCAATCTCGCAAAAAGCGGGGATTGCGTACAACCCCGTATCCGGCAAGTGGTGTCAGCAAGTATCGGTCCAGCCATTTTGGCGTAGTCCAAGTCCCAGGCAAGTCGACAGGGAGGCAAGGGCTCTATGGCCTCCCCGACTCGCCCAGGCGGGAGGGAATATGTGAGGGGCGAGTGGAGCAAGTGGGCTCGCACTCGCCCCAGGGTCTCAGCAAGTAGTGGGCGAGTGGGGTAGACCCAGGCCCGCACTCGCCCAGGACAGAAAGAGGCGGCGAGTGCGAGCTCCATCGAGCACTCGCCGCCCCAGGCGAGTGGAGGTTTCAGAGGGCCACTCGCCCAGTGCTGTATGTTGTATTCTTACCATTCTAATCCCGATCTGGCCTGCACATAGCTGCTTAGAACAGCGTAGACACGCTATTTGCAGACCGTTTTCAGAAAACTATAAATAGACACAATGTGGTACCTCAGAAGACATGTTTACTTGTGTCCTGGTCTTCTTGCGCTTTCTGAGGTATTCATAGCTCAGCACTTGGCTAAGGAGGGGAAGCACTCTAAGATCTTCCGGGTGTGTGGTGGGACCTCCGTGCTGGAGCCTTGGGTTTCCATGTGATAAGTCTTTGGTCGTTCAGCTTGTGAGAGAGAAGTAAGTATGCGATCACCCCTTCCCCAAGGGTCGAACTCCACAGAGACCGATTCTTCGGTTTCAACAAGTTGCGACTCTCCTTGGACCTGACAGAGGAACTCCGAGATGTGGTCGCCGTCAGGCAAGAAGAAATTAAACGGCGGATGACCAAGTATTTTGACAAACATGTTAGAATAAAACAGTTCGTGGAAGGGGACTTGGTCCTGAAAAAGGTAGATGTCGCAGGAAGATCAGCTACTGTGGGAAAATTCAACCCAAGTTGGGAGGGTCCGTTTATTGTCAAGGAGGCATTGAAGTCAAGGGGTATCTCCTCCGGAATGTGGAAGGCGAGACCCTAAGTCACACCTGGAGCGGTGATAACCTGAAGCGTTTTTATCCTTGAACCATGTACGTGACATCTTTTTCTAGTATGAAATTTCTTGACATTCCAGACTTTCTGCAGTGAATTGTATGAATGGGCGAAGAGTTCACTAGGTTGACCCCGAGCAGATCCCGCTGTCAGGCTCCCATTAGCTGGCAGGGCTGGATGTCACTCGATGGAGTCTACCCAGACCCCGAGCAGATCCCGCTGTCAGGCTCCCATTAGCTGGCAGGGCTGGATGTCACTCGATGGTGTCTACCCAGACCCCGAGCAGATCCCGCTGTCAGGCTCCCATTAGCTGGCAGGGCTGGATGTCACTCGATGGAGTCTACCCAGACCCCGAGCAGATCCCGCTGTCAGGCTCCCATTAGCTGGCAGGGCTGAATGTCACTCGATGGTGTCTACCGAGACCCCGAGCAGATCTCGTTGTCCGGCTCCCACTAACTGGCAGGGCTGGATGTCACTCGATGGAGTCTACCCAGACCCCGAGCAGATCCCGCTGTCAGGCTCCCACTAGCTGGCAGGGCTGGATGTCACTCGATGGTGTCTACCCAGATCCTGCTGTCAGGCTCCCACTAGCTGGCATGGCTGAATGTCACTCGATGGTGTCTACCCAGACCCCGAGCAGATCCCGCTAGCTGGCATGGCTGGATGTCACTCGATGGTGTCTACCTAGACCCCGAGCAGATCCCACTGTCAGGCTCCCACTAGCTGGCAGGGCTGTATGTCACTCGACGGTGTCTACCCTGACCCCGAGCAGATCTCACTGTCAAGCTCCCACTAGCTGGCAGAGCTGGATGTCACTCGATGGAGTCTACCCAGACCCCGAGCAGATCTCGCTGTCAGGCTCCCACTAGCTGGCAGGGCTGGATGTCACTCGATGGTGTCTACCCAGACCCCGAGCAGATCTCGCTGTCAGGCTCCCACTAGCTAGCAAGGCTGGATGTCACTCGATGGTGTCTACCCAGACCCCGAGCATATCCCACTGCCAGGCTCTCATTAGCTGACAGGGTTGGATGTCACTCGAAGGAGTCTACCCTCTCGGTTGATGCTCAACGCCCACCGTCAGACTCTCATCTAGCTGACTGGCCCGCGGTGGGCGTTGAAGGTTTCGAGGAGCTGCTCCAAGAAACGATGCTCTGAGAACATAGTCCTCTCGGCATAGCCCTCTCGGCGTAGCCCTCTCGGCATAGCCCTCTCGGCGTAGCCCTCTCGGCGAAGATGGATCCCGCATAGCCCTCCTGGCGAGCTGGGTCTCGCCCCTCCTGGCGAGCTGGGTCTCGCCCCCCTGGCGAGCTGGGTCTCGCCCCTCCTGGCGAGCTGGGTCTCGCCCCCCTGGCGAGCTGGGTCTCGCCCCTCCTGGCGAGCTAGGTCTCGCCGCTCCCACTCGACAAACATCTTCAGTACAAGCAGGGTCACAGGTTGCGAGGGTCAATCGCGCGAGGCGCTCGCAAGCTTTAAGATCGCGCCAAATGGGTCCCGGTTCGCGTAGGCCAAGCACTCAGGGCGCGTGCCGAGAGACGCCTAGACCTAAAGTCTTGCGAGCAGCGCGGGGAAGCTCTCTGAGTGAAGGCGGCGGGTCGCTGCTCGCGGGCCGACTACCTAAGGTCTTGTCGATTTTCTAAAAGTAAGTCCCTGAGAACCGTGCGATCTCACTAGCAAGGCGTGGGTTCGGAGGCAGCGAGCGGAAAGGCTGAGCCGGGTCGCGAGTACACAAAAAGAGGAAAAGACTACCAAAAGTAATAGATATCATTTCTGAAAGGAGCATGTATTAATCACAAAAAGTTACAAGGCATGGGACTCAGCCCGCATGTACATTATATCAAGGGAAACAAAAGAAAATACATAGATTACAAAAAAAAAGAGAGAGAAGTGCAGCGCGGGGGTTCAGCGAGGCGAGCTCTCGGGCGACGAGCTCTCCCAAAGGGGTTGGAAGGACTCGTCGCACGGCTTTGGGACTGGGAGAAACAGCTCCGGGACCACATCGCTCACCGAGAGCCCAGCGCCTTCGCTCGTCACTAGGCCGGCCCGCTGCATAGTCTGGTGAGTAAACGTCGTGGCCTTGGCGGCGTTCTTCTACATCATCTCCTCCAGCTTGTATTCGGAATAGTGGGCGAGCCGGCAGCTGCTGCTGGAGGGCGGCGAGGGAGCTGCGGCTTCTAGTTCTCGCACCCGCGCCCGCAATGCCTCGTTTTCCTTCTCGAGGGTGGCGATTTGAAGGCCGAGGCGTTGGGCCGTCGCCGCATCCTGCGAGAAGAAGCAAAAGTGTTAGTGGAGGCAATCTTAAGAGAGGCATCTTGTTCCAAGGTTCAGGACTTACCACGCCCCCCAGGTATCCGGCGAGAACGGCGTCGGCCGCGTCCGCACGCTTCTTTTGCTGTTTCACCTCATCTAGCGCGAGGCGGTGGGCCTCTTCCTTGTCGGCGGCGTGCTTCTGGAGCGAGGCGGAATTCCGCTCCATCTATGCACCGGCGGCCCACCATGTGGGCTAGCTCCAGGCCGCGTAGCTGGGCCCGCGCACTCTCATGAACGAGTCCTCGCGTGACCACCTCGTCGAAGATCGCGGCGTCCTCCCGCGCGTACAAGCCGAAGGAAAAGGCGTAGGCCTCCCCGCTGGTCGTGTCCTGCTCCGGCCAACTCGGCAGCAGGGTCGAGACTGATGCCCGGTTCTCCCCTTGGTCCCACTAAAGGAGGGGTTTCCCGAGCTCGTCCAGTTGTCGCTCGCCGTAGCCGAAGTTGCGGTGTCCCCTCGGGACGGGCTTGGCGGGGGGCAACTGCTCTCGTGCCTTGGAAGTGTCGGCCGCCTCGCCAGGAGGCCCGCCGGTCTAAGCACCTGGGGTGGCGGCCGCTTCAGGTTGTTGGCTCGCAGGAGCTTTGCCCTTCTCCCGGGATGCAGGAGGTTCGCTGCCCGCGGTCTTCGACTTCTTGGGCGGCGGCGGCGGAGGCTGTCCGCGGGTGACCCACTTCTGGGAGGCGAGGGTAGGGATCTCGCGGTGCGCGGCAGCCGCCGCCTCGGCATGAGCAAGCTCGACGGAGGCGACTCGCGCGCTCTGATAAAGGGGTGCAGGGGGAGATCCCGCTCACCTGCAGCGACAAAGTTGGAACAACAAAAAAGAGGCAAGTAAAAAAAGGATCGGGCGCGAGTAGCCTATCTCCCCCAGGCGGGACGGGGACGAGGGAATCGACGTTCCTTCGGAGGAACGTGACCTCGAAGTTCTTCCCCTGGAAGAATCCGCAGAGTTCGGCTTCATGGCTCCACGGGCTAGGAGGGCGGTAGCTCGCCTCGCTGAGGTGGACGGGCGAGAATGGGACGTTGCCGAAGTCGCCCCTGACGAACACGAACTTCCTGAGCTAGTTGTGGCTCTTATTCACTGTCTCTCGCACCTTGACGTGATTGCTGGAGAAGTAAGCGGTGCCTTCATTGTTCGCCCGGAAGGAGAACAGCTTGCGGAAGACCACGAGGCTGAACTCGATCCGCTCTTCCCGCAGGAAGCAGTCGAACGCGACTACGACAACTACCGAGTTGGGGGTCAGCTGGCCCAGGACGACCCCATAGTACTTCAGTATCTGTCGGACTTCGGGCCATAAGGGAAGCCAGAGGCCCGCATCGAAATGCACTATGGGGATGGCGAGCTCCACGTCGGAGAGGTCGTTGACCTTCTCCTCCTCTCCGGGTCGCCTCGCCTCAAACCAGGGCGGGACGAATTTGCCGACCACCATGACGAACTCGCTCTTGATGAGGGTGGCGGAGAAGAAGGGGTAGTCGGAAAAGGTCCATGCACACTTGCTCCTCCCCTCAGCATCGCCACAACTTCCTCCCATCTCGCGGAAAGAGGCGAGCTGAGAATCGGTCGCAGGAAGGAAGAAGACAAAGGCTTAAATGCGGTAGGTAGGATGAAGGGTTCTGGCCTATTTATAGAAAAAGAAAGGGGCGGGAAAACTTCTCATCGGCGGGAAATGTGCGGATAGCAAAAATGTACCCTGACGCTTCGATTTCCGAGCTCGCCACTAGTTCCAGCCTACTCGCCGCGGCCCTACGAAAACTATGCGGCAGCGGGGGAGTGGCGAGCGAGCCACGCTGGCTCGCGTCCGCCAAGGAGGCGAGTGAGCCACGCCAGCTCGCGCCCGCCTAAGAAGGGGATAGGAGAGCAAGGCGGCTCGCGAGCCAGGACAGTGTGCCCGCATCCGCCAGGCAGGCGAGTGAGCTAGGACAGTGTGCCCGCATCCGCCAGGCGAGCGAGCAAGTCGGGACTCCCGGCAAGCACTAGTTCGATAGGCGGGCGGACCGCGCGAGCCGGCTCGCCAGCCCGCGTTTGCCTAAGTGGCCGCCAGACCAAGACCGTTGGCCCGCCTCCGTGTAAAGGGCAGGCAAGCCGCAGGAGCCCGACTCGCGCTCACCTACAGAGAGAGGCGAGCTGCGAGAGCCGGGCCTCACCGTCCAGCTGAGTGGCGAGCGGTCTCGATTTCCCCTATAAGTGGGGTGCAGATATCATGTGGTTAATATAATTTGGTCTGTCAAATGTGATTTGGAGTGCATTTAGCTCCTCAGAACAACGGAGTTTCGCTGTTAGCAGACCTCCTTTTGGCCGCATATTGTTTAGAACAGCGGAGTTGAGCTATTTGCAGGTCAGGCCTAGAAATCTATAAATAGACCCAATGGGGTACCTCCGAAAGCAAGCTTTCCAGTTTTCTAATTCCCAGATCTTCTTGCACTTTCTGGGGTGCCCTTAGCTCAGCACTGGCTAAGGAGGGGAATCGCTCTAAGATCTTCCGGGTGTGTGGTGGGACCTCCGTGCTGGAGCTTTGGGTCAGTTTTGAGCTCTAAATCTTTAGTCAGTCTAGCTTGCTGGGGAAGTAAGTGTGCGGTCACCCCTTCCCCAAGGGTCTGAACTCCACAGAGGCCGGTTCCCGGTTTCAACAATAAGTACATAAACTCACGTAATAAGTTCGCGTAATTAACCAGATTTTAAAAATAAACAATAACTTTCCAAGTTAAATGGAAGAATATAGAATGTACAACGTACCTGAAGTAGAACTGACAATGTTTCGAGGATAAAAACACCAGAAGATATAAATAGAGGAAAAAACATTCCTGTACAAGCCGCCATTGCTGAGAGTGCTCCACCCAATCCTAGTGACCCAACATCACCCATGAGTATGGAAGCCTTGTATCTATTGTGGAAAAGAAATCCCACACTGGCTCCAGCCATGGAGGCTCCAAAAACAGAAAGTTCTGTACATGGATTGAAGAAATGAAAAAGTAAATCTACTACTCAAAATACTACAAAAGCAGAAATAAACTCATCAAAACTTACATAAGATATATAGAACATTTTCCATTATCTTTAAGCAGAAAAATTAAACATCGGATATTTATAATTCTAAAGGTGTGCTAATGGATATATCCTAGTTCAAAAACAAAGTTAAACTGCAACTAAAAGAAGAATAAATGACGCAGATATTTTTGCATCTGTATCATCATGTTGCGACATGTTTTAATCAAGAGCATATTAGATGCAGCTGGATAAGAATGCAAAATACAATAGCAGTTCGATCTTTTCACCAATAACAATATGTGAAATCAATATTAAAATCTAGTAAGTGGATCTTTCCTTCTATAAACATAGAATACTCCAAAGGTGCAAGCACATCAGTATAATCATTTTTCTTTCTAGCATTCGAATTTATGACTCATTGATATTAGCATTCTCATTTTTCCACATATAAATAGGTTCTAAGTGGCAACATTATTGCCTAATGTCATATCATATTGTGATGCATGACGAATGTAGAGGGTGTGTATGAGACCTAATGGGAAGCTAATGGAGAAATGCAAGTGTATTGATGTAGGGGAACCTAAATAATGTTTTGAAAACTTGAAATATTAAATAATATTATCCAAAAAATCCTCTATTAGAAATGGGTGGCCCCTTTTTTATATAGAGTAATGGAGAAGGAAGAATGTACATTTGGAGATGTGCAACTAAATACAAGGAGAAAAAAATACAATGGAACCTTCTGTGGACTTTTAGTGTTTGGCTTTAACACTCCTCAAATTGAAGCATATATATATCGATCATTCTCAGCTTGGCTCAAATATTCGAAAAGGAGGAAGAAATTGGTTTAGTGAAGATGTCAGCCAATTCTTTATCTGAAGAAATAAATGGAGTACATATTTGTTTTTTGATAATTTCATCTCTAATGAAGTGACAATCAACTTCAATATGTTTTGTTCATTCTTGACATGGACACTACTGTTTGTTTCTCCGACACTTGATCTGGACACTATTGCTTATTTCTTGTTTTTCGATGTGAGTATATTTCCATCGACATATGTGCAAAATTCAAAAATGAATTTTTGATCTCCTTTATCATTTGCATAACTTGCATCATGATATGTTGCAATGCGTACATGAGTGTTTCTTTGAACGATAGTCCATTTCCTGGAAACCCTTTGATGTATTTTAATATTTCTAAAGTAGTTTGCAGATGATAATTTTTGGGAGCCCGCATGAATTGATTGTCCCTTCCAACAACATAGGAGATGTCAGATTTAGGTATGGTAAGATAGATGAGTTTACCGACCATACGCCTGAATAGAGTAATATCCTGTGGGAGAGAGGATGTCTCATCCCAAAATTTGCCAGTACTCATAGGAATGAGATTCCGAGCAGGTTCCGTTATGAGATGACCGACTTCATTAAGTAGATCTAGGACATACTTGCATTGGGAGAGAACTATGGAGTTATTGTGTCTCGCAATTTCAATTTTCAAGAAGTATTTTGGAGGACACATATTTTTGGTACCAAAATGTTCTTGAAGATGTTTCTTTGTTTTTTGTATTCCAGTTGAGTCATTCCGGTAAGAAGAATGTCGTCAATGTAGACAATGAGAATGATCGTGCCATGGTTGGTTTTTCTTTTTTCGTATAAAGAGAGAGTGATCGGCAATGCTTCTGGAGAAACCATTATAAAGACGACCTAACTGAATTTGTCAAACCATGTGTGAGGGCTTTGTTTGAGACCATAAATGCCTTCTGAAGCTTACACACCCGAGACTCCCTAGTGGAGACCAGCCAAGATCAGGTCGACAAAAAAGTGTCCGACGCCGCACCCGACCGAACATCTACCGGTCCCGAAATCTCCAAAATATTGTTTTAGAATCATTGTATTTGTTTCAATTTATTGTATGTTTGATTTTGTTGAACTTTACATGTTTTTTGTAGCCGACCCATATAATACTCTCCCAGCCGGCCCATGAAGCTTTGAAACTGGTCCAGCCTTTACTCTAAAAAAGAGAAGCCACAGGTTATTTACGGTTCATCGCAGCTCGCATTAGGGATCCCAACCGCAGGATTCTTTCCCGATTTGCCAGAGCCGCAGGTTTTTTCGGTTTTAGCGGCTACATGAGGTAGAGCTACCACAACGCGCATTTTTCGCCCACATCCAGCCACACGATGCCGCACCGCAACCCCAAAACTCCAACCGCTACCACGTCGCCCCCCTTCCCGGTGGTTTCATCCATGTCCAAGCTTCAGGCCTCGATGCCCCTTTCTTCAGGTTCAACACTTAGATTCGTGGAAGTTGTTTGCTTTTGTTTCATTTTGCCCTATAAAAGGGATGTAATTTATTTATGAACGGATTGGTTGAATATTTTGGATTGTTGCTTGTGTTTGATTCCCAATTTTGAGTTAGTTGTTGAATGTTAAAGTGTTTGAAGCCGTTGGATATTGCTTCCCCTTGGAGAAATGTTGTCGAAAATGAACAATTCATTGAAGAATGAAAAATATTGCTGTGTTGAAATCAACTGTGATGTTGGTGATTGAACATTGTTGCTTGGTGAATCGTTCCAGGGAGAATTTGTTATACTTGGCTTTGCTACTGTACAGATTGAGTGAATTTAATTTCTTGCTTTGAGATTTCGTTGGAGTCACTTTGTGTGTGAGTGAGCGAATTACTTCCGTGTTGCCCGCGTGAGATAGCGGCCGACCTCGGAGTGGGAGATCGAAAGTGACGAGGAATTTCTCGCGGGATCGCCGTCAACTTCGGTTGCGGAAAGACAACTCTTTCCGTGGGTAAATGTTTCTTCCTCCTTCCTTTGTGTGAGTCTACATTTTCTCTTTAGCTTAATAGATTTACTGTTGGGTTTTTGCATAGAATTTTATCAGTGAAAGCTAAGTCAAAAACTCCAAAAGGAAATGTATTTGAAGTTCGCGACTTTCGTTTTGCTATGACAAAGGGAACGAAACGAAAGTTGCTAATCTCCATCCCCGGATTTTGAATTGAACCATTTTTTCAAGAAATTCCTTTGAGACAAAATAATTATCTTGTGTTTTACAAAAATTCAAAGTTGTTTAATTTCATAAAGCTTACGCAGCGCCCGCTCGTGATTCTTTGCAAAATTCATAAAACATTGCATGCATTAGGGTTTCCTTAGAATAACAGACAGACGCACAAACTCTACGCACCGACCTGCATCACTCCCCTTGAACAACATAACTAGGAGGTTGCTTCATATAGAATTATTCGTGTAAGTCACCTTAGAGCGCAATTTTCACATCAAGCTGAGATATTTGCCAATTCCGGTTGGCAGCAACGGAGAAGAAGACCCAGATAGTACTAATGTTGGGCAATCAGAGAGAAGTTATCAAAGAAATCAACATATGTCGAGTTGAACCCCTTAACAACTAGACGAGTCTTGAATTGATCCACGTCATCTGGGAGAAACTTAATGACAAAGACTCATTGACAGCCGACAACATCTCCCTCAGATAGGGTAGGCAAAAAAAGTTCAGGTCTCCTCGTTAGTCTATATAGCGGTCGAAGGCTCATTTGATGGGTATTGAAAGAGGATCATTGATGTCAAAGCTGAAATCCAAGTGTGATGCTTGGAATGCCTCCCTCACCTCATCCCCTTGGTCGGCCACATCTCCTCCCCCTCCTCCCCACATCCCACCACTGCTTTATCTCAAAATTCATAGCTGACCATTGTTTACCCGGAATTTTGTGACCCGACAAAGTGTTTAGCATCCTTCATGTCTATCGATTAGGGTGGTCTCAGTTTGTATTTACCATTTATACCGCACAAAATTAGCTCTATAATCTTCAGAATGGTCAAAGGACAGTTTCCATTCTGACCGTCGGAACGCGCAGTCAGATCCTTTCTTCTTTTAGTGCTTTTTGCACACTATGTAACCTCTCACCTCTACCCGGTTCTCTTGTACGTCAGGCAACCCTTAATCTTAAGACCCCCACTAGTATAAGTAGGGGTGAACAGCACCCAGAAGGCGGACCGTAATCTTTTTTAGTGTTTTTCATACACCATGTAACCTCACACCTCTGTCTGGTTCTCATGTACCCCGAACAGACCGTAATCTTAGGATCTACCCGTTCGGGAAAGCCCTTTTGGGTTGGAGAGTATCACACGAAGATACATTTGGTGGCGCGAGAGGAGAGTTTATCGCGACCAAAGGCAGGAGTGTATACATAAGCAATACAACAAACATACGTGGGGTGAGGGGAAAAGGTGTATCATTATATATGTATTGAGTCGAGTCCCTTGTCAGTTATCTATTATCATATGTATTAAGTCGAGTCAAGTGTATTATTAGCTTCATATGAATCTCGTCGTAGTCGTCATTATATTTTTAATATTTTAGTGTCTATTGATGTATTTACAGTTGTATCATTCATGGTCATATATATTGACCCTTAGAGTCTTGTATCAAGTATCAATGAATGAAACTCTAATTTTCTAAACCCTAAAAGAGATCTTGGAATCTCTCTCTCTTGAGAACATACCACTTAGGCAGTCGCAATCAAGACTCCATAGTGTCTCCGCCATGATCATCCCCACCTCCGGCCACTCCTTTGGCAACCTCCGAGTAGACCCATAACAACAAGGTATCAGAGGCACCTCCTCCTATTCCGTCCACGCCACTGTGCGTAAACCCTAAATCCTCTGCCTCTGTAAGTTCTCGCGCGTGATTCGACCGCCCCTAGCAATATTTTGTCCTCACACCTCGTCCGCATTCGCCTTCAACTAGGGGTGTAAGCCGGAACCAACCGAACCGTCTATAAAACCGAACCAAACCAAACCGCACGGTTCGGTCACGGTTTCATTTTTTGAGAAACCGTGTGGTTTGGTTCGGTTCACGGTTTAGAATGTCAAACCGAATCGAGTCGAACCGAAACATAATAGCTTTAATAATATTTTAATCTATTAGGAATATAATTAGGGCTTTGTTTGGTGCGGTGGTGGCGGTCGTGAACACGATGGTCATGAACCGTAGTTCGTGAACAGGCCCTCACTTAAAAAAAATTAGGGCATTTTATGCTCAAAATTAGTTTGTTTTCTTGATAGCGGTCATAACCTTTGTCTTGTCAAACATACATTTTATGATAATGGCGTCTTGACCAAACTCATCGGAGTAAATAAATCGCGTCAAACGAAGTCTTGGTCTTCATTGTTAATCTGTTATTACACGTTACAATTAATTACATAGAGCTGAGCTAAGCTATTAAAAATCAAGAATATTAATTACTATTTATTAAGACTTAAGAGTTAAGATCAGGGACTGGGGTCTAGGAGGGCTAATCAATATACGCGACTGTCACGAGCAGTTTTTAACATTTTACTTTACACTCACTATTTACTAATTTTACTTTTTTTCTAGGCTACAACTCACGGAGGCCGGAACAATTAAATGTTGTTTTATTGTACTCATGATATTTTTAGACAATCTTTTGCAAAAAATGACAATTGTTCCTTTATATATAGGATCATTAAAATGGATAATTACTAATGAGAAAATCGTTTTTCCTTTAATTATTAAACCACTCAAACCGAACCAAACCAAACCGAACGGTTCGGTTCGGTTCCAATCGTGTGCACGGTTCGGTTCGGTTTCAAATTTTTGTAACCACATGTGGGTAGTTCGGTTAGCGGTTTTGATCAAAAACCGAACCAAACTGAACCGTTACAGCCCTATCTTCAACAGTTTCCATCTCCATTTGACTCGCCCCTAGTCGAAGCAAGCTCCAATGATGCACGCCTCCAATCGACCTTGTTTTCCCTCCGTCAATTACTCTCCTTCCAGCAACGCCGTCCAGCCCTATCGACGCATGCCTCCAACAGACGTTGCTTCTACATGCCGATTGCTCTCTTTCCTACGACGCACCCTCAATCGTGCGCACCTCCAGCGCCTCCTTCCGTTTCCCCCTGCATCGTCTTCCCCAACTGATGTTTCTTCTTCAACGATCACCATCCATCGACTCCACACCCCACACCAAATCAAATGCACACGTCCATCTGTCACAGCTTCATCGAGCCCAGCGTCATTCGCTATGAGCCCTATGCTAACTTTCTATCAGTCGGCTGCCTCTCCCAAGTCACAATTTTTTTAATTATTAATCAATCAATTATTTAGGGTTTATGAAAGTTATGTCTTCACATTTGAGGATAAGTGGAAAAAACGTACTTAGAGTATCAAAAAGTCGTGCGCCCCCAAATAAAGAACCTTGGTGGTGGAAAGAGAAAGTGCAAGATAAAATGAGGGCAAAGATGGTCAACTATAAATCACTCTACACTTGTAGGAATGATGAAAATCTAGTCAGGTATAAAATCGTCAATAAAGAAGCTAAACATGCAGTAAGTAAAGAAAGAGATCAAACTTATAAAGAATTTTATAAGCGACTAGATACCAAAGATGGGGAGTGGCATATATAAAATTGTTCGAGCTAGAGAAAAAAATGACGAGATTTAAGCCAATTAAATGCATAAAGGATGAGACAGATACAATTTTGATGGATGATGTGGATATTAAAGAGTGATTAAAAAGATACTTTTATCAACTTTAAAATGAAACAAAAGATAATGAATTAAACTTGTAAGAGTTAAGTAAATCAGAGTATAGGAACATAACATTTTATCGAAAAAATTCAAGTATCAGAGGTAAATGATGGTCTAAAATATGAAAAATGGAAAGGCGGTTGAGCCAGATGATATACTCATCGAAGTATGAAAATGTCTAGGGAATGAAAGAATTTTGTGAGTTACATGTTTTTTTAATAAGATACTGAAGTCAAAGAGGAAGTCAGACCAATGGAGAGAAAATATCTTGGTACATTTGTATAAGAACAAAAGAGATATACAAAATTATGTTAATTACAGAGGAATTAAATTGATGAGTCATACCATGAAACTATGGGAACGAGTAATAAAAAGAAGAATAAAAAGGGAGACTAACATCTCGGAAAATCAATTTGGACTCATATCAGGGCGTTCGACCATGGAAGCTATATATCTCTTGAGGAGACTCATTTACAACTATAGAGAAAGAAAATAAGAATTGCATATGTTGTTTATCGATCTTAAGAAGGCTTATGATAGAGTTCCAAGAGAGATCTTATGAAGAGTCTTAGAAAAGAAAAGTGTAAATCTATCATAAGTTAACATAATCAAAGATATGTATACAAATTCAGGAGAAGGTAACACGGGATTTTCCGATCACCGTTGGCTTACATCAAGGTTCAGCTTTAAGCCCTTATCTCTTTACCCTTATCTCTTTACCCTTATCTTAGATGAGCTCACCAGACATATCCAACAAACAATGTCATGGTATTTATTGTTTGCGGATGATATCATTTTGGTCGATGAGACGCCCGAGGGTGTAAACGCAAAACTTGAATCTTGGCGAGACACTTCATAAAAGAAGGATTTTAGGTTGAGCAGGGCAAAGACGAAGTATATGGAGCTTAAAATTTAGCAGTGCAAGAAGGGCAGATGACTTCGTTATTAAGTTGGGTGATTAAGATTTTTCCCGTAGTGAGTGTTTTAAATATCTTGGATCGATAGTTCAAAAAGATGGAGGTAATGATAAAGATGTGACACATAAAATCCAAACTGGTTGGTTGAAGTGGAGAGGCGCGTCGGGGATCTTATGTGATCATAAGGTACCATTAAAACTTAAGGGCAAGTTTTATCGTACTGAGCGATGCTCTATAATTCTTAGTGTTGGGCAGTGAATTGTGTACATGAACAAAAAATGGGAGTTGCGGAGATTGGAATGCTTAGGTGGATGTGTGGACACACGATACTGGATAAAATTAGGAATGAATGTATTAGGGATAAGACAGGAGTAGCACCAATTGCAGAGAAGATGCGAGAAGCTCGACTAAGATAGTTTGGACATGTACAAAAGAGACCATTAGAGACACCTGTTAGGCGTTGTGAGAGTCTAATCACTAGGCATGTTAAACGAGGGAAGGGTAGACCAACAAAGATTTAGAATGAAACTACAAGGAAATATATGATGTACTTAGGCATTAGTGATATTATGACAAAAGATAGGGCATAATGACGACAAAGGATCCATATAGTCAACCCCACTATAGTGGGATAAAGGCTTTTGTGTTGTTGTTGTAATTAATCAATTATTTGATTAATTAGCCACTGATTTTTATCGCCAAGCTCATTTTTATTTCCAATATAGAAGACATCATTAGCTTTAAAGCCTTTGGTGCGTGCATCATTAAGCTTCTAATGTCGTTTGAGGAACTCTATAACAAACAAATCCAGGCCGCCAGGGCGTGGTCATGGCATTTGCCGCCACCTGCAGAACCTCTGGCCACATCACAACCTCTTTTATTGGTCCTTGCTCTGCTGGCCCCCGCTCTGCTAACCCCAACAGACCCGTTCTTGCTGCAAGTCGTCGTTCCTCTGACAGTCTTGCCACTGCTGCTCCCCTCCAATCCACCAAATTCATTCCTACCGCCAGCACTGGCCCCTCCGGCCGTCTTACCGTTGCTTCCCGTCAGCGCTCCACTAGCCTCACCGAACCTGGCCCCTCCATCATCAGTTTTTTTGAAGGTGCTATCGCTACTTCCTGACGCCACCGCCACCACACCGTGCTCCCGAGAGCTATACTGGGGGGAAATAAATGTGTCTGATGTACCCACCATCCGCATAAAGTGCGAGTTTGGGGTCAAGCTCAGTTTCAAGGGCGAAGGAGATGTTATGGATCGATTACGGATCCCTCGTCAGTTATTTATTATTATATGTAGTGAGTCGAGTGTATTATTAGCGTCGTATGAGTCTAGTCGTGGTCATCATTATATTTTAATATTCTAGTGTCTATTAATGTATTTACAATTGTGTCATTGGGGATCCTATATATTGACCCTTAAAGTCTTGTATCAAATATCAATGAATGAAACTCTAATTTCTTAAACCCTAAAAGAGATTTTGGAAGCTCTCTCTCTTGAGCGCCCCCCGCTTCGACAGTCGCAGTCAAGGCTCTGTAGTATCTTCATCACCGTCATCTCCACCTCCGTCCACTCCTCCGACAACCTCCGAGTATGCCCATAACATATTCATCTGACATAGGAGTGCCCGAGAAACATCAAGAATAGGATGATTTTTTTCCCTTTCGGCCACCCATTTTGTTGGGACGTACGCACACAACTGGTCTGATGAAAAAAATTGTTTGGGGTGCAGAATGAGAAGAATTGTTGGCTCATGTATTCCTTCGCAATTTTACTCTGAATAATTTTGAGTGGCATACCAAACTGAGTGCAAATTTCATTATAAAACTTGTAGAATACATATAAAAGTTTAGAGTGATCTTTCAAAAGATACACCCAAATACATTTAAAGATATCATCAATAAAACTACAAAGTACACACTGCATTTATCAACAGACTTGATAGGACTAGGACCCCAGATGTCTGAATGAACAAGATTAAAATGATGAATAAAACTTCTATAGAGTTTAACAAAAAATGAGCATGATGATGTTTTCCATACTAGCAAGCCTCAGATTCTGAAATTAAGCCAGTCTTGAAAGATATCAGGAGATGGTGGAGGAGACGCAGCGGCGGATGACCAATATGTGCACATAACTGAAAAGGAGTTCCAAGAGGGAGCATATGGGTTTACATCAAACTACAACCTTACAAACAAGCCAGCCCAAGGGTGGAAGGTTTTAGTAAGCTGACTCCTAAATTCTTTGGACCATTCCAAATTACCAAGAAAGAGAGTGATGTAGTGTATCAAATGCAATTGTCGCCCACATCCAAGATTCACAACACCTTCCATATTTCCCAACTCAAGGAGAATGTTGGAGACCAAACCATGTTTAGTACTTTGCCTCTGGAAATATAGGAAGAAGGAAACTGTTACGAGCCGGAGATTGTGGGGGAAGGAGGTGGAGATACAATGGAGTTAAACCCTAGAATGAGAGAGAAGATGAGAAGAACTAGAGAGAGAAAGAGAGAAGCTTGAGAGAGAAAGAGAACTTGTTTAATACTTTTTCATGTCCATTACATGACCCCAAGGGTCTATTATATAGAACCTAGATGGCACAAGTGTAAATTCCCAATACCATAAAACTAAGCGAAATAATAAAAACACATAAAAGACTACATGGCTTGACTTGACTCATACGATATTAAAACACCTAATACACTTAATAGAATAAAACTCCTAATACTAGATAACCAGCGGCGTGAGCTCCATAACACTTCATCCGTCCTTGACATCGAGCTTGACTCCAAGCTCGAATTCCACCTGGATGGTTGAATCATCTGGAAGCTTGATCTCCCGCTAGAACATGGCCCGATAGTGCATAGCGGCGGATGAGGTGTCGGCAAGTAGCGGCGACGCCGTGGGAAAGACGTGCGGCGAAAGTAATGGCATTCGCACGGCCGGTGGAGCGAGGGTGAGTAGCAGCAGTAGGGAGGGCAGAGAGACGACGACTGGTAGCAGAACCGGGTCCGTCGGGGTCACCGGAGCACGGGCTGACAGAAGAGGCAACGCTGTGGCCGGTGGGAGCGGCAAGGCGGGGGCCGGCGGGAAAAGAGCCGGGAGAGGAGGCGGGAACGGTGGAAGGACGACCACCGTGAAGATAGGTGGTACATTGGCGACGCGTGGTGGCGGCGACGGCGACGGTGGCAGCGACGACGGCAATGGCGGGGATGACGGCAGTGGCGGCGACTGCATGAGTCGAGCTGGTGGTGACAGCAATGGCGGCAGCGACGGCGGTGGCGGTGGTGATGTGGCCGGAGGGGGCGGCAATGCCAGGGTTGGCGGAGTAAGAGCCGGTAGAGGAGGAGGCGGCGGCGGCGGCCTCGATGACGATGGCTGCGGAGGCGGAGGTGGCGACGACGGCAGCGGTGGCGACGACGGCGGCGGCGGTGGCAGCGACGACGACGGCGATGGCGACCACGACGGCGGCGGCGGCGGTGCGTCATGAACGGCGGAGGACGGTGGTGGCACCATTATTGGAGGGGAAGGCGACAACTCCAGCTCCGGTGGTGGTGGTGACAGAAAAAGCACCAATGAGTCGCGAGACATGCGGAGGGCGTCGAGCGTGAGGTCGAGTTGAGCATCGACGTGGCCGAGTCGAGCCGCGCGTAGAGCAATGCGGCGGTCCAGCTCGGCGAGTCGGGCAAGCAGCGCGGTACGGTCGGCGGCGCTAAGGAACATGATGAAAATGATGTAATAAGAGTAAAATGGGGAAGAGAGGTGTGGTTGGGACTTGGGAGGTAATTAGAGTAAAATATATACAAAAATAATAATAAACAGTGATGGGAGGAGTGGATGGGATGTGTGGTGTACAGTGCTTTAGGGAATTAAATAAAAGAAGAGTTGATTGGGGGGGATTGTGTTAAAGTTGGAGGTGACTTGAGGGGTACGGCTATGGTGGGCTGAAGGAGAGATAAGAAAAAAAAAGAGGTTTGGGGGGCATGCGGATAAAATAAACAAAAGTAAAAAAAGGCAGGGATGGAAATGAATAAGGCTGGCATGGCTTGTGTGCAGAAACTGCGGAAAAAGTAGGGATGGGCTCGAGGAATTGGTGACGGCAGAAAGAACCGACGGCTCGTGCCGAGGAATCGATGGTGGAAAAGGCGGGGATGGCGCTGCTGGGTCTGAAACGACGGAGAGGTGCGCCGTCACTGCTGGTGTCGCGGAATCGACGATGATGAGGCGGAGAGCAGAAGGGGCATGCACAGGGAAGCTGATGCGGCTGATGGAGCGGAGACGACGACCTGCGTAGGACTGAAGCAGTTGGCAAACTGCCGCTGGGGATCGAAGAAGACCGTGTCGGAAACCTGTGGGAGGAGTCGATCCGGTTGTCTGTTCTAGCAAAAGCACGGCGTGGAGTTGGGGCTCTGGACGAGGGCAGCGGAAGGAGATCGTGTAACCAAGGGAAATTTCGGAAGTGGCGCGGGGGGCTGGGCGCTGTTGATGTGCGACGACCGGAGGGGGGGAGGGGGGCAGCGGCGGCTTGGTGCGGTGAAGAAGCGGCGGGAACGGCGACCGGAGGGGAGGAAAGGCCTCTGATACCAAGTTGTTACGTGTGGGGGAAGGAGGTGGAGATACAATGGGGTTAAACCCTAGAATGAGAGAGGAGATGAGAAGAACTAGAGAGAGAAAGAGAGAAGCTTGAGAGAGAAAGAGAACTTGCTTAATACTTTTTCACGTCCATTACATGACCCCAAGGGTCTATTATATAGAACCTAGATGACACGGGTTTAAATTCCCGATACCATGAAACTAAACGAAATAATAAAAACACATAAAAGACTACATATTTGACTTGACTCATACGATATTAAAACACCTAATACACTTAATAGAATAAAACTCCCCGTACTAGATAACTAACGACGTGAGCTCCATAACAGAAACCTCTCTAGTTTTCCAGAGAGGATATTTAAACGACGCATGACTCTGCGAGGAGAGAAAAAAAAAAATTCCCCAAATCCCGGTGCAATTGATGGATTCGACTCCAAGAAGCCTCATGGGAAGATTCATGAAATGGTGAAGCTCAATCCCTCCCTTGATCCTTGAGGACAAGGCTATCAAGAAGAAAGGGTATTTGTTATATTCTATTTCAAATTTATGCTACCGTTAAGTCTTTTAAATGAATTTCTTTTAAGTCTTTTTGAATTATGTCGTTGGAGGCAAACCACCAGTCCTGTTCCTGTCTGTTAAAATCATTGGAGCTGTGTCGTGGGTTGTTTTCCAATAACTGCGGGAATTGTGTTCAGTTGTAATCATGTCTTGTAATGGAGTCTACAAAAAGCCATTATGTTTCTAAAACATATATGAAATTCGTGATTTGATGTTTCCCCAACTCACTTGTCAACGACGTTCTCTTGGTCTCTCTTTTTTGAAGACGCTAACGACCACTTCCTTCAAGCAACGTGATGAAGATCGTTGTGATCTGCTACTCATTCAGACGATCTGAGTCTACGGATGTGTTTGAATGGTTTTTCCGAGTTAGTTTGATGTATTATTTTATTTATTTCAAGCAACATTTGACACCCGAACGGATCAGACGATATGCGTCATCCGATTCGGGTGCCCTATGTGTTTAAGTATAAATAGGCGCATGTTTCACGGTTTAGGGCATCGTGGGTTTCACAGATTGTAGAACCGCTAGGTCTTCTCTGTTCTTGGTGCGATGCCGGAACATTTCCTCCCCAGGTGCGACTCCTGGTAGGCCTCCCCGCCGTCCTCCCCGACCAGCCCATCAGTGTCGAAGCCGCCTCCTCTCCCCTCTGTTCATCCACTTCAATCCCTAGCCTCACTCCTCGATCTTCCTGTCACCTGTTTCTTCCACACCGGAAACCTCGTTCGTCCCATTCAGTCACCGTCAAAATTTCAATGAGGTTTCATTTCTCCTCCTGTTAACTTTTCCTTCCCAGAATCTCCTTCCAGCGGTCTCCCAACCAAAGTCCCATGCCTTCCTCTCACTGTGAGCCCTGTTGTTTGGGTTTCCTTCAACCGCAATATGCTTCATGCCACCCCCGTCACTCTTCCCGAGCCCTTCCGGTGAATTTCCCTCAGCCACCAACCCCCAGTTCAGCACCGTGAGCCTTCTCCCCTCCCCTACAGCCACTATCCCCTCCAAATCAGCCATTGTCAACCCCACCCAAGCCATCATCAGTCCAGAATTCCATTTCTGAAGCATTCCCCCATTTGTTGCGACCTTGGATGCCCTCCAACAGCCATCATTGTCTCTGCCTACATGTGTGAGTCGTTATTTGGAATTACTGTTTTCTATTATAGCGTATTCGGACATATATTTTGTTGGATGATACCTTATATTTGCTTTCAGTATTGTGATATCTCGAGATTTGCAGGCCCTATTCGGTGCGTGTTTGAAAATTAATTGCGCCTCGACTGTTTGTTGATATAATTCATTCTCTTTAATTAATGTTTGTGAATACCTATGGGAGTTCTTGAATTTTCTTTTATTTAATTTCTTGTTGCTAATTGCAATTGGACTAAGTTATTTGTACGTGCATAAAGCTTACATTTGATTGGATTGTCTTATGCTTGCATGTCATTTTAGGGTCGTCATAGATTTGTTGCATTCATTCTGCGATCGCTTGCATGGCATGTAGCGTTTGGGCATTGGTCCCCCCGCAACATGAAGACTCGTGTTGAATCAAATTGGTATCAGAACCCAGGTTCGGGCTTTAGTTTAATAAGCAGTTATTGAGTCTATAAGTTTTGTACTATGTTGTATCATTATCACCATTCCTCGCATTCACTAGTGAGGCACCACTATTACTATTACGATAATTATTCTCATGCGCCGCACACCACTTCTAGGGATCATGTAGACCCTTCGAGACGATTCTATTATGTTAGAGATGACTACCACGATGAGAGGTCCTCACACTGTCATCATTACCCTTCTCCACGACCTTATGATGGTAAAGTTGAGTTTTATTCGGGTCATCGTCGCTACGAATCTCCTCTATTTGAGGGACCTGAATTTGTATATGTGCGACCACCACCGCGCGTTCGTAGGAATCACGTCCACCCACGAACACAAATTGATTATGTTAGGGATGACCATCTAGATGACCCTCTGGAGCCCTATAAAGGCCACCATCGTCAGTATTACATCACATGTCAAGACCCTCATAATATTCCGCAAACAGAGATACCTGAGGCCGAATTTTATATATTAGTTCTTGACCAATTTGATCGCTTGGAGGCTGATTTGGCTCACATATCGAATTCCATAATAAGAATCCATGAAAGAAAGTCTAAGGGTTTAGGTCAAGCCATTGATGCGTCGAGTAGTGCTCCCACTGACATGAGAGCCTCGACCCCTGATTTTGATACGTCTTATTTTGATGGGACTCAGTGCCCATGCGATCTTGAGGTTAAATCTGATCATGATCTTATGACATAGGTGGAGAGTGATACTAGTATGACTAGTCAGCACGCACAAATGATTTGGTCCAATCGTATGACACTTGGGTAGGGGCTCTTCTCACTCTTCCTTTAGCATTAACTCGTGCATCCCATTCTTCCCTAGTGAGAGTCAAGAAGCTATCATTGACTTTGTTGTGGGTGTCCTACTTATTCCCATGGACATTACCAGTGTTGGTGCTCTCCTCTTGGAGGGCCATCATGCCATTGTAGACCTCCCTGGGATTGAGTCCCCAAGGCATTCATTTGACGAGCTTCCCCTCCTGAAAGGCATGCACTTTAGTGATAGGTCGTGTCTCCACACTAGTGATTAACACGTGCGCGATGAATTTTGGCACACACCCTCTAGTAAGCCACCTAACGGACTTTATCAATTGAGAGGTACCCATCACACCCATACATCACGGTCTTTTGTCATCATCTACGACGTTCCTTCGGGTGATAGCGTTATTCGCACCGAATTTTTCTATCGCCCGCCCAGTGAGTCTCCTGATGATTTACAACCCTAATGGGATATTTGGCATGTCCAGATTCTACAACTCACTGTCGGTGTCTCACTTAGTCAGTTAAGTGGTCTTCGTACACTCAATAAGTTTTTATACACCCCACCCAAAGAACCTCAAGATAAGCCACCTACCTTTAGGGATTTTCACTACTATATAGCATACATATTTAGTCAGTTTGTTATAGAAGTCACCATTCATTCACATCTATTGCATGGCTTGGATGGATATTCTCATATAGTACACGACGCTTCAATGTTGCATGATTCAAGTCCATCGTCCGTTTTGCATCATTCACATCATTTGCTTAAGTTTGTTGAGTGGTTTGTTTATCATTTGCATATGTTTCATGAGTCAGTCCAAACGATAATTTCCACAAGCAATGATTATTATAAAGCTCGCGCAAATAGGCACAGGTGGAATCACAACTTTAAAATTGGAGAACAAGTTATGATTTGCATACGATTTGAGAGATTCCCATGGGGAACAATAAGAAAATTAAGCGCTCGCCGAATGGGTCCTTATACAGTCACGTGACGGATCAGTAGGAATGCTTATGGGGTTGAAATCATCCAAAATATGGGGAAGAGTCGAGGAGGCTCTCACCTCAAGCTCAGCCTATGGAGGCTCACCTTGAGGATCACTATGCACCACTAACGGTTCTATCAGTTCCACCACTTCAGGTTTCAGACGGAGATACATCTTATTCAAACAGAGATACATCTTATTCAGAGCCACCAACTACCATCGGATACTCACTTATGACTGATGCATATGAATTCACCGTCGTGGGCAGGCGTGAGATACTGCGATGTCTTGTCCACTGGAGTTATTACCCATGTCCATGTGTTGTTTGGACTTCCCCGGAGGAGCTTGCGCTACTCTTCCTCGTGCTACGTTGAGAGCACAACTACCTACACTCACCAGAGATGAGTGCTTTCAAGCCGGGGGGAATTGATGGAGATCGTTGTGATCTGCTACTCATTCGGACGATCTGAGTCCACGAATGCGTCCGAATGATTTTTTTTTGAGTCAATTTGATATATTATTTTATTTATTTCGACTGGTATTTGACACCCGAACGGATCGGACGATATGAGTCGTCTGATTCGGGTGCCCTAGGTGTTTAAGTATAAATAGGCGTGTGTTTCACGATTTAGGGCATCGTGGGTTTCGCAGATTGCAGGAACCGCTCAGTATTCTCTGTTTCTGGTGCGATGCCGGAACTTTTCCTCCCAGGTGCGACTCGTGGCAGGCCTTACCTCCGTCCTCCTCCTTCCCGACCAGCCCATCACCGTCGAAGCCGCCTCCTCTTCCCCTTTGTTCAACCACTTCAAGCCCTAGCCTCCCTCCTCGATCTCCCTGTCGTCTGTTTCTTCAGCGCCACACGCTGGAAGTCTCGTCCGTCGCATCCAGTCACCGTATAGTCAGCGCCAAAGTCTCAATAAGTTTAAATACTCGTCATGCTCGATAGTATGGAAGTGCGAGTCGACCGCGTAGCTGCACGCTACGACTCGCCACCTTCTACGGGTGGCTATTCCGTCACACTGTCGCCACCATTGTCGTCGTCACCATTGTCGTCGCCGCCACCGCCGCCACCGCCGCCACTGCCGCCATCGCCACCACCGCCGCCACAGCCACGGCCGCAGATGTCCCACCTATCTCCACGGTGGTCGTCCTTCCACCGCTTCCGTCTCCTCTTTGGTCAACCGCTCTGCCGCCTCTGGTCATCTCGCCGCCTCCTCTACCGGCTCGTCCTCCGCCGGCCCTGGCATTGTCGCCCCCTCCGGTCATCTCACCGCCTCCTCTCCCGACTCTTTCCTCGCCGGCCCCTGCCTCACCGCTTCTACCAGTCGCATCACCGCCTCTTCTGCCGCCCCGTGCTTTGTTGACCGCGACAGCGCCGTTCATGTTTTCGATTGTCGCGTCTCCGACATCCTTGTGGCTGCTGCTCACTACCGCTACACCAACCTTGTGGAAGTCATTACTTCCGTCGCGCAACTTTCCGACGGCGCCGCCGCTACTAGACAACACCGCCGCCGCTGCTACGCGCTATCAGGCCTTGCTCTGGCGGAAGATCAAGAATCCAGATGATCCGCCCATCCAGGTGGAGTTCGAGCTTGGGGTCAAGCTCGATATCAAGGACGGATGGAGTGTTACGAATCCTTCGTCGGTTATCTAGTAGTTATATCGATAGTCTTGTTTATGTTATCGAGTCGAGTCTTTATGTATTGAGACGAGTCGTTATTATCGAGTCGAGTTGTAGTCTTAGCGTCGTTGTATTTTAATATTCACGCATCTATTGTTGTATTTATGATTATGTCATTATGAGTTCTATTTAAGGGAACTCATGAGGTCATTGTAGTCATGCTAGAAATAGAATCAAGTTTCTTTCTCTCCTCAAGTTCTTCTCTTCTCACCCCTCTCTTCTAGGGTTTCAACCTCTCTCTCACCTCCTCCGCCATTTCTAGGGCTAACAACCCGTGTATCCCCACCTCCATCCGCATCTTCGCGGCCCTCCGACGATCCACCAAAAGAGGCACGTAACAAAAACCCTCTGTGCGGAGAAAACTTTGATATTGTTCGTACACTTGAAATTATTGTTTCACATTGTGATTACTTTACCGAACTTGTATACAAATTATTGCTAACTTTTAATTCCGAGTTAATTCAAAACATGCATGCAACATTTAGGTCCGGCTTGACCGCATCCACTCCGCACATCCACTTAGGTTTGCATTAGCGTGTCGGCACCGACATGTTCGCACAACCCCGCCCCGCGTCATTAAGTTTCATGGTGCCTTCTTCTTTATTTGTCTCATGTTGTGTCTTAGGAGTTTGATTGTAATGTGTATCCTTATATATACGGCATAGTGGTACATTGAAAATAATGAAAAATATAAATTTTGTTTCTCATTTTTATGTTCTCTCACAACTATCAATAAGATTGTATTTGAGTTGGATATGACTAATGCTCCGTTTGGCACGGCGTTTTTGCTCCGGTGAGTTTGGACATAAGCATAACAATTATAGACCGTTTGTTTGGCATGACAATGGTTATGACAACCACCAAGAAAAAAATTAGTTTTGAACATAAAAGTGGATGAAGTTTCTTAGGTGAGGTCGGGCGGTCACGAACAATGGTTCATAACCACCGCATTCGCGACTGTCGCCGCCACGCCAAACGGAACCTAGATTTGAGATTATCTTGTAGCATTATTTTTTATAAAAAGAGGTCTATGATTTTTAATGGATGATGCTATGATTAATAATATGAGTTGATCTCAGATATCTCTCACTACCTCTCATCTCTTTCTCCCCAATATACCCTTCCAGGGTACTCGACTTCCTCAATTATTGCACTTCTCTAGCTTTGCATCAAATAAGGTTGATTACCACCGCAATTTTCAAGTTACAATTTCAAAGAAAAATAAACATTTGGTTGGATAATTTTAATAATTTGTTTTCCTTTGTCAACAAGCTTACTTAAATACCCAACATCTGCCATGATTTGTATTTCCATGAATTTAAAAAACTCAAATGACATACAAACATGTTTCTATTTTTAGCAAGCTCAAAATATCATTCTAGTCTATAATTAACAACAATATAAATATAATTACCCAAACCTCCTCTACGAATATGCATAATTACATGTTCCAGTCATCTATCTTTTGAAATTACATAAATCTCCCCCTCTGAGTTTACATTTCATAACATGCATGCACAAAAATACTCCCTTGAAGCTCCCCTTCAGGAGGTATTTTTGTGCATGCATGTTATGAAATGTAAACTTACATGGAAGATTTTTGTAATGTCAAAAGAAGAGGGGTGTGACCTGTAATTCTGCAAAGGACTCCCTTGATCGAGGTAAAGATCCCTCTGTTGATATTCCTTTCATGTGATTGTGGTTCACTCAATTTTGGCGAGTTTCGTCGTAACCCTATTTTATGGAGTCCAATTTAACATGGATTTTTCACTCAATTTCAGATCCATTTAATTTTCAATGTTAGTGATCGGAGAAGCCCCTCATTCACCTCTGATTTGAGGTGAGGTCTTTATCTCTGAAATGCTTGCAAGTGGTTTGATTCCAGCCAGCGTATTATAAGCTATTGGGAATCACTTCCTAATTTTAAGAATTGTATGGTTTTTACGTTAGGGATTTCCTAGCACTCAGACAATGGATATTTCACCTATAATTGGAGAAGTTCGTCTTGGTCAGACCTCTTGAAAGAATAACTATGTCACCTCGCCGTGTTTACGAACGTCGATACACCACGGTAAGAAACTCGACTCCTTTTATTCTAATAGTTCAGACTATTTTTAATTCATGTATTAACTATTTGGTATATGCACTTAGAAATTACAAGTTTCTATAGTCAGAACAAAGTCAAAGGGGTAGGTAAACACTTAGGTTAGATTAGCAGATCCAGTGTCATGAAAATCCTAAGCCCAATGTATTTAACTAGAGCGCTACTTCGTATTTAATTCACTGAACGCTAGCATAAATTTATTCAGAAAAGTAGCGAGGAAGGTTCACCCTCGTGTTTCTGGTGGAGGCACACCACCGTGTTCTCAGGACCAGTAGGCCACCACTCGAACTTTCAAGCTCAGGGTCGATGACCCTTGTTATAGATATGGAACTGCTCATATAGGAGTCTGTGTTCCACTTGAGAGACACCCAGTTCAGGGCACCATCAGGTTTGCCACTCAGACTGCAGTTTCTAGTTGTGCATAGTCGTCCTTAGTGACATGAGCTATTAAGAAATTAATGAAACTGTGAAGACCCAAAATTTCGTGCTTCCCAATGATTTCAGAAAGTGAACAGAGAGTCAATAGAGTAGTCGCAACACATTTAAGAACAGTACAATAAACTTTCAAAGCAGTATTTTATTCCATCCTTTTATTTATTCACACCGTCATACAGTCGTTTACTCGAAATCTGCTAAAATTTTACAGTAGTTTTTTGAACATAGTAACTTATGACTCTCATAACCTTCTTTGATTCTTTTGTAGACATTGAGTCATACCTTCTCTAACTCTTTAGGTGCGAACCTTCCCCGTACACCTGTAGTTCCACCTGTTGTCTGAAAAAAAAATGAATCCACTAAGGGTTATTCATAAAAATTATGACTGTGTGAGAACAGTATTTCGTGAAATGGTTATACATGCAGACAAGGGGAGATGATACTAATATGCATACAGTACAATAAAATCAAAACCTTGATTTGATTATTCTCATTACTAATTCATATAGCACCCCTTAATTTTAGTTACATAAAATGGGAAATGCTCTGGTGATGCAACCTGAATTGGGTCCCGCCCTCGAAGAGCGTAAGTGTAGGCTTACCCCTACTGGTGAATCCATCAGTGGATGCCTCCGCATCATCGGATTCGAAGCCATCACATTTCCCTATGCAGAATTTTAAATGAATATTAAATTTGCGTGTAAATAGGAGTTTATAATAAAAATAATCCCCTCAGAATAAATATCGCTTAATTGTCCCCTCGCCCACTTTATTTACTTAGCGATATGTCATTAATGCGAAACTCATATGCACAAGCAATTTTGTTTCAAGAGCCAAGAAATTAAATATTGCAAAATACTTGAATACCCATAATTTCAAGAAATAAAATACTCACCCTTTCTTTTCCATTATTCATATCCTTTGTCGCATGCATGTCAATGTTATCACGGGACGCCATCCTCGAAGTTTTAAGCTTTGGGAACCACTGAAATAACATGCATCTTAATTTGGGTTGCGTCTCGTTGTACACGTAGTATGGAGCGTAAAAGAGTTGTATCGGAAAGTTAAAACAATAAACCAAAAATACCAATTAAATTGCTAAAGGCCAAATCTGATTTTATACTTTGCCGGACAACTAGAAATATGCCTCAAAATTGGGCTAAAAACCAGCCCCCAAATGGACTTCTCGTCCTCTTAAACGTAATTGTCCAGCAAGGCATAAAGGTTAACTTGGCTATCAACATAATCTCCCAAAAATCAGCAATTAAAATCAATAATTTGGTATCCCCACAGTCACCAAACGCAGCCAGCATATTATCAATACAGCCAGCACGCCAAGCCAGCCAGCCCAAAATCATCAGCACATAAATTAATCAGCTAGCCATAAACACATAAACAGCCCACATAATTTAATCAGCACATAACAAAGGCAGCAAACTCAAAGAATTTAAAAGGCAACCCAAAAAAATCCAAACCATCATGCAAGGAAAGAAATCGTAAAATATGTGTCTTTTCATTATCGGGGATAACCTCAAAATATTTATACGGATTTTTATTTTAGGTCGTTACAAATCCTCCCCCCCCCCCCCCCCTTAAGAGTTTTCATCCCGGAAAACTAACATAGAAATGCCACTTTTATGGTAAATACAACTTATTTACCATAGGTATAAGCCCGGGGAAAAACTAATCAATCGGTCGGGCCTTCTTGAGGTGGTGATGGAGTAGGTACAGGAGCAGGTACTGGTGTTATTGCAGGTGCAGGAGCAGATACTGGTGCAGCTGCAAGTGCAGACGTTGGTGATGGTGTTGATGCGAATGATTCAGCAAGCATTTGATATAATTGTTGCTGCAGTGGAGGTTGTGAATTAATTGCTTTATTTCGGAGTTTTGGTCAATTCTTCATTGTGTGACCCGGCTCACGACAGTAATAACAAACGCCAATCAAGCATTCGCCTCGGTGATTTCTGCCACACTTGGCACATTTCGTCGAGTTTGCTTGAGACATAGTACTGGTTGATGGACCAGTTTGCATTGTCTTAGCAACATCTTTGCTCTGTACTTCTCTTTGAGTTGAGATTTTTGTGGCTTTTCTTCTCATCTCGGTGTTTCTGCGTTTTACCTTGATCGATTTCTACTAATCGGACTCGCTCGACCAACTTTACATATTCTATGATATCCAAAGGTACGAGTAAATTGCGTATGTCGTCCTGTAGTCCCTGTTGAAATTGCTTGCAACGATCTTCCTTGGTAGCCACGAGAGAATCGACATAATATGCCAACTTGGAGAATTCTGTCTCGTACTGTAACACCGACTTGGATCCTTGGACGAGCCGTAAAAATTGATCGTGTAGGACTCGTTTTTCCGATCGGGGTACGAACTAATTAGTGAATTCTTGAAAAAAAATTTCTCATGTCACAACTCTACGTCCCGTAAATTTTGTAGCGACTAAGTTGTTCCACCAATGCTTTGCGGTGCCCTCCAGTACAAATGACGCGAGTTCAACTTTCCGGTCCTCTGGGCAGCGCATGACTTAGAAGATAGTTTCAATTCGCAGTATCCAATCTTCTGTTTCTAAGGGAGATAGGCCTCCAACAAACGTCGGTGGTTTTAATTCCATAAACTGTTTAAGATCGAAGTCCATTTGGCGGTATTGGGGCGTCGGAGCTTCTGCTCTTGGAGGGAGATTTGGAGGAGGGTTCATTGGATGTTGTTGTGGTTGATGTGGTGGAGTAGGATTCTCTTGGGGAAGTATGGGTCCTAAAGTAGCTAACGTAGGAAAAACTAGCTTAACAGCTTCTGCTATTGATAACACGAAATCCGAAGGACGCCGAGGTTGTTGATGCCCGTTGTCACTTACCTCGGATCTAGTGGCTGCTTGATAGTCAGGATCGTCTTGATTCTCTCGACGGCGTTGGCTGCGGCGGCTAGAATAGACTTGGACAGGTTCCTATAAACGAATGTAACATTCTTAGATTGAAATGTTTTCATATTGTTTATGTTACGACATATTCTATTGAAACCTGAACCGTGCTATGATACCAAGTTGTGAAGACCCAAAATTTTCGGGCTTCCCAATGATTTCAAAAAGTGAACAAAGAGTCAATAGAGTAGTCGCAGCACATTTAAGAACAGTACAATAAACTTTCAAAGCAGTATTTTATTTCATCCTTTTATTTATTCACACCGTCATACAGTCGTTTACTCGAAATCTGCTAAAAATTTACAGTAGTTTTCTGAACATAGTAACTTATGACTCTCAGAACCTTCTTTGATTCCTTTGTAGACATTGAGTCATACCTTCTCTAACACTTCAGGTGCGAACCTTCCACGTACACCTGGAGTTCCACCTGTTGTCTGAAAAAAAATGAATCCACTAAGGATTAGTCATAAAAATTATGACTATGTGAGAACAGTATTTCGTGAAATGATTATACATGCAGACAAGGGGGATGATATCAATATGCATACAGTATAATAAAATCAAAACCTTGATTTGATTATTCTCATTACTAATTCATATAGCACCCCTTAATTTTAGTTACATAAAATGGGAAATGCTCCGGTGATGCAACTTGAATTGGGCCCCGCCCCCGAAGAGCGTAAGTGTAGGCTCACCCCTACTGGTGAATCCATCAGTGGATGCCTCCACATCATCGGATTCGAAGTCATCACATTTCCCTATGCAGAATTTTAAACGAATTTTATCTTGGCGTGTAAATAGGAGTTTATAATAAAAATAATCTCCTCGGAATAAATATCGCATAATTGTCACATCGCCCACTTTATTTACTTAGCGATATGTCATTAAGGCGAAACTCATATGCACAAACAATTTTGTTTCAAGAGCCAAGAGATTAAATATTGCAAAATACTTGAATACCCATAATTTCAAGAAATAAAATACTCACCCTTTCCTTTCCTTTATTCATATCTTTTGCCGCATGCATGTCACGGTTATCACGGGATGTCATCCTTGAAGTTTTAAGCTTTGGGAACCACTAAAATAACATACATCTTAGTTTCGGTTGCGTCTCGTTGTACACGTAGCATGGAGCGTAAAAGAGTTGTATCGGAATGTTAAAACAATAAACCGAAAATACCAATTAAATTGCTAAAGGTCAAATCTAATTTTATACTTTGCCGGACAACTAGAAATATGCCTCAAAATTGGGCTAAAAACCAGCCCCCAAATGGACTTTTCGTCCTCTTAAACGTAATTGTCCAGCAAGGCATAAAGGTTAACTTGGCTATCAACATAATCTCCCAAAAATCAGCAATTAAAATCAATAATTTGGTATCCCCATAGTCACCAAACACAGCCAGCATATTATCAACACAGCCAGCACACCAAGCTAGCCAGCCCAAAATCATCAGCCCATAAATTAATCAGCTAGCCCATAGGCACATAAACAGCCCACATAATTTAATCAGCCCATAACAAAGGCAGCAAACTCAAAGAATTTAAAAGGCAACCCAAAAAAAATCCAAACCATCATGCAAGGAAAGAAATCGTAAAATATGTGTTTTTTCATCATCGGGGATAACCTCAAAATATTTATACGGATTTTTATTTTAGGTCGTTACAGAAACTGGGTGAAACCTATAACGGATATAACTCCAAAACTCCAGAAATCAACGATGGATACAGTTAAGAAAAGAGTGTGTCAGATCACACGATAGGTCGATTCTATGTCAGACCATGATCTCAGGTGCCTCGTATAACGTTAGAAAAATTATGCAAATCTTATATTCAAGTAATATGCACTTATAAAATTTTTTTAAAGTGTTGCTGGAGGGAGTAGTTTTTCTTACTCTCCAGTGGGTCTGACCCATTTGGAACTTGTTTTTACAGGGGGTTCAGGTCAGGGGATTCTCTTAGGATAGGCGGCGCAGACTTCACAGTCGTCAGTTTTGTTCAGTTGTACCATTGTTGTTGTACTTGTTTTTTATTTGCAGACATTATGTATATATTGTACTTCACTCATGTTTTGTTTCAAACTGACAGTATATCAGTTTCATAGTGTTGTTTTTTGTTCTAGTTGACTCTGTGAATTCAACATTGTGATGTACACTTTTACCTATAGTTAATATTTCCTCACTCTACTTCCGTTGTAAATTTCCTTTCAGCACTTTTAATTTACTTGTTTTATACCCAGTTTATATACCGTTACTTAGTTTACTTTTTATCGCGGGCCCGGCCGGACTGCCGATTTACTGTTAAACTAGGTTGGGGTGTTACAGTTGAGGCATTATATTGCTTTGTCAACATACAACACACATCATATGCATGTTTATTTCATTAAGAGTACAATGATTATAAAGATAGAAAATGAATTACGGAATAGAAACGCATACAATTACTAGCAATGGAGAGAATGAGTAACAATATAAGAAAGAATGTCAGTAATATTCACTTCAATAACGCACTAAAAACTTAACAAATAGTTATACACTAGATGGATCTTCTATCCTAATCTAATGTGCATATCCCCTTAAACTTGAACAAACTTTTGGCTCTTACTTTTTCCATTTACAAACAAAAGATGCTATACTGATATATCCTCTCAAGTACAACATCAACAATGTCTATTACCAATTTCCAATATATAAATAATTGTATAAATGCTATAGTTGGATTAGATACTATGAAATTTTCCAAATGATAGAACTTCAAAACGATTGTAGCACCAACAATAAAAATTAGATGGCATACTTATAATTGGCTGTAAATAGGGGCACACTATACTAACCAGGACAAATTGGAAGAACAGCAATTGACATCCCTACAAAAGCCAGAGCAGAAACCCCACCAACTAAGCCATCAGCTCCATCAGTTAAGTCAACACCATTGGGAATAGCAACAAAACAAAATAGTGTCAGCAGCGGGTAGTACTTTCCCAGTCGAACAAGCCCATAAGGTGGAGGCAGAGGAACCAACAGCTTCCTTCATTAATGAATCAAATATGGTTAGAGGACACGGAGAAATGGGAGCAGGCAAACAGATGTCCTATTTAGAATAGAAGTTCTATATAAAAACATATACATGCTCAACAACACAGGATTTAGGTTACGAAAAAGAATGTTCAACGTAAAAGAGTATTATGTACGCCAAAGCACACTAAAGCTAGGCTGAGATCAAATTCATCAAGAGTAATATAATGTATAGCCAAGAAAACATCATTCTCTGTCCCAGGCCCACCACATAGAGGTTTAAAGGAGACTTCCTTTAAACCCAATCTCCAAACAAATGCCAAAATTCATGAGGTGAATTATATTTATTATTTTCTATTGCTTGAAGGTTCCCTAAATCAAAGCATCATTACCTAGCTGAATGTGGAGAAGCAGATTAGGACTAGGGTAGGATATCATGAGTTAGTTTCACACCATATCTTAACCCCAATTAGTAAGGTCCATTTTTTCAACTTAATAACCAAAAAATAATGCACGACAAATCTTTTTTAGTGAAAATGGGTAAGATTTAACGAAGTATAAAATTACCATCTAGTTTTTTAGAGAATGTATCAATAAGACGAGTGCATATGGTTAACTTCAAAGAATTAACCGCAGCATGGGGTAAACCATGAATGGAAGTTTGTCAAGATAATTTAAGCAGTTTAGGTTTTAATACCCTGAGCTCTTGACAGAAATGAATGGAAAAGGAAAATTCATAAATCCGACCACAAATAGTTGGGATGAGATTCTAGTTGTTGTCGATGACGGTCATGATGATGGTGACGGTGGATGATGGTGATTGTGATAATGAAAATTAGTGGTTTTTGTTAGAAAAGCCCATGTAATTGGCCCAGTATTGGGCCCATGTATTTTCTACTTTCTTCTCCTCCTATTAGTCCCACATCATTGTATAGGATTTCTTCTCTTCTTCCCTCTTCTATATATTTGTATTCTCTCCTTGTATTTACACACACAAGCAATACATACAAGATTTGAGCTCACTCAACATGGTATCAGAGCCAGTGATTCCGACTTCGTGGCTTCACCTTTTCTAACCGCCCGGCTTGTCCTCCTCTCCTGACCGCTCTCTCTCTACGACCTGTTCCTCTACTCGCCCGGGTAGCGATCTATTCTACCCGCTGGTCTCTCCGCGGCTTCTCCCTTGCTAAACCGCTGCCTGCTCTCCTCTTCCTCCCTCCCGTGGATCCACCCCCTCAGTTCCTTTTATAGCCTCTCCTCTCCTCTGTGGGTCCCACTTCTCGCTGCCTACTCTGTCTTCCTCTTACCGCGCGGCCTCCTACTCGCGGTCTCTTCCTCTTACCGCGCGGCCTCCTCCTCGCGGTCTCTCTTCTTGCCGCTCGAGTTCTTCCTCGCGGTCTCCCTTCTTGTCGCTCGAGTTTCTACTCGCGGTCTCCTTTCTAGCCGCTCGAGTTCCTACTCGCGGTCTCCCTTCTTGCCGCTCGAGTTTCTACTCGCGTTCTCCTTTCTCGCCGCTCGAGTTCCTACTCGCGGTCTCTTTCTTCTTGCCGCTCGAGTTCCTACTCGCGGTCTCTTCTCTTGCCGCTCGAGTCCCTCCTAAGCGGTTTCTCTCTAGCCGCTCGAGTTCCAACTCGCGGTCTCTGCCTCTGCTTCCCTCTTCTGGTCGCGCGGACTCTGTTTCTAACCGCTGCGCTTTCTTGTCTCTTTCCAGCCGTCTTCTCTTCTCGCTCTTGCTTGGCCGCTTGTGTTCTCTCAGTGACCGTGCGGGTTGTCCTTGCTCTCTCCCGCACCTGGTCGCGGCCTCCCGTCGGTCTCTCCCCTGTCCGCTTGCGTTCACTCAGTGACCGTGCGGCTTGTCTGAGTGCCTATCCGCTGCGGCCTCTTCACTAACCGCGCGCTCTTCTATTCGCTGCGGCCTTCCCCGACTCCATGGGATCTTCCATCGACTCTACCGGACAGGCGGCTTATCCTCCTGCTGACCGCCCGGCTTCTCTTTCTGACCTTCGAGATGAGCTGCGGATCACCACTATCTCATTATCTGGGAAGAAGAACTTTGTTCCGTGGGTCCACTCGGTTCGGCGTGTTCTTCAGGCCAAGGGCCTAGTGCTTCACCTTACTAACGCACCCCCTTCCACTAATACGGAGGACTGGCTACGAAATGACGGCCGAGTTCAAACATGGCTCCTTAATTTGCTGGTGGGTGAGTCATACCAAATGGTCATGTACCATGAGACCGTCAAAGCTATGTGGGAGGAGCTTCACTCCTTGTACTCTGGAAAGGATAGTCTTCAACACCTCTATGGCATTATCACCGACCTTCAGACTCTTGATGCTGGCGGGGCGGCTGACATGACCTCGTTTGTTGCTCGTGTCAAGACTTTGGCAGAGGCCTGGATCCAGCATCAGCCTTCTACCACCGACCTTACCGCTCAGCGCATGCAAAAGGAGGTTGTATGCATTGCCATGATGATGGCTCGTGTCCCGCCTCACCTTCAGAGCATCCGGGCTCAGGTCTTGGCCTCGGCCTCTACACCCTCCCTCTCTGATGTCTGCTCTATGCTCCTTCGCGTATCACCACCCCTGGATTCTCCGGCACCCTCCTCTCCGGCTCTCCTTCAGCAGACTCTTCCCCCCTTACTTCCCCCACCGCCTTCTGCTCGCGGTGGCCGTTCCGGTTCTCGCGGAAGGGGACGTGGGGGTCGGGGCCGCCCCAAGTGTTCATATTGCGGCCGAGATGGCCACACGGATGTCGTTTGCTACAAGAAACACGGCTATCCTCCTCGCCCCACTTCCGCTGCTGCCACTGATGGCTCCTCCTCCACTGCTACCGACCTTGAGGCCGTCCGTATCCAGCTACAGCACCTCCAGGGGCTTCTTAGCCCTCCTCTTGCTTTTGTTGCCTCCATCTCTACTGCAGGTATTACTTGTCTTTCCTCCGGTCCGCGTTGGATCCTGGACTCGGGGGCTACTCATCACATCACCTCGATGCGGCCCCTCCAGTACTCGGATGTTCCTCATCCGAAGTATATCACCGTCGCCAATGGGGCGACTGTTCCGGTCTCCGGCTGCGCCGACATCTCTCTTGCTCCCTCTATCTCTCTTCGCTCGGCTCTTTATGTTTCGGGCTCACCTTTTAATTTGTTCTCTGTTGTCCGTCTCACTCATGATATGGATTGCTCTGTCACCTTTACTCCCTCTTCTTTTTTGATACAGGATTGGCGGACGTGGACTACCATTGGTAGAGGACGCCTGCAGAACGGGCTCTACCTTCTTGACGCCTCTCCCACTATTCTCTCCTCTGTCTCTGTTATTGGCACCGACGTCTTGGGCATGCCCCTCTTCCTGTTCTCCAAAAGGCGCTGTCTGATATCTCTTTTCCTGCTTTCCACTGTGATTCTTGTGTTTACGGCAAACAGTCGCGTACTTCCTTTCCTGCTCATTGTACTAGGAGCGCTGCTCCATTTGATTTACTACACTCCGATGTCTGGGGTCCTTTTAAAGTTACCAGTATTTTTGGGTACCGTTATTTTATAACCTTCATTGATGATTATTCCCGCACCACCTGGCTTTACCTACTTCGTGATCGCTCCGAGATGCCTCGCATATTCTGCGCCTTCATACAAGAAACTCGCACGCAATTCTCCAAAACTATTAAAACTGTGCGCACCGATAACGCTCGCAAATACACGGGTCATGAATTTGTCAATCTATGTGCCGAATTTGATATTATTCATCAGACCTCCTGTGCGTACACCCCCCAACAAAATGGCGTGGCCGAACGTAAGAACCGCCACCTCCTAGACGTTGCCCGCTCCCTCATGCTCCAAATGAATGTTCCCAAACTTTACTGGCACTTTGCGGTCTCCACTGCATGTTTCCTCATCAACCGCCTCCCTTCCTCGTTCTCAACTCTGCCACTCCATTCAGTCTTCTTTTCCCCTCCACTTCGGCCTTCCCTCTTACACCGAGGGTCTTTGGCTGCATTTGCTTCGTTCACCTCCTGGGTCCCTCCTCGGATGAGTTGGATCCCCGAGCCGCTAAATTCATTTTCATCGGCTACTCTCGCACTCAGAAGGGTTACCTGTGTTACTCTCCGGTCACACGGAAGGTCATCGTCTCCGTCGATGTTACCTTCCGGGAAGACCAACCTTTCTTTCCCCCACCTCCTGCTCCTTCCTCCCCGACGACATCTCCACCACTGCCTCTACCCCGACCCGTCATCCCTCCTACTGACTCTGTTCCCCTACGTCCTTCTAACCCTCCTTCTGCTCCCTCCAGGCCACCCGTTATCCAGGTTTACTCTCGCCGCCTTCCTCCTCGTCCCGTTACCCCTCTGCAGTCGGCATCTTCCTCGGCTACCCCGCGCCCTGCTGATCAGGTATCTCCCTCTACCGCTCATCCTTCGGCAAATTATGTCTCTCTGCATCGTCTCTCTCCCACACTACATACATTTGCTACTTCTCTCTCCTCCATTGTGGTTCCTAACACTGTGCAGGAGGCGCTACAACATCCCGGCTGGAGGGCTGTCATGGAGGAGGAAATGGTTGCTCTTTGGGCCAACCAGACCTGGACTCTCGCACCACTTCCCCCGGGTCAGAAATCGGTTGGGTGTAAGTGGGTCTTCGTCGTCAAACATGCCGCTGATGGGACGATTGACCGTCTGAAAGCTCGGCTGGTCTCCCGGGGCTTCACCCAACAACACGGGATGGACTATGAGGAAACCTTCTCTCTGGTTGTCAAACTCAACACTGTTCGGGTTCTTATCTCGGTGGTTGTCCATCGCTGGTGGCCCTTAATGCAACTGGATATTAAGAATGCCTTTTTGAATGGCGACTTACAGGAAACTGTCTATATGCAACAACCTCCCGGGTTTGAGACCACGGGGGAGTCTCAGGTTTGTCGCCTTAAGAAAGCTCTGTATGGCCTCAAACAATCACCACGGGCATGGTTCGACAGGTTCAGCAAAGCTCTCTAGGAGGTTGGTTTTTCTCGAAGCATGGCAGATTTCTCGATGTTCACTCGCCACCGTACAGCGGGGACGGTCCTTTTGTTAGTTTATGTTGACGACATCATAATTACAGGGGATGACTCATAGGGAATACAGGAGGTCAAACAACATCTCGGTACTGTTTTTCAGACAAAGGATCTGGGACCCCTCCGGTATTTTTGGGGCCTTGAGGTTGCTAGACGACCGGATGGTCTCGTCCTTTCCCAGCGAAAGTATTGTCTCGACCTTCTCCATGATGCAGGTTACTCGGGTTGTAAGCCGATCAATACCCCAATGGATGTGAATCACAAGTTATGTGCTCAGGCTTCTGACTCAGATCTCTTACTTGAGAATCCTGAATACTATTGTCGTCTAGTTGGAAAATTGATCTACCTCACGGTAACTAGACCTGATATATCTTTCGCAGTTGGTATTGTCAGCCGTTATATGCATTCCCCGCGGAAATCTCATCTTCAAGTCGTTGAACGCATTCTCAGATACCTCAAAACAGCCTCTGGTCAAGGATTGGTCTACAAGACCTCATCTTCAGCTCCTACATTGATAGCTTACTCTGATGCTGACTACGCTGGTTCTCTTGATGATCGACGTTCAACCAGTGGCTTTTGCACCTATTTTGGCGGACACTTGATTACGTGGCGGAGCAAGAAACAAGCTGTTGTAGCTCGATCATCTGCTGAGGCTGAATATCGGGCAATGGCATCTGTTGTTTCTGAACTAACATGGCTGGAGAGTCATCTTACCGATCTGGGTATCAAACTTCCTTCTCCAGCTCTTCTCCTTTGTGATAGCCAAGCGGCGATACATATTGCCAGGAACCCGATATTCCACGAGAGAACTAAACATATTGAAGTCGATTGACACTTCATCAGAGAAAAAGTTCAAATGAAGAAGATTGACCTGAAGCATGTTCCCGGGACAGAACAAGTGGCGGATGTTCTCACTAAAGCTCTTCCTAGTACACTCTTCTATCAGTGCTTGTCCAAGCTTGGTGCATACAATTTGTACGCTCCAGCTTGCGGGGGAGTGTTAGAAAAGCCCATGTAATTGGCCCAGTATTGGGCCCATGTATTTTCTACTTTCTTCTCCTCCTATTAGTCTCACATCATTGTATAGGATTTCTTCTCTTCTTCCCTCTTCTATATATTTGTATTCTCTCCTTGTATTTACACACACAAGCAATACATACAAGTTTTGAGCTCACTCAACAGTTTTAATAAAAGAGACGGTAATAAGTGGACAAACCGATAAAAAGATTAAGAGAAATAGCATGTTTGTGAGAAACTAACCAGAAGAAGAAACAACTTCAAGGGTCAGTTGGGAGAGTTGTGGTAAGTGGAAAAAATGAAGGAAAAGGTTAAGTAGATAAATAGTTGGAAGACAACAAAAAATATGTGAACAGGGTTACTAAAAAGGTGAAGCTTAGCAATTAAATTATCAGAAAGGACTGAAGGACATACATATGTAACTGTTGCTTATACTCCTCAAGTTGATTAATAAATAAAAAGGTAAAGCACCCCTCTGCCTCTACCTCAACAGCACTTAATCCTTATGCTATAGAAATAGGCACAACACCCATCTGTGGTTCTTTGGTGATTAATCCAATCCATTAGTTAACATTTCAAATTTGAATATATGAAATGTTAAATTTGTTGGTGCTCAGGGAAACGACTTAAACGTATTTGAACATAATAGACTCTTACGGGTCCTCTGTCAGTTATCTTGTATTATTATAATTATAATTTATATGTTGAGTTGAGTCACTGCATCGAGTCGTGTTGTATTGAGTCATAGTCGTAGTGTTTAAGTGCCTTTAATATTTGATGTATGTTTGGTATTTATGGTTATGCCACCGGCACCTATATATATAGAGTCCTTTGGGTCATGTAAGGATTATGCAAGAAATAAATCAAAAGTTCTCTTTCTCTCCCACAAGCTTCTTCTCTTCTCACACCTTCCTTCTATGGTTTCAATTTCTTTCATCTCCTCCACCATTTCTAAGGTTAACAACCTTTGTATCCCCACCTCCATCCGCACCTCCCGCTGCCATCCGACAAACCACCAAAGAGGCACATAACAAACTTGGTATCAGAGCCCTCCTTCCTCGGCTTGACTCTTCTGACGTTCCACACCCACCGCCTCCATTGTTTCCGCAAGCCATCCTCCCCCGTACGACAAGCCGTTGTTGTGTCGCCAACTCCAACAAGTCGTTGTTGCTTCTCATCTGCGTCATCACCTCGAGCATGAGTCTCGTTGCCTCTAGCAGCCTCCCTGACACACCTAATGATGCTTTGTTTTCGCTATTTCCGCGCTTCATCATCGTCTTCCCAGCTCGCCACCCTCAAACCATCTTCTCCGATCACGTCCACGAACAGCAATGCACGCCTCCTTCTTCACGTCCAAGAACAACGCCAATCTTGTCGGCTGGAGCCTATGCTGGATCCATGCATGCCTTCCTCTTCGCCTCTTTTGCGACTTCTCGACCCCTATCGTCTGCCCCTTCTTATCACGCCCAATTAGTCGTTGCCTATCACATTTAATTGAGCCCAGGGAACCGCAATCCCATCTGACGAGCCAGCCTACCCCCTCGAGCCCATCCCACAACAAGCCTATTCACGTCTCAGATATTTCTAAATTGATTGATTAATTTTTTAATTGATTCTTATATTGAATTAGTAAAAGGATTAATTAATTTTGATGTCCCTTCCACTCTGAGTCGCCGACATCAACTTCATCGCATAAATACTCGTTCAGCTTGACATTTTTGAAGAGAGGATCGACCGCGTGTTCCAAACTATACTTGTCGAACGTCGCGGCTCACCACGCCCCACTAGCGGCTATTCCATCATCCGGCCTCCCTAGTCTGCCCCGCCACCAAATCGCCTCATCCAGTCGTCACCGTCACCGGCCGCTGATGTATCACCTCTTTCCATGATGGTCGCCCTTCCACCGCTTTTGCCTCCTCTCTGATCACCCGCTCCGTCGCCTCCGGTCATCTCGCCGCCTCTACCGACTCTTAGTCCGCCAGCCCCTGCCTTGTCGCTTCCATCGGCCACATCGCTGCCTCTTCTGTCGGTCCGTGCTTCGCTGACCCTGACAGATTCGTTCCTACCGTCAACCGTCGTTTCTCCGACCTTCTTTCCGTTGCTGCTCAACACCGCTCCACCGACCCCGCCGAAGTCATTACTTCTGCTGCTCGCCTTTCCAATGGTGCTGTCGCAACTCGCCGTCGCTATATCGAGTCGTGTTATTTCTGGCGGGAGATCAAGATGTCAGATGATCCAACCATCCACGTGGAGTTCGAGCTTGCGTGCAAGCTCAATGTCAAGGACAGATGGAGTGTTACGGGTCCTCCGTCAGTTATCTTGTATTATTATTATTAATATGTTAAGTCAAGTCGCTGCATCGAGTCGTGTTGTATTGAGTCATAGTCATCGTAGTGTTTAAGTTTTTAATATTTGATGTATGTGTTACGGGCCTACTTCCGTAACAGCGGTAACTCGTCGGAGTCGGGAATGATGGTGGTGGCGGATACAACGGAGCTCTTAATCTCGGCTGCCTAAGCGAGGTTGCTCGTTAGAGGAGAGACCCACCAAGATCTCACAAGAGGAACAAGAACTAGATTTTTAATTCCTCCCATAACCAAGACCCCAAGGGTCTCTTAAATAGAACATACAAACGACATTGACGTAATTAGCCCAACACATAATAATAATATAATAGGGAGAACATCACACAACTCGATAAGATAACCATAACACAGAACCATAACATCACTCCCGTCGTCCAAAAAGAGCTTGTCCTCAAGCTCGAGAGGTCCATGGTGGAGCACTCCATCTAATGCCCTCGTCGTCAGAGTCCTCGACGTGCAGGTAGAAAAGCCCGTTGCACCTGTGGCTGCGAGTGCACTACTCATCGCAATTAAAGAATAATCCTTGTCTGCGTCGCTACAACATCTCCGCCCGAGATAATCGACGAACCGGTGGGGCTGGAGGACCCTCGATACGGTCTTGTTGAACGATGTTGGTGGCAGGCGGGGGGCCTCTTGTGCGAGCTAGAGGCGACGATCGCAGAGCCGAGCCAGACTCACAGCAGTCACTAAATCTGGAGGGACCTCAAACTCAACATCTAGTCGCAGGCGCTTCGAAGTCCAGCGGTGAAAATGCCGACCTGCATATTCGGGACAAGAGGGACATGCGCCAAGAGAAGCTGAAATTGTTCCAGGTACTCGTCCACGGTCCCTGTTTGTCGTATAGATGTGAGTTCGTCGAGGGGATTGCTGCGGATAGGAAGTCTGAATCGCAAGTTGCATAGCCGCTAGTAGTGGTCGGAGTCAGTAATGATGGTGGTGGCAGATACAACGGAGCCCTTAATCGTGGTTGTCTAAGCGAGGTTGCTCGTTAGAGGAGAGAGCCACCAAGATCTCACAAGAGGCACAAGAACTAGATTTTTCATTCCTCCCATAACCAAGACCCCAAGGATCTCTTAAATAGAACATACAAAGGGAATTGACGTAATTAGCCCGACACATACTAATAATATAATAAGGAGAACATCACACGACTCGATAAGATAACCATAACAGAACCATAACACAAAACCATAACAGTATGTTTGGTATTTGCGGTTATGCCACCGACGCCTATATATATATGGCTCTTGGGGTCATATAAGGATTATGCAAGAAATAAATCAAAAGTTCTCTTTCTCTACCTCAAACTTCTTCTCTTCTCACCCCTCCCTTCTAATATTTCAACTTCTCTCATCTCCTCCATCATTTCTAGGGTTAACAACCCTTGTATCCCCACCTCCATCTGCACCTCCCGTTGCCATCCGACAAACCACCAAAGAGGCACGTAACATAGACATACAATATTTTTCTCTAACATTTTTCCCTTTGCAAAATTTTTCCACCATTTTTAGGTTGATATTGGCGGGTGATATAAAATAAAGGCATAAAAAGCAAACAATTTTAGAACCCTGGTGTATATATCATGTGTTTAGCACATTTTAGCTTCCCAAATTATTGGCATCAAGCATTAGATTTGAAGCAACTGGCTACCAGATTGTAATGAGAACACCCTTAAGGGGAATGTGCCTATTATTAAATAAGTATGGGGTGAAGTGCAACCGAGACAAACCAAAGGAGGTGAAGTGCACTATATTCTTAAAAAATGATAAATTAAGTTAAGAAATAAATAGATGAATATTGCAATGAATGGATTATGAGATGATAAATAGTATGAAAGGAATACAAAATGATGAGATGTGGTAGGATAGGACATACTTCATGTTGTAATAGCTTGTGAGCTACTAATAGGGAGACACTTTAAAAATGAGGGATCGTTGATTACATTCATATAGAAACCATAAATGGAATCATTTTGTAAAAAATGTAAGATCTATACTATATTAATAGGGAAAACACCCTTTGGTTAAACATTCACTTTCCGATTTTACCCTTCTTTATTAAAAAATTTCCACTTTTTGAAATTCGTGTTTTTTCTTTTATTTAAAAAAATGTGATCACATATAGTTAAAGTCCCCTACCTACAATAAAAATGTGCTCTTCCCGTCGCTCGCAAACCCCCGTACACACGACAAAAATGAGTGACGGACGGAGTATAATGCTCGGGGTTTGCAAGTGGCGGGAGCGCTGTCGCGCCAGGTCAATGCCATGATTGGAATAATGTCATGCGGGGCACTGGAGGGTCCCCGTGCACTATCGTAGTTGGGATACTATCGCGGTTGGCCGTAGGGGCGAAGCCCTGTGTCTGTCACTCGTGATTATAAAAAAAAATTAACCATACAATCGAGAATAAGAGTTATGGACATATATTTTACAAGTATAAAAATGGGTAACCATAACAAATAACTGCGCCGTAAGAGAGAAAAAGCTAAAAAGCAAGGACTTGAAAATCTTCCAAAATAAATAGTTATAGGAGAAAATCGAAATCTGTTGATGGACCAAACTTGAGGTGGAATAGAATGTTGGTTGTCATTATAGGCGTATCTATTATTGTATAATGCAGTTATTCTCTGTATGACTTTATTAATTATTAGTGGGCATTTTAATCTCACGACTTGAATAGAAGTTTTGGGCTAAGCCCACCTTTTTGTGAATAGACAGTTTACTAGACTCTTGAATTTGATAGTGTCAATACCAAATAATCATACTCAATATTGTCACTTGGGTCATTTCATATGCACATGAAAGGTATGCTCCTACCTAATATATGATGGGTGATGCAGTTTTAAGTGACTGTTAGAGAATATTAGGGAAAAAAATGTAAAAGCCCATTTATAAGCCCACTTGGCGCTCTTGTTTAGTCTCACATCCTTTGTATAGGATTCTTTCTCTCCCTTCTCTCTTATATATTTGCACTCGTACTTGTATTTTCGTAATTAAGAAGTATATACAAGATTTGCACCATTTCTCTACATGGTATCGGAGCCAGCGATCTCTCCTTGCGGTTAGGAATTTTCTAACCGCCGGCCTGGTTTTGCCTTTCCTTCTCGCGCAGGGCGCGGTTAGGCTTCTTCTAACCGCCTTCTCCTCCTAAAAATCTTGTGGCCTCCACCTTCTTTCTCTTCTCGCGCAGGGCGTGGTTGTACTCCTTGCTCTCCTGTCGGGCTTGCAGTTAGGATTCTTCTAACCGCCATCTGTTCGCTGGGATCTACCTTTTTGCTCGCAGTGAAAGCACCTTTTCTATCCGCAGGATTCTTGTCGTGCTTATGTCTGTTTTTTTTTTGGGCCTCCTCGTATCTTTATAGCTTCTCTACTGGGTCTCACTGACCTGACACCGTGCGGCCTGCCCTTTCCCTCTTCGGACTGCTGGTTATGGTATGTTCTTTGCTACTCACTGCAACATGTTTTTTGCTCGCAGCGATCTGCTCGATATTCGCTGCTCGACGGCCATTTGCTCTTTGCTCGCAGCGATCTGCTCGCAGTCTTCTCGTTTGTCACAACGATCTTTCTTTTCGCTGCAGTTTGCTTGCTTATCGTTGCGGCCTTTCTCTCTCCGTTGCGGCCTCTGTTCCAGTTTGCTCAGTTATGGTCTTCTCAGTTCACCTGTTTGCTCTTCCCGCTACAAGTGTATTCTAACAACTCCTTTAGCAGTTTGCCCTTCTCGCAGCGGTCTCGCCAAAACCCGTTGTGCCTCTACCCACTGCATCTAATCTAGTCGCTGCGGTCTCTTCTCAATTGTCGTAGTCTTCTCTAACCGTCGCTCTGCTTGTCGCAGGCTACTTGAGTCGTAGTGCCTCTGACCGCTGCGATCTTCTCTTGTCGTTGCGGTCTCCTATTTCTCTACGGTATTTTCTAACCGCTAAGCTCTTGTCTAGCCGCGTGCTCTCCTAGCCGCAACTCCTCTCTTCAGCCTGCGGCAATGTGGAAGGAGCTTCACTCCCTCTATTTTGGGCAGAACAGTCTTCAGCACTTGTTCGACGTCATCTCGGATCTTCAAACTCTTGATCTCAGGGCACCAAGCGATATGATCTCCTTTGTTGTCAAGGTCAAGACCCTCGTTGAGGCTTGGATACAGCATCAACCTCCTACAACAGATTTGGTTATCCAACAGGCCAGAAAGAAGCAGTCCAGATTGGTATGATGATGGTCCGTGTTCCTTCACATTTGCACAGTGTTTCGGGCTCAGATTCTCTCTTCCTCTATAACTCCCTTTCTGTCAAATGTTTGTTCTATGCTTCTGAATGTCACACCGCCCTTGGATGCTCTTATGTCTCTCTCTCCAGCTCTTCTACAACAACCTACACCGGTTCCAACAGCTCGAGGTTCCTCGGCCCGTGGGGGTCGCAACACGGTCTTCCTTTAAATGCACGTATTGCGAATGGGATGGTCACCTTGAGGCTACCTGCTATCGCAAACATGATCTGCCTAAATATTTTGTTGCCTCTGCTATAACTGAGCCTCCTACTTCTCCCGCAATGGACACTGCCTCTTCCACTCGTGAAGACATCAATGCTCTACGCACCCAACTCCAACTTCTCCAAGGGATGATTACTCACTCATTCTGATCAGTTGCGTCAATTTCCAATGAAGTTATATCATGTCTCTCTCAAGGCTCTCACTGGATTGTGGATTCAGGAGCCACACACCATATTTCTTCGTAGCGACCTCCTCAATACTTGCTGACTGCTCATCCCAAGCTCATCACCGTGGCCAATGGCGATAACACCCCGGTGTCCGGTGTTGTTGATATATCTCTCACACTCACTCTCTCTATCTTTGGCCCTTCATGTTCCATGATCACCATTTAATTTGCTCTCTGTTAGCTGTCTTACTCAGGATCTTAATTGTTGTGTTACATTCTCACCCTCTACCTTTGTTGTGCAGGATCGGAAAACGCAGAATATCATTGGTAAGGGTCAGCTGCCTAATGGGCTTTACCTCCTGGATATTCCACCTTTTGCTCTCTCTGTCGTCTCCTCTGTCGATTGGCATCATCGTCTTGGGCATGTTCCCCTCCAGATTCTCAAGAAAGCTCTTTTGGATGTCTTCATGCATGAGTTTACTTGTGAATCTTGTATCTTTAGCAAACAACAACTTACTTCTTTTTATCCTACTTGTACTCGGAGTGATACTCTCATATCTTTAGTGCATTTTGATATTTGGGGCCATATAAAACACCTAGTATGTTTGGTTATCGTTACTTTGTCACTTTTATTGATGATTACTCTCGATTGACCTGGTTGTACTTACTTCGCGATCGTGCTGAACTGACATCTACATTTCGAACATTTATTACGGAAACTCGAACTCAGTTCTCCTCATCCTTAAAAATCATTCGTACAGATAATGCTCGTGAATATACTCGCTGGACATTCTCTAATCTATGCACTGAGTTTGACATTATACATCAAACATCGTGTGTGTATACGTCTCAACAGAATGAAGTGGCCGAGCAAAAGGATCGTCATCTTTTTGATGTTGCTCGGTCACTCGTGATTCAAATGCAGTTACTCACCCTATACTAAAACTTTACTGTGTCCGCAACATGTCACCTCAACAATCGCATACCCTCCTCCATGCTCGACTTTGTCACTCTGTTCGGTCTTTTGTTTCCTTTTAAATATCTGTTTACCCTCACGCTTAGTGTGTTTGGATGTACTTGTTACGTCCATAATCTTGGTCCATCCACAGACAAGTTTGTCTCTCGTGCCAGCAAGTGTATGTTTGTGGGGTACTCTCGGACTCAAAAAAACTGTGTTATTCTCCCACCACTGACAAAGTGGTAGTCTTGTCCCAGCGTTCCCGTCATGTCTTCTCTACCACCCTTCCTCCCCACTCGACTCCCGACACCAGTCTCATCTAAACCACCTCTTAGTGTATACATTCGTCGTACTCCGCCCTTTGGAGCCCGACAACAGCTATCTTCTACCAATGCTATCTCGCGGTCTGACGATCCAGCATCAGCATCTACAGCTCATCCCCTGGCAAATTATGTATCTTTGCATCGTCTATCTCCATCTCTCCTTAAGTTTGCATTATCTACATCTTCCATCTATATACCTAATTCGGTGCAGGAGGCTCTTCTTTACCCAGAGTGGTGTGCAATTATGGAAGAGGAAATGACATCCCTTTGGTCCAACCGAACCTGGGATCTGGTCCCTTTTCCTCCGGGACAACCTTGTGTCAGCTGTAAGTGGGTCTGTGCAGATAAGCATGCTCCGGACGGGACAATTGAACACCTCAAAGCCCGTCTTGTGGCCCGGGAGTTCACTCAACAACAAGATCTTGATTATGAGGAAACTTTCTCTCCCGTCGCCAAGTTAAACTTTATTCGGGTCCTGATCTCCTTAGTTGTTCATCGCAACTGGCCCCTCCATCAGCTGGATATCAAAATAGCATTTCTGAATGACGACCTTGAGACGGTATACATGCACCAACCTCCCGAGTTTGAGACCATGGGGGAGTCTCGTGTGTGTCATTTCCGAAAATCTATTTATGGTCTCAAACAATCTCCCAGAGCTTGATTTGACAAATTTAGTAAGACTGCTCGTGATGATGGATTCAAGAGGAGCTCGGCTAACTTTTCTCTTTTCACTCGTCATCAATCAACCGGGACTGTCATTCTCCTGATTTATGTAGATGATATTTTGATTACTGGAGATGATTCCACAGGAATACAATAAATCAAGCAACACTTAAACTCTGTTTTTCAAACGAAAGATCTGCGAACTCTTCGGTACTTCCTTGGACTTGAGATTGCAAGACGGTCTGATGGTCTTGTCCTTCCACAACGGAAGTACTGTCTTGACCTCCTTCAAGATGCAGACTACTCAGTGTTCAAACCCGTGGAAACTCCGATGGATGTCAATCACAAATTATGTGCTCATGGGTCTGACTCAGATTATTTGCCTATGAATCCTTAGTACTTTCGGCATCTTGTAGGAAAACTAATATATCTGACGGTTACAAGACCAGATATCTCATTTGTTGTTGTAGTGATCAGTCGGTTTATGCATGCTCCTCGAATCTCTCATCTTCAGCTAGTAGAACGCATCCTCAGATATTTGAAGACAGCTCCTGGACAAGGGCTTGTATATAAGTCATCCTCCTCTTTATCTCTTATTGCATATTCAGATGCGGACTATGCGGGCTCCTTGATGATCGACGTTTCACTACGGGTTTCTGTACCTACTTTGGAGGGAACTTTATCACCTGGCGTAGCAAAAACAGTCTGTGGATGCTCGTTCTTCTGCTGAAACTGAGTATCGTGCAATGGCGGTCGTTGTATCTGAACTTACCTGGCTTGAGAGTCTTCTTGGTTATTTGGGAGTCACTTTATCCTCACCAGCAACTCTGTTTTGTGACAGTCAGGCTGTGATCCATATTGCAAAGAATCATGTGTTCCATGAACGGACCAAAAACATCGAAGTTGACTATCACTTTGTTCGGGAAAAGGTTCAATTGAAGAAGTTAAAGCTAGAGCATGTTTCTGCTTCTGGGCAAGTTGTTGACGTTCTCACCAAGGCATTACCACGACAAATGTACCATCAGTTCGTATGCTCCAGCTTGCGGGGGAGTGTTAGAGAAAATTAGGAAAACTGATGTAAAAGCTCATTAGTGTAGCCCATTTATAAGTCCACTTAACTCTCTTGTTTAGTCTCACATCCTTTGTATAGGATTCTCTCTCCCCTCTCTTCTATATATTTGTACTCATATTTGTATTTTGAATTAAGAAGTATATACAAGGTTTGCACCATTTCTCTAAAGTGACCAAATATTTCCTTATGATGAAAGGGTTGTATGAAGGACCTACATAAGTTCTTGTTCTTTTTTTTATTGAAATGCTTGCAAATTTCATACAACATGAAGTACCATCTGTATGAAAGTTGTGAATAACATAGTTTGCAGTTCTAATACGTTTGGATTTCAAGGAAGACCTTCCAGTACGTCCCCGTCCCCAAGGCGTGTGACGACCCCTCGAGCTGACGAACCCCAAGCCGAAGGAACATGTGTAGGTTGCTGAAGAAGAGCCGAAAAGAGAGTCACAGGAGCATCCGGGGGAGGTGTTACTTTCAGAAGCATAGAGCAAACATCTGATAAAGGAGTGATAGATGAGAGAATCTGAGACCGAAAGTTGTGTAGATGAGAAGGAACACGGGTCATCATCATTGCAATCCCGACTGCTTCTTTCTGGGCCCGTTGGAAAACCAAATTTTTGGTATGAGGTTGGTGATGTATCCAGTCCTCAACAAGGGTTTGGCTTTGGCAACAAAAGAGATCATATCACCTGGTGCCCCGGGATCAAGATTTTCACGATCCGAGATGATGTCGAACAAGTGCTGAAGGTTGTTCTG